>BQMB01000954.1:0-146489 GCA_027943415.1 Closterium sp. NIES-67
TCCCCCCCAGAGCCTGCGACAGGGTCGAAGGCTCTCGCGGAGAAGGCGGCGGCGGATGCTGGACGGAGACCCAGAGGCCTAAAATCTGCAGTCCTGTGGGTGTGTGTCGAGGGGAATTTTCATTCCCGGAATAAGCTGCTTCGTCACCGTCTCTTCTGGGTCAGGTAAGAAGTTGGGACCGATGCGTTCTGAAACATTTGTGTCGACTGGGTGGGGTGTAATGTAACCTTGGTCAGCGAAGTGGTAAAAGGTGTCGAGGTTGTTGCTATCGAGAGGATTGTCTTCGTCGAGTGGAACAGGTACGGAACAGAATGGGAGTGGTCCGGCAGCTTCCGAGGCTTCAGGTACGTCTTCTTCTGCTGCGTCAGCTTCGGCAGCACGGTCGGCGAAGGAACGAGTTTGGAGAAGCCGTCGGTGGGGTCTTGTGTGTGGCAATGTTGTCCAGGTAATGCTGCAGCGTCAGTCGCTCGTAGAAGATAACATCACGTGATGCCACGGTATTTTTGTCTTGTATGTCGAGAATTTTCCACGCGTGAAAATGTTTTGCGATGCCGAGGTGTAGTCCCCACCGAGCTCGTTGTGTGAAGCGTCCTGCTCGGGTGTGGGGTCTGTACTGTACCATGCAGCCAAAAACTCGAGTAATTTTGTGCTGCCCCTTTTTCTTGTCCACAACAGGTGCGGTGATGCGTTGTTGGGAAGCGATGACGAGGACAGCAGGTTGTGCAGGTGAACTGCATGTGTCATCGCGTCTGGCCACAGTGTGGTGGGCAGCCTCATCCCAGAAGCAGTTTTCGCATCGTCGTCTGCAAGGTCCGGTTCATGCGTTCTGCGACCCCCTGCTGCTGGTGAGCATAGGGCAGAGACACCAGGCGTCTGATTCCTCTTTCCGCCAGATATGTCCTGAAGCGTTGTGACTGGTATCCAGTGCACCGTCTGACTGGAAGCTCTTGAGCTTGGTTCCTGATTCTCGTTCGGCGATGGGAAGCCACGTTGTGAAGGCGTCGAAAGCTTGATCACGGTCTTGAGATTGAAGTGCCAGACGTATCTGGTTGCTGCGTCGATGAACGTGATGACGTAGTTGAAGTCGGCTTCGGTGTCTTCTCGAGGCATGTTTAAAATATCGTTGTAGACTTTTTCCATCAGAGCGTAGGTAGGTGCGCTTGGGTTGTGATGAGATGGAAAAGGCTGATGGGGAAGATCTGCTTCGGGGCACGTGAAGCACCGTGCTCGTGGTCTTCGAAGTTCTTGCCGCTCGTCGTTAGGAGGGCGTTGCGTTCTAACACCTCTGCTTGGATTGTTTGTAGTATCGTGCTGTTTGCAGGGTGCCCGAGGCGTTGGTGCCAGATGTCGTCGGAAGCGCGATGACCCGGCGAGCGGTGGTAATATGTCGGCGTTGGAGAAGAACGCGACGACTGTGCGGGACTTCGACAAACTTCTCGTGTGATGGGCATAAGTGGTCTGCTTCGGTTGGCGGTCCTCGGATCGCCGGTGGTGGGACTCGGCTGGGTCCTGCTGCTGCTACTGCAGGTGATGGTTTGGTTGGGATACTCGCGGGTACTTGTCTTTCTTGTCTGATGACTGCTAATGCTCGTGTTCTTTCTGCTGCAGGTATGGTGTTGGAGTGCCAGAAGCCGTCACTGTCGAATTCTAGATCAAGATCCGGCGGGTGTGTCCAGGCTGCGAATGATACGATGCCGTTGCTGTCGCAGTACCCGCGATCGGGGACGAAGTCCAACACGAAGACGCCGGATTTCAGGAGGGCACGACCGATGAGAGGCCACCCTTTCCGTGCTATAGCCGAAACTCGTTGGAGTAGGAGCCGCACTCCAGGTGAATCTCCTTGGCCATTAGTTGGCTTACGCTTAGTAGGTTTTATCCCAGGTTGTCGACAATGAGGACTTGTTGAGCTGAAGTATGACGTTTCTCCATGGATTGTAACTGAAACCACGCCTTGTCTGTTTGTCTTCAGATTTTCGTTGTTGGCGACGCTGATGACGACGTCGCGGTTGAGGCGTTTCTCCTGTTGCACGAATCCTCCTGAGGAGCACATGTGTTGCCCGCAGCAGCTGTCCAAGAACCAGGTGTTTCGCCCCGGTGGGTTCGGCGTTGGCGACCGCAAGCATATGTTGGATTGACTTGAAGGCCTGTGAGCGCGGTGGCGGGAGCTCTTCTTCGTCTGGCGCGTAAGTGGGTGGTGAGCCGGGTGCGCAGTTGTCGATGTGTACCATGCAATTGATAATATTTGGTGTCTGTTGTGCAGATGTTGAAGAGCGTCTTGGGGGACTTGCTTGAGTGGAAGCGACTTGTGGGTCTGCTGGACGGTAAACGCGAGGGCGGTTGTAGTTGACCTTGGAGTGCCCGGAAGTCTGGCAGTTGTGGCAGAACGGCGGCACGAAGGTAAATCCCCTGTTGTCGCGTTCTTGTTTGCCGCGTCGATTGTAGGTGTTGTCGTTTCTTCGTTGAGTGTAGAAGACTAACTGCTGCTGCTTCCTTGGTTGTCTTTCTTCGAACAGGTCCATCTCCTGTTGTTCAGCGTGAAGCTCGGCGCAGAGGTGCATCTCCGAAATCCTTCCGTGGGCGCGAAGAAGCGATCGTGTGGTTCTCCATTCTGGCCCGAGCCCGGCGAGGACAAGTGTCACGAAGCTTTCTTCAGTGATTGTTCCTCCGCACCGAAGCAGGCGGTCGCGGAGGGTCTGGCAGCGGCTCATATACTGCATCGCCTTTTCCCCGGTCTTCATTTGTATTGTTGTCAGTTGTTGCATGAGTCTGCTTTGTGTCACGCTGTCGTTTGCTTGGTAGAGGCACTTGAGATGGTGCCATGCAAGCTCCGCGGAGTTTCCATAGCTCCTGTATGTTCTGATGCTCTGCTGTTCTTGTGGTGACAGGTTTCTCAGGAGAACCGTATACGCCAGCAGCGACTGATACGTGAAGATTTCTTGTTCCTTTCCAGTGCCGTTGCTTGGGAATGGCAGGGACCCGTTGAAGTATCCCAGAAGGTGCGCAGCCTCCATCAGCAGCTCGAACTCGAAGCTCCAGGTAAAGAAGTCGTGTCCGTTGAACGGTGAGGATGTCTGCAGTTTAATCACGTGTGAAAACTGCGCCTGGAGACTTAAGATTTCGTTTGGTGTTTGTTGTGATGCAGCTGCTGTTGGTTGGGCACGGGGCGGCATGAACTCGAACGTCCCCGGTGAAGAGTGATAAGGCGCAAAGGTAGGCGCTTGATTGTGTCGCCCAAACGATGAGTTGTCGAGGCTCATCGGCGCTAATCCCATGTTTCCTCCATTGCTCTGTGTTGAATGCGCAGATGTCCTTGTCTGCTGCTGCTGGTCGAAGTGCGACATGAAGCTGAAGAACCTTTCCATAAGCTTGGGGTCCACGCTTGAAGAGGGAGATGGAGTCACCATCTCTGGTACTCTTCCCGTTGTTTCTTGAGCAGTCCCGGTCTCTGTCTGCAGTCCTGAAGTGTGCAGACCAGAGTTGCCGTGTTGAGTTTCTTGGCCGCTGGGTGAGCCCGTAGAGACTTTCTTGCCCTTGCTGTCCATGTCTTGTGATCAATGAAGTCGTTGAATTGAGTTGAGTTGCAGGTTGATGGAGCGCAGTTGCTGGGAGTTTGGTCTCTAACCAGCTCTCATACCATATTGGGCTGAGAAAAAGCCCTTAGGATCCTTTCAGAGACTAAGTCCCAGCTGTGAAGACTTGAGACTTTGAGTAGTGCAGCGGAAGTTGAGACGGTTGAACCCTTGTACTAGTATGTGAGAACAAGTGATTGATTAAAGAAACAAGCATACAGCAATATATAGAAGATAAGAAAGCAGTTGTAGAATACAGTTACAGGAACGGTTTATCGAGTCGCACAGCGACTCGATTGCCGCTTCGGTTACCATCCGTGATGTTGTAACGGTCAGTCGTAACCTCCAGTTGCGACCTTTCGAGTCTTTTCGTATTCTTTGTCCGCCCCCTCGTGCAACCTCCGTTGACTCGCGTGCTCCCCTGTAGTCTTCCTCGAGTACAGTGTTATACTTCAGAAACGCTTAAGTCCTTTGAGATATTTCCAACACTCCCCTTCGTTTCTGGAGTGCTGGCATGTTTAGATCCGGTGACGTTTGTTTGCCCGGTCAGGAGCATGTAGTAGTCGAATTTTGCTTTCGCCAATTTCTTCGTCAGATAATCTGCGGCCATTTCTGTCGTCGAGCAGTAACTGAGTTGAAGTCTCCCCTTCGCGATTTCATCCTTGACGAAGAAGTACCGCAGGGCGATGTGCTTGGTTCGGTTGGCGAAGCCGTCCTTGTTCGCGATTTCGATCGCAGATTGGTTGTCGCAGAGGAGTGAGAAGGCGGGCAGGGTCGCGATCTTCGCTTCCTCGAGTAACTCCCGCAGGTAGAGTCCTTCCTTGGTCGCAGTACAAAGGGCGATATACTCTGCTTCAGCCGAGGATAGTGCGATTAACTCCTGCTTGCTCGACTGCCAGGAGATAGTTCCGATGGGTTCTAGTCGGTAGATGTAGCCCGTCCTAGATCGTCGATTTTCCCTATCTCCCGCGTGGTCGGCGTCGACGTATCCGAGTAGTCGTACGGACGGTGTTGTCGCTTTGCTGTAGGTAAGCCCGATCGTCGGCGTGGAGACGAAGTAGAGTAGTGCCCGGTTGAGCTCCTCAAGATCTTCCTGTTCCGATTGCTTCAGATGCGCCGCCAGTTGACTCGCACTATAGGACAGGTCGGGTCGGCAGGTTACTGCTGCGAATAGTAGGCAGCCGAGCTTCTGTTGATACTCCTGGATTTGCTTCGCGGGGAGTTTTGCGGAGGTGTTGTTGTTGTTCCCGTAGTGGTAGGGGGTTGGGACAGTAGTCGGTGTTAAACCGAATTTCTTCACGACGGTGCCTGAGTACTTTCCAGCGTGTAGGTAGAACGCCGTGTCGTTTTCGTCGACATTCAGTCCTAGGTACTGGGTCACTTCGTCGGACACCGTGAGTGTTAAGTCTTCTTTCAGCTCCCGTTCGAACCAGGTGGCGATGTCGGTAGTGGAGCCGATGTAGAGCAGGTCGTCGACGTAGACGATGAGTAGGATATACTCTCTTCCCTTCTGCAGTCGGTACATTCCTTGGCCATGCGGCAGCTGTAGGAATCCGATTTTTGCGAGACGGCCGTGGAGATGCTGCTGCCAGAGCCGCGGGGCTTGCTTGATCCCGTATAAGGATTTTGTCAGTTGGCATACTTTCGTGGGGTCGTCGATGAATCCGTGGGGTTGTTCGACGAAAATCTCGGCGTCCACAGGTGCGTATAGGAACGCATTCGCGACGTCGATTTGGCGTAGTGGTAATGTCTTCGTGGCCGCGACGGCGAGTAGGATGCGTAATGAGGTGTGACGGGAGACTGGAGCGAAGGTTTCTGTGTAGTCGGTCCCGTATCGTTGATCGAAGCCTCGTACGACCCATCGAGCTTTGAATCGTTCGATGGAGCCGTCTGAGTTGGTCTTAATGCGGTACACCCATTTCCCCGAGAGGACGTTTTTCCCGTTGATGCTTGTTGCAGGTACCAGTTTCCATGTTTTCCGGTCTTGCAGAGCCTTTAACTCCTTTTCCATCGCTTCCTTCCATTTCGCCTTATATTCCCCCCCCAGAGCCTGCGACAGGGTCGAAGGCTCTCGCGGAGAAGGCGGCGGCGGATGCTGGACGGAGACCCAGAGGCCTAAAATCTGCAGTCCTGTGGGTGTGTGTCGAGGGGAATTTTCATTCCCGGAATAAGCTGCTTCGTCACCGTCTTCTGGGTCAGGTAAGAAGTTGGGACCGATGCGTTCTGAAACATTTGTGTCGACTGGGTGGGGTGTAATGTAACCTTGGTCAGCAAAGTGGTAAAAGGTGTCGAGGTTGTTGCTATCGAGAGGATTGTCTTCGTCGAGTGGAACAGGTACGGAACAGAATGGGAGTGGTCCGGCAGCTTCCGAGGCTTCAGGTACGTCTTCTTCTGCCGCGTCAGCTTCGGCAGCACGGTCGGCGAAGGAACGGAGTTTGGAGAAGCCGTCGGTGGGGTCTTGTGTGTGGGCAATGTTGTCCAGGTAATGGTGCAGCGTCAGTCGCTCGTAGAAGATAACATTACGTGATGCCACGGTATTTTTGTCTTGTATGTCGAGAATTTTCCACGCGTGAAATGTTTGGCGATGCCGAGGTGTAGTCCCCACCGAGCTCGTTGTGTGAAGCGTCCTGCTCGGGCTGTGTGGGGTCTGTATGTACCATGCAGCCAAAAACTCGTAGTAATTTTGTGCTGCCCCTTTTTCTTGTCCACAACAGGTGCGGTGATGCGTTGTTGGGAAGCGATGACGAGGACAGCAGGTTGTGCAGGTGAACTGCATGTGTTATCGCGTCTGGCCACAGTGTGGTGGGCAGCCTCATTCCCAGAAGCAGTTTTCGCATCGTCGTCTGCAAGGTCCGGTTCATGCGTTCTGCGACCCCCTGCTGCTGGTGAGCATAGGGCAGAGACACCAGGCGTCTGATTCCTCTTTCCGCCAGATAGGTCCTGAAGCGTTGTGACTGGTATTCCAGTGCACCGTCTGACTGGAAGCTCTTGAGCTTGGTTCCTGATTCTCGTTCGGCGATGGGAAGCCACGTTGTGAAGGCGTCGAAAGCTTGATCGCGCGTCTTGAGATTGAAGTGCCAGACGTATCTGGTTGCTGCGTCGATGAACGTGATGACGTAGTTGAAGTCGGCTTCGGTGTCTTCTCGAGGCATGTTTAAAATATCGTTGTAGACTTTTTCCATCAGAGCGTAGGTAGGTGCGCTTGGGTTGTGATGAGATGGAAAAGGCTGATGGGGAAGATCTGCTTCGGGGCACGTGAAGCACCGTGCTCGTGGTCTTCGAAGTTCTTGGCCGCTCGTCGTTAGGAGGGCGTTGCGTTCTAACACCTCTGCTTGGATTGTTTGTAGTATCGTGCTGTTTGCAGGGTGCCCGAGGCGTTGGTGCCAGATGTCGTCGGAAGCGCGATGACCCGGCGAGCGGTGGTATATGTCGGCGTTGGAGAAGAACGCGACGACTGTGGCGGGACTTCGACAAACTTCTCGTGTGATGGGCATAAGTTGGTCTGCTTCGGTTGGCGGTCCTCGGATCGCCGGTGGTGGGACTCGGCTGGGTCCTGCTGCTGCTACTGCAGGTGATGGTTTGGTTGGGATACTCGCGGGTACTTGTCTTTCTTGTCTGATGACTGCTAATGCTCGTGTTCTTTCTGCTGCAGGTATGGTGTTGGAGTGCCAGAAGCCGTCACTGTCGAATTCTAGATCAAGATCCGGCGGGTGTGTCCAGGCTGCGAATGATACGATGCCGTCGCTGTCGGCAGTACCGCGATCGGGGACGAAGTCCAACACGAAGACGCCGGATTTCAGGAGGGCACGACCGATGAAGAGGCCACCCTTTCCGTGCTATAGCCGAAACTCGTTGGAGTAGGAGCCGCACTCCAGGTGAATCTCCTTGGCCATTAGTTGGCTTACGCTTAGTAGGTTGTATCCCAGGTTGTCGACAATGAGGACTTTGTTGAGCTGAAGTATGACGTTTGTCTCCATGGATTGTAACTGAAACCACGCCTTGTCTGTTTGTCTTCAGATTTTCGTTGTTGGCGATGCTGATGACGACGTCGCGGTTGAGGCGTTTCTCCTGTTGCACGAATCCTCCTGAGGAGCACATGTGTTGCCCGCAGCAGCTGTCCAAGAACCAGGTGTTTCGCCCGGTGGGTTCGGCGTTGGCGACCGCAGCATATGTTGGATTGACTTGAAGGCCTTGTGAGCGCGGTGGCGGGAGCTCTTCTTCGTCTGGCGCGTAAGTGGGTGGTGAGCCGGGTGCGCAGTTGTCGATGTGTACCATGCAATTGATAATATTTGGTGTCTGTTGTGCAGATGTTGAAGAGCGTCTTGGGGGACTTGCTTGAGTGGAAGCGACTTGTGGGTCTGCTGGACGGTAAACGCGAGGGCGGTTGTAGTTGACCTTGGAGTGCCCGGAAGTCTGGCAGTTGTGGCAGAACGGCGGCACGAAGGTAAATCCCCTGTTGTCGCGTTCTTGTTTGCCGCGTCGATTGTAGGTGTTGTCGTTTCTTCGTTGAGTGTAGAAGACTAACTGCTGCTGCTTCCTTGGTTGTCTTTCTTCGAACAGGTCCATCTCCTGTTGTTCAGCGTGAAGCTCGGCGCAGAGGTGCATCTCCGAAATCCTTCCGTGGGCGCGAAGAAGCGATCGTGTGGTTCTCCATTCTGGCCCGAGCCCGGCGAGGACAAGTGTCACGAAGCTTTCTTCAGTGATTGTTCCTCCGCACCGAAGCAGGCGGTCGCGGAGGGTCTGGCAGCGGCTCATATACTGCATCGCCTTTTCCCCGGTCTTCATTTGTATTGTTGTCAGTTGTTGCATGAGTCTGCTTTGTGTCACGCTGTCGTTTGCTTGGTAGAGGCACTTGAGATGGTGCCATGCAAGCTCCGCGGAGTTTCCATAGCTCCTGTATGTTCTGATGCTCTGCTGTTCTTGTGGTGACAGGTTTCTCAGGAGAACCGTATACGCCAGCAGCGACTGATACGTGAAGATTTCTTGTTCCTTTCCAGTGCCGTTGCTTGGGAATGGCAGGGACCCGTTGAAGTATCCCAGAAGGTGCGCAGCCTCCATCAGCAGCTCGAACTCGAAGCTCCAGGTAAAGAAGTCGTGTCCGTTGAACGGTGAGGATGTCTGCAGTTTAATCACGTGTGAAAACTGCGCCTGGAGACTTAAGATTTCGTTTGGTGTTTGTTGTGATGCAGCTGCTGTTGGTTGGGCACGGGGCGGCATGAACTCGAACGTCCCCGGTGAAGAGTGATAAGGCGCAAAGGTAGGCGCTTGATTGTGTCGCCCAAACGATGAGTTGTCGAGGCTCATCGGCGCTAATCCCATGTTTCCTCCATTGCTCTGTGTTGAATGCGCAGATGTCCTTGTCTGCTGCTGCTGGTCGAAGTGCGACATGAAGCTGAAGAACCTTTCCATAAGCTTGGGGTCCACGCTTGAAGAGGGAGATGGAGTCACCATCTCTGGTACTCTTCCCGTTGTTTCTTGAGCAGTCCCGGTCTCTGTCTGCAGTCCTGAAGTGTGCAGACCAGAGTTGCCGTGTTGAGTTTCTTGGCCGCTGGGTGAGCCCGTAGAGACTTTCTTGCCCTTGCTGTCCATGTCTTGTGATCAATGAAGTCGTTGAATTGAGTTGAGTTGCAGGTTGATGGAGCGCAGTTGCTGGGAGTTTGGTCTCTAACCAGCTCTCATACCATATTGGGCTGAGAAAAAGCCCTTAGGATCCTTTCAGAGACTAAGTCCCAGCTGTGAAGACTTGAGACTTTGAGTAGTGCAGCGGAAGTTGAGACGGTTGAACCCTTGTACTAGTATGTGAGAACAAGTGATTGATTAAAGAAACAAGCATACAGCAATATATAGAAGATAAGAAAGCAGTTGTAGAATACAGTTACAGGAACGGTTTATCGAGTCGCACAGCGACTCGATTGCCGCTTCGGTTACCATCCGTGATGTTGTAACGGTCAGTCGTAACCTCCAGTTGCGACCTTTCGAGTCTTTTCGTATTCTTTGTCCGCCCCCTCGTGCAACCTCCGTTGACTCGCGTGCTCCCCTGTAGTCTTCCTCGAGTACAGTGTTATACTTCAGAAACGCTTAAGTCCTTTGAGATATTTCCAACACTCCCCTTCGTTTCTGGAGTGCTGGCATGTTTAGATCCGGTGACGTTTGTTTGCCCGGTCAGGAGCATGTAGTAGTCGAATTTTGCTTTCGCCAATTTCTTCGTCAGATAATCTGCGGCCATTTCTGTCGTCGAGCAGTAACTGAGTTGAAGTCTCCCCTTCGCGATTTCATCCTTGACGAAGAAGTACCGCAGGGCGATGTGCTTGGTTCGGTTGGCGAAGCCGTCCTTGTTCGCGATTTTGATCGCAGATTGGTTGTCGCAGAGGAGTGAGAAGGCGGGCAGGGTCGCGATCTTCGCTTCCTCGAGTAACTCCCGCAGGTAGAGTCCTTCCTTGGTCGCAGTACAAAGGGCGATATACTCTGCTTCAGCCGAGGATAGTGCGATTAACTCCTGCTTGCTCGACTGCCAGGAGATAGTTCCGATGGGTTCTAGTCGGTAGATGTAGCCCGTCCTAGATCGTCGATTTTCCCTATCTCCCGCGTGGTCGGCGTCGACGTATCCGAGTAGTCGTACGGACGGTGTTGTCGCTTTGCTGTAGGTAAGCCCGATCGTCGGCGTGGAGACGAAGTAGAGTAGTGCCCGGTTGAGCTCCTCAAGATCTTCCTGTTCCGATTGCTTCAGATGCGCCGCCAGTTGACTCGCACTATAGGACAGGTCGGGTCGGCAGGTTACTGCTGCGAATAGTAGGCAGCCGAGCTTCTGTTGATACTCCTGGATTTGCTTCGCGGGGAGTTTTGCGGAGGTGTTGTTGTTGTTCCCGTAGTGGTAGGGGGTTGGGACAGTAGTCGGTGTTAAACCGAATTTCTTCACGACGGTGCCTGAGTACTTTCCAACGTGTAGGTAGAACGCCGTGTCGTTTTCGTCGACATTCAGTCCTAGGTACTGGGTCACTTCGTCGGACACCGTGAGTGTTAAGTCTTCTTTCAGCTCCCGTTCGAACCAGGTGGCGATGTCGGTAGTGGAGCCGATGTAGAGCAGGTCGTCGACGTAGACGATGAGTAGGATATACTCTCTTCCCTTCTGCAGTCGGTACATTCCTTGGCCATGCGGCAGCTGTAGGAATCCGATTTTTGCGAGACGGCCGTGGAGATGCTGCTGCCAGAGCCGCGGGGCTTGCTTGATCCCGTATAAGGATTTTGTCAGTTGGCATACTTTCGTGGGGTCGTCGATGAATCCGTGGGGTTGTTCGACGAAAATCTCGGCGTCCACAGGTGCGTATAGGAACGCATTCGCGACGTCGATTTGGCGTAGTGGTAATGTCTTCGTGGCCGCGACGGCGAGTAGGATGCGTAATGAGGTGTGACGGGAGACTGGAGCGAAGGTTTCTGTGTAGTCGGTCCCGTATCGTTGATCGAAGCCTCGTACGACCCATCGAGCTTTGAATCGTTCGATGGAGCCGTCTGAGTTGGTCTTAATGCGGTACACCCATTTCCCCGAGAGGACGTTTTTCCCGTTGATGCTTGTTGCAGGTACCAGTTTCCATGTTTTCCGGTCTTGCAGAGCCTTTAACTCCTTTTCCATCGCTTCCTTCCATTTCGCCTTATATTCCCCCCCCAGAGCCTGCGACAGGGTCGAAGGCTCTCGCGGAGAAGGCGGCGGCGGATGCTGGACGGAGACCCAGAGGCCTAAAATCTGCAGTCCTGTGGGTGTGTGTCGAGGGGAATTTTCATTCCCGGAATAAGCTGCTTCGTCACCGTCTTCTGGGTCAGGTAAGAAGTTGGGACCGATGCGTTCTGAAACATTTGTGTCGACTGGGTGGGGTGTAATGTAACCTTGGTCAGCAAAGTGGTAAAAGGTGTCGAGGTTGTTGCTATCGAGAGGATTGTCTTCGTCGAGTGGAACAGGTACGGAACAGAATGGGAGTGGTCCGGCAGCTTCCGAGGCTTCAGGTACGTCTTCTTCTGCCGCGTCAGCTTCGGCAGCACGGTCGGCGAAGGAACGGAGTTTGGAGAAGCCGTCGGTGGGGTCTTGTGTGTGGGCAATGTTGTCCAGGTAATGGTGCAGCGTCAGTCGCTCGTAGAAGATAACATTACGTGATGCCACGGTATTTTTGTCTTGTATGTCGAGAATTTTCCACGCGTGGAAATGTTTGGCGATGCCGAGGTGTAGTCCCCACCGAGCTCGTTGTGTGAAGCGTACTGCTCGGGCTGTGTGGGGTCTGTATTGTACCATGCAGCCAAAAACTCGTAGTAATTTTGTGCTGCCCCTTTTTCTTGTCCACAACAGGTGCGGTGATGCGTTGTTGGGAAGCGATGACGAGGACAGCAGGTTGTGCAGGTGAACTGCATGTGTTATCGCGTCTGGCCACAGTGTGGTGGGCAGCCTCATTCCCAGAAGCAGTTTTCGCATCGTCGTCTGCAAGGTCCGGTTCATGCGTTCTGCGACCCCCTGCTGCTGGTGAGCATAGGGCAGAGACACCAGGCGTCTGATTCCTCTTTCCGCCAGATAGGTCCTGAAGCGTTGTGACTGGTATTCCAGTGCACCGTCTGACTGGAAGCTCTTGAGCTTGGTTCCTGATTCTCGTTCGGCGATGGGAAGCCACGTTGTGAAGGCGTCGAAAGCTTGATCGCGCGTCTTGAGATTGAAGTGCCAGACGTATCTGGTTGCTGCGTCGATGAACGTGATGACGTAGTTGAAGTCGGCTTCGGTGTCTTCTCGAGGCATGTTTAAAATATCGTTGTAGACTTTTTCCATCAGAGCGTAGGTAGGTGCGCTTGGGTTGTGATGAGATGGAAAAGGCTGATGGGGAAGATCTACTTCGGGGCACGTGAAGCACCGTGCTCGTGGTCTTCGAAGTTCTTGGCCGCTCGTCGTTAGGAGGGCGTTGCGTTCTAACACCTCTGCTTGGATTGTTTGTAGTATCGTGCTGTTTGCAGGGTGCCCGAGGCGTTGGTGCCAGATGTCGTCGGAAGCGCGATGACCCGGCGAGCGGTGGTATATGTCGGCGTTGGAGAAGAACGCGACGACTGTGGCGGGACTTCGACAAACTTCTCGTGTGATGGGCATAAGTTGGTCTGCTTCGGTTGGCGGTCCTCGGATCGCCGGTGGTGGGACTCGGCTGGGTCCTGCTGCTGCTACTGCAGGTGATGGTTTGGTTGGGATACTCGCGGGTACTTGTCTTTCTTGTCTGATGACTGCTAATGCTCGTGTTCTTTCTGCTGCAGGTATGGTGTTGGAGTGCCAGAAGCCGTCACTGTCGAATTCTAGATCAAGATCCGGCGGGTGTGTCCAGGCTGCGAATGATACGATGCCGTCGCTGTCGGCAGTACCGCGATCGGGGACGAAGTCCAACACGAAGACGCCGGATTTCAGGAGGGCACGACCGATGAAGAGGCCACCCTTTCCGTGCTATAGCCGAAACTCGTTGGAGTAGGAGCCGCACTCCAGGTGAATCTCCTTGGCCA
This sequence comes from Closterium sp. NIES-67, assembly GCA_027943415.1. Classification (NCBI taxonomy): domain Eukaryota; kingdom Viridiplantae; phylum Streptophyta; class Zygnematophyceae; order Desmidiales; family Closteriaceae; genus Closterium; species Closterium sp. NIES-67. Next base: position 13,080 of record BQMB01000954.1, read on the forward strand.
TTAGTTGGCTTACGCTTAGTAGGTTGTATCCCAGGTTGTCGACAATGAGGACTTTGTTGAGCTGAAGTATGACGTTTGTCTCCATGGATTGTAACTGAAACCACGCCTTGTCTGTTTGTCTTCAGATTTTCGTTGTTGGCGACGCTGATGACGACGTCGCGGTTGAGGCGTTTCTCCTGTTGCACGAATCCTCCTGAGGAGCACATGTGTTGCCCGCAGCAGCTGTCCAAGAACCAGGTGTTTCGCCCGGTGGGTTCGGCGTTGGCGACCGCAGCATATGTTGGATTGACTTGAAGGCCTTGTGAGCGCGGTGGCGGGAGCTCTTCTTCGTCTGGCGCGTAAGTGGGTGGTGAGCCGGGTGCGCAGTTGTCGATGTGTACCATGCAATTGATAATATTTGGTGTCTGTTGTGCAGATGTTGAAGAGCGTCTTGGGGGACTTGCTTGAGTGGAAGCGACTTGTGGGTCTGCTGGACGGTAAACGCGAGGGCGGTTGTAGTTGACCTTGGAGTGCCCGGAAGTCTGGCAGTTGTGGCAGAACGGCGGCACGAAGGTAAATCCCCTGTTGTCGCGTTCTTGTTTGCCGCGTCGATTGTAGGTGTTGTCGTTTCTTCGTTGAGTGTAGAAGACTAACTGCTGCTGCTTCCTTGGTTGTCTTTCTTCGAACAGGTCCATCTCCTGTTGTTCAGCGTGAAGCTCGGCGCAGAGGTGCATCTCCGAAATCCTTCCGTGGGCGCGAAGAAGCGATCGTGTGGTTCTCCATTCTGGCCCGAGCCCGGCGAGGACAAGTGTCACGAAGCTTTCTTCAGTGATTGTTCCTCCGCACCGAAGCAGGCGGTCGCGGAGGGTCTGGCAGCGGCTCATATACTGCATCGCCTTTTCCCCGGTCTTCATTTGTATTGTTGTCAGTTGTTGCATGAGTCTGCTTTGTGTCACGCTGTCGTTTGCTTGGTAGAGGCACTTGAGATGGTGCCATGCAAGCTCCGCGGAGTTTCCATAGCTCCTGTATGTTCTGATGCTCTGCTGTTCTTGTGGTGACAGGTTTCTCAGGAGAACCGTATACGCCAGCAGCGACTGATACGTGAAGATTTCTTGTTCCTTTCCAGTGCCGTTGCTTGGGAATGGCAGGGACCCGTTGAAGTATCCCAGAAGGTGCGCAGCCTCCATCAGCAGCTCGAACTCGAAGCTCCAGGTAAAGAAGTCGTGTCCGTTGAACGGTGAGGATGTCTGCAGTTTAATCACGTGTGAAAACTGCGCCTGGAGACTTAAGATTTCGTTTGGTGTTTGTTGTGATGCAGCTGCTGTTGGTTGGGCACGGGGCGGCATGAACTCGAACGTCCCCGGTGAAGAGTGATAAGGCGCAAAGGTAGGCGCTTGATTGTGTCGCCCAAACGATGAGTTGTCGAGGCTCATCGGCGCTAATCCCATGTTTCCTCCATTGCTCTGTGTTGAATGCGCAGATGTCCTTGTCTGCTGCTGCTGGTCGAAGTGCGACATGAAGCTGAAGAACCTTTCCATAAGCTTGGGGTCCACGCTTGAAGAGGGAGATGGAGTCACCATCTCTGGTACTCTTCCCGTTGTTTCTTGAGCAGTCCCGGTCTCTGTCTGCGGTCCTGAAGTGTGCAGACCAGAGTTGCCGTGTTGAGTTTCTTGGCCGCTGGGTGAGCCCGTAGAGACTTTCTTGCCCTTGCTGTCCATGTCTTGTGATCAATGAAGTCGTTGAATTGAGTTGAGTTGCAGGTTGATGGAGCGCAGTTGCTGGGAGTTTGGTCTCTAACCAGCTCTCATACCATATTGGGCTGAGAAAAAGCCCTTAGGATCCTTTCAGAGACTAAGTCCCAGCTGTGAAGACTTGAGACTTTGAGTAGTGCAGCGGAAGTTGAGACGGTTGAACCCTTGTACTAGTATGTGAGAACAAGTGATTGATTAAAGAAACAAGCATACAGCAATATATAGAAGATAAGAAAGCAGTTGTAGAATACAGTTACAGGAACGGTTTATCGAGTCGCACAGCGACTCGATTGCCGCTTCGGTTACCATCCGTGATGTTGTAACGGTCAGTCGTAACCTCCAGTTGCGACCTTTCGAGTCTTTTCGTATTCTTTGTCCGCCCCCTCGTGCAACCTCCGTTGACTCGCGTGCTCCCCTGTAGTCTTCCTCGAGTACAGTGTTATACTTCAGAAACGCTTAAGTCCTTTGAGATATTTCCAACACCATGCATGAGTTTGGCCCTAGGGCTTATATTTCAAAATTCGATTTTAGGCCTCTCAAGAAAAAGAAAGAAAGAAGAAAAAAAAAAAAACGTTTCGCCCTAAACGCCCCTAGGGGCGTCTATCCTGGGGATTTCGGTAAGTTTTGACCAGAATTTACTGAAGAAAAAGTTAATGTTAGAAGAGAAACAAGCTATTTTGTACTTGCTTAAAGTACCCGTTCGGTAATGTACTTTTCCCAAACTATTTGCGCTATGCGCTCTAATCGCTACTGAAAGGGGCGCGACTGTTCGCGTGACTAAAAAGGCCTGCTGACGTATTCATCCAGGCGAGCACTATTTGCTGACGTCATTCTATGGATGGTAACTACAGGGTCACTCGATAATATCTATCGGAACCACTTACATACCTATGCTGAAGTATGAATTTATCACTAGGGGTGTGTCAAAACATATATGTATATGTCTTATAATCTGGATAGGTGCGTACTTTTAGAGAGTACAACCCCTTCGAAACTTGACTAGAATGAGATACAAGGTGCTTTTGTGCTAACTCAGAGATGCAGTAGACTCAATTTTCACTTTGTCTCTATTCCATTCCATTATCCGTTGATGACAAGAATCCGATCAAACGACCGTTCACTTGATGTGGATCATCCCACATCATCCAATAGGTGAGCTGCAAGTTGAAAACCAAGGAAAAATGTCGGAGAAAGCGGAGCGCATGCAAATTCATGAGCGGAAGGGCACAAGCGGATTCATGGGCGAAGGACAAGTAAGCATACCGTAATCCCCCGGATATAACACCCTGGGTATAGTACAAAATTCATGCAAAATCAGGGGGGTGGGTGCTCTATTTCGCGTTTAGGCTATAGCACCCTGGTGTTATATTTGACAGAATTTTTTAGATGTGCATTGGAATCGGTGTTTCATGGCGATTTCAGCCATCCAAGTTCCAGCTGAAAAGGCGTACATTTTCTCGAGGTCTGGAATACCCCCAAATCACCCACTTGCTCCCGAATATCAGGGGTGTGTCAGGTTGGAGAAGCGAGATTCGGGTGTTGGCGATTCTCGCAATAGGCTAGGCGAAAATCGCGAGGCTCGTCAACCAGTCAGAACAAGTCTCTCGCACAAATGAAACGAAATTTGTCAGCCCACTGTGCTGTTCCAGGTAATTTTTTGTTTCACCCCGTCATTTTCAGAACTGAAGCACCCCGCCACGCACCTCGGTAAAGTTGGACTTTTACGTAATGGTCATGCTCACCATGAAATCGCATGAAAAAACAGTATTTGTTCCAAGAGTTGCAAGGCTTAGAAGGGCTAAAATGGTAAGGGGGGGTGCTCTCCTGGAACCCTCAAAAAGAGGGTATATAATTGCGGATTCTTCAATAGAACACCCTCCCCGGATATAACACCAGTGGGTGCTTAATTTCGGCGGGTGTTTTATCCGGGGGATTACGGTAATCATGAAGGGGTAGGAGAAACATATTGCAATAGCAGAAGGTATGCTGTTGTTCTGTTTGACCCGTCATGACGGGAAAAAACCATCTATGGAAATAAAAAGTGGTGCAGAGATGTAAGGAGCAGTGTGGGAGTGAATCAAGAGTGTATTCATGAACTTAGTTGTACAAGATGAAGTGACGAGTGGTGGTGTGATGTTGAAGAGTGGTGGAGCAGCACACACTGACCTCGGGGAAATGAACAACTTGAGTATTGGGCACAAGGGAGGGCGGCGGCACAGCCATATGCGGGCGGGCATATTTGTCCTTTCCCGCCCACAGCACGAGCACCCTGTGGGGCACAGTTACAGGACATCCGAACTGCCACAACCCTCTGAGGAATGCCCGGTGGTACGCGATGCCAGCTGTCAGCGCACCATCGGTGGAGAAGGCTGCCACGTGGCTGCAGGCAGGGTAAGAGTGGAGGGAGGCGGATGGGGGTGTAAGACGCCTGAGAGAGGGCCCATGTCATGGAAGCATGTGTGGCAGCATGGCATGTGTGGCAGCATGGCAAGTGTGGCAGCATGGCAAGTGTGGCAGCATGGCATGTGCGACAGTATGGCATGTGTAATCTCACCCTTTCCCCCACCCCTTCTATCAGGGCTCCCCATTCCAAACCCCACGTTTTCAGATCCAATCCAACCCCATCTCTCCCAATCTCTCCCAATCCATTTTCTTACACCCTGCCTCCCTCACCTCCCACCCCCAACTCCTCTTCGTCCCACATGCCACAACCTCTCCCTCCCCCTCGCTCTCACCATTCCCTTACCTCTTCCATACCAGTTTGGTACCTCTTCCGCACTAGATTCGTACCTCTTCCATACCTCTTCCGTACCCCTCTCTTACCTTTGCACGTCAGCAGGGGGCAGTGGGCGCAGGGGCTCCTGGCGATACACCTTCTGTAACGCTGCACAGCTGGGGGTGCGAGTGAAGAGATTGGGAGACAAGGGAAGAGACCAATAAGGCAAAGAGTGAAGACAAGAGTGATAAGGCAAGCAGCAGGGGCGCAGGGGCTCCTGGTGATCCACCCTCTGCACAGCTGCACAGCTGGGGGTGGGGGTGAGGGCGGGGGAGGAGGAAAGGCGAGAGGCAGGCAGACACGGAAAAGAAGAGTGAAGGATTTGAAGCAGGCTCCTCTGTAGGCGGGCACGGGGTGAGAAAGAGGATGGGCAGGAGGGGGAGGGCATGGGTTTGTTGGAGGCATGGATGCGAGGAAGACGAGTGAGTGCGTGCACTTGCATGTGAGACATGGGGTGTGAAACACAAGACAAGACAAGACAACACGGCAGATTGCCGAGAATGATACGAATCCCAATCGAGTGCACGTGACTTGTTTGCATGCAACATGGGCGTCTCCCTCACTTGTTTCGGGCAAGGAACCACTCGGGAAGACATGGGACGAGGAAGAGGACTGAAAGCAACAGGGGGGGGGGGAGGGGGGGGGGGAAGGGTAGGACACGGAGAGGGGAGATGTACGGATTGAGGATGAATACGAGAAAATTGAATACAATTGAAAGCAAACACGCGACACAAATAGATGCATGACGGATCAGTGTGCTTTGCATGATTGAAACCAATGCAAGGTCAATGGCTGCCGGATGGACAGGCAGCAGTGGAAGACAAAGGGGTGGGGCCCACAGAGCACCGCCGCCAAGCAGTCAATTATGGGGATGATGAAAGCAGTTACATGGCGGGGCTCGCAAAACTCACACCAGTAGAAATATCGCAGCAGAGTCAATGGTTGCCAGATGGACAGGCAGCGGTGGAAGACCACGGGGTGGGGCCCACATAGCACCGCCACACGGCGGATGAGGTGCGCATGGTCCATGGCCATGGCCCACGCTATGAACGCGCCCCACCCGTGACCCACCTGATGCAGGGAGAGGGGGAATACGGTCGAGAGCAAGGTGCGGATGGTGGAAGGGAGAGGGAGGCGCCCACACAGTCACATCACAGAGCACAGCTACGCGGCGAATGAGATGCGGGTCCATGGCTATGGCCCACGCTATGAAGGCGACCCAACCGTGGCCCACCTGATGAAAAGGCAGATTGGGCGGGGTAGGGTGGAGGTGGAGTGTGGGGTTTTCGGGGCGAATGACGTGTGCATGGTCCGAGGCCATGGCCCATGCGATGAAGGCGCCCCACCCATGACCCATCTGATGGGGGGCGAGGCGAGGGGGAATATGAATGAGAACACGATGCAGATGGTGGATACCGAGGGGGTGGGGCCCACAGAGCACAGCGGCACGTCAAATCAAATGGGGGTGGCGATGGCCGACCATGGCCCTACGATGAAGGCGCCCCACTCATGCCACCTGGCAGAGTGCCGGGAAGGGAAGAGAGACGGAGGAAGAAGCGTTGTGGGGGGGGGAGCAGAGCAGACGAGGCACGCTTGGCCCATGCGATGCATGCGCTCCGCCCGTGATCCACCTGGTGGCATGCGGATAGAGGGGGAAGGGAGGCACGGGGAGGGGGGTGGGGGGGAGAAGGGAAGCACTGCACGTTGCGCATCGTCCATGGGCATGGCCCATGCTATGAAGGCGGCCCACCCATAGCCCACCTGATGACACAGTGAGTGGTAAGGAAGGGAGCACGGAGAAGATCTAGGTGCGGATGTTCCATGGGCGTGGCCCATGCTGCCATGCGATGAATGTGCCCCACTCGTGACCTACCTGGTGGAAGGCAGATGGGGAAGAGAGGGAGCAGGATGAGACTAACATGTGCATGGTCCGAGGCCATGGCCCATGCGATGAAGGCGCCCCACCCATGGCCCACCTGGTTGGGGGAATACGGTTGAGAACAAGATGCGGATGGTGGATAGGGAGGGGGAGGGAGCCCACAGAGCACAGTTACACTACACGGAGAATCAATGGTGCATGGGCCATGGCCATGGCCATGGCCCACGCTATGAGTGCTTCCCATCCCACCCGTGACCCACCTGATTGGGGGAGAAGTGGAATAGAGTTGAGAATAAGGTGCGGGTGGTGGATGGGGAGAGGGTGCCACCCTCAGAAAACGGCAACACGGCGAATCAGATGGGGACGGTCCATGGCATGGCATGGCATGGCATGGCATGGCATGGCATGGCATGGCATGGCATGGCATGGCATGGCATGGCATGGCATGGCATGGCATGGCATGGCCCATGCGATGAATGCGCCCCATGCCTGGCCCACCTGATGCCCCAGATTGCGTGGTACGGGAGGGATTATGGATGGGAGATGCGGATGGTCCATCCATCGCCATGCTGCATGCGACATCAGCCAGTATCACTACCCCGGCCTTCCACCTCACCACGTCAGCCTCCCATATCACCACGTCAGCCTCCCATCTCACCACGTCAGCCTCCCATCTCACCACGTCAGCCACAATCCCCACCACCCCAGCCTTCCACTCACCACGTCAGCCTTCCTCCGCTCTCCGCCGCGCTCGCTGCTTCTTTGTCGCAAACCACTTTCGCCTGGAGCCGTTACAGGCGACGTGCGACCAGCACCAGCCACTACGCTGCTGCTGATGGCACTCGCAGCTTCGCCAGCATCTGTCGCCACATCTGTCGCCGCATCTGTCGCACGGGAAAGGCAGTGCGAGATGAGCGACGCCACGTCAGCGCAGACATGCCGGCGACTGTACGATGCGAATCCCGCCGGCCGCGAAGATTCGCCGAAGCCTCTTAGGTCCGGAACGACCACGCGCAACCCCGCGTCGGCTAACGGAGCAATCTGCTTGTGCCACGTGTACCAGAACTCGGGAAAGCCGTGCAGCAGAACGACCTGCGAGCGACAAGGACAACCGACGACGAGCAAAAACCGAGCGTTAGAATGTGCGTAATAGACGACAAATTCTGAGGCGCCTCAGAACTCGTGGCAAATGTACGAGAACTCGTGCAACCTGTGCAGCAGAACGACCTGCGAGCGACGAGCGAAGAGCGACGAGCTACGAGAACAAGGAACAAGCGACGACGACGGGCATGCTTTGAGGCGTGCAGTGAAACTCAGAACTCCAAGGTGTAATGGATACGGAAAGCCTACTCCACGAAACCCGAAAGCCAAAGATTTCTGTTTATAGAAGGACTTCGCGTGAACAGACCAAAGAAAGGTGATGTTTATAGAAGGACTTCGCACGAGAACTGCAACTAAATCAGAAACAGGCGAAAAGACCTCGAGTTGGAGGAAAGCTGGTAGACGAACCAGTTGGCTGGTAGGCGGGCCGGCTTCCACGAAGTGGATAGTGACGTTCGGAGCGGTCTGCAGGTAAGAGTGACGCCAGCCGTCCTTCGCCATGGTCGGCGCAACGAGAAATGACGGCTCTACGAGCCCCAGGCGACGATTTATAGACCCTGAAACTTGACTGGCTTGTGCTTGTGAGGAAGGAGGCCTAAAAATATGAACCGTTGGATATGAAGATGACCGACTCTGGTGCACCATTCCAACCACGATGAGCGAAAGAGCATTTGTGTCAATCCCACTGGGATTGGATGATCGCCAGCCACACCCTCGCGAAAGTCGCATTGGGCTGCTCGACTAAAAAGCTCTGTTACGAGGCACGAAAGTTGAACAGTCCAACATTGTCGATTACGATTGAAACTTGAAAAAGCCCTCATTTTCAAATCAAAACCTAGGCAAATTGCATTCATACAAGTTTAGAGCTCCGCTTCTTGAATTTTTTTTTGCAATCTACAGTCTCATATTGTAATACAAAAAATACAGCAACAAAACCGTCCAGTCATCCTACGAGAGGCAACCAAATTGTATACAAGCATATTCGATACTGACGCATCAACCACGAACTACAACATGTAAATACCAATTTCAAAGGCTTGTGATAAGCATGCACCCCCCTTGCATTGCATTATCAAACAAAGAACGATCACTTCTCGTTCACCATTTCTTTGCATGCTCCCTGGCTCATAGGCCACTCTTTTCTTACATTTCAGAATTATCGTATACCTTCCGGTACTCCCCTACCTTGTCTTGCCCATACCTTCCCCCTTGTTGCCCATGCCCCCTTCCCTGCTGCCCCCAATACCCCTGTTAATGTCCAGTCCTCTTTTCTCTCCCCCTTCCCCTTTGTCTCTCTTAGGGCATGAATCGTTGCAAGAGGAGACGGTACAAAGTAAGTCAAGTGCCGATCGCCAACCGCAAATTGCCAAGTGCATATCGTCAAGTGCAGATCACCAAGTGCCGATCACCAAGTGCAAATCTTGCTCTTCTAGAAGAAATTAGCGCTTTGCCAGATCGGAATATGCCAGGCCTCAACATGTCCAACCAAATAGGGAAGGCAGGAAGATACAACGATGGAAATATGGGGAAGTTGTGAGGTGAGATGCCGCATGCGAGGGTCATTGATTAAGAGATAAGCAAGAGTGTGGAGTGTGGGGGGGAAAGGGGAGTGCAGCAAACTAGCTGCTTACTCGAATAGTGCAATGTACGTTGTGGTTCCAAAGGGGTGAGCCCCGGCAGGCACACTGCTGCAGGCGTTTCCTGAAGATTCTCAAAAGTCACCTGCTGAAAGGCAGCCAAGTGGCACTTACTCGACCAGCGCAGTGTTTGTGGTTGCCAGGTGGTAAGCCCCTTGCACACTCCCTTCCCCCATGCTACAAGAGTCTTTTAAGACAAGATCTGACCACATGCAACTCGGAGCACTATCGATGTTATAAACCAAGGTCACGGAATTGTATATGCCTGCCACCGCCGACGTGAAAACCGTGCAGGCCATGTAGTTGAGGCAGAAGGTATAGGGTCGGGACGCCTTGTCTCGCGCGTGCCCGGAATCAGCGTTTAGCTTACGGATGCCAATGTGGACTCCTCGCCTGCGAATGGCGGGAGCAGCAAGGCATAGAAGGGGTGAGGGGGGAAAAGTACTCCTTATTAATATGAAGTCGAGCATAGAAATGTCAGGTTGCAAGCGTGCATGTCCTGAATGAGCAGGTGCCTCACCAATGCCACTGTGGACTCCCGCCTGCGCAGGGCAGGAGAAGCGAGGAATGGAAGGGGCAGCGAAGAACAAGTGTTTTTACTAATATAAAATCGTATGTTATGAGTCTGGCTTTGAGTTGACTGAAAAGTGGGCTGAGATGCACATTGTCTTATCAGCCTTGATAGGGAAGGCACATTGCACCAATCCTATCTTTTTTTTCTCTTTTTTTTTCCTTTTTTTTTCGTATGTAGCTCACAGATGGAATGGTGACTAGTTGATGCTTGAGCAGGGCGGGAGAGAACGAAGAGGCGCGGAGGAACAAGTATCTTATCAATATAAAACCAAGATTGATGATGCATGAGCATGGCGGAAGGGAAGGAATGTGTGCGAAGGAACAAGAATCTTATCAATACAAAACACCAAGCTGGATGATGCACGAGCATGGTGGGAGGGAAGGAAGAGGCCGGAGGAACAAGCATCTTATCAATATAAAACCAAGCTGGGTGATGGATGAGCATAGTGGGAACAACAAGGGATGGAGAGGAACAGGAGGCGAAAGGAGGTGAAGCAAGTGGGAGATTGGGAGAATGGGCATGAGGGTTGGTGGGAATAGAGGGGAATGAAATGACTTATTTTGAGGCCCCTTAGAAATAGACTCCTCAGCAAAGAGACGAAAGGAAGTGAAGCATTAGGGGGAGAGTGGGAATATGGGGATGAGGATTTATGGGAATAGAGGGGAAAGGAAGATGCCAAATGTTGGAGTGCATGCCTGAGCAAGGCGGGAGCAGGAGAAAGGAGGTAAAGGATGTTGGAGAGTGGGAAAATGGGGATGAGGAGCGGGGGCAATATGGACGAACATTCAAGCTGCTTGTGCCTTACTGCACCTACATACCATATGGGGCCATTCCCTTCATCAGTGCATTATGTGCAGCCAGCTAGTCCCATTCCCATGACAAGGCACTGGTTGTTGTAGGGTGCAATAGCACTCTGCACATGTTCCAACGTCAGCAACTTCTCCGATTCGGCCATCACACGTTCTCGTCCGCTTGTCCACTTCAATTCATCATTGGTGTGGAACCATACTTAGGAAGAAAATGTGTGACAGAATCCAAGCATGGACTTTTTTCAACATCCCGAATGTCATTTTGTCTCTAGCTACAATCACAGTGTAAGGCACAAGGACTTAGGAATTGGAGTCATGCAATCAGTTGGAGCATGTGGCATGTGGCGTAACTTCCGAGTCAGCTAGGGGGATATCGAGACTAACCTTTTACACATTCAGTCGCAGTAATGCCATAGTCAGGAGGGCACACGAATTAGGGGACAGGAAGTGAAGAGATGAAACTGCTGGATGTGGTTTGACAAGTGGCGTTAGAAGGGTAGCTGCCACATCGGGGGCTGATGGTTCCAAGGAGAAGAAAGGCAGAGCATGGGCGTTCACTTTTGAGATCAATAGCTGAAGAGTTTAAACTGGGAGGTGTTGTTTGACAGGTGGCCTTAGAGGGGTAGCTGCCACAAGGTTAGTCTGATCGATGCAAGGGAAAGGCAACCAAGGGAGAAGGAACCAAGGCCATGCCCATGGTGCCAGTGAGAGTACGACCCCGTTACACCACTTGGCCTTTTCTACTTCCTTCCTATTTTCATTTCTCTTTTTATCTCATCTCATTTGGTTTCCTATTCTCCCTTTTCCATTCACCTTTGGTTTATCCTGCTATTATAATTATATCACCGACCAGGCTTGGGATGTACTGGTGCGCTATATCTAGCGTAATCCTGCCGTAATCCCTTAAAGCCAATAGCCTCGCGTGGTTATACGCTGAGTGATTCTATATTATAGAAGGGTCTATTCCCTTAGGATAAGATAAACCGGGTTACCTTATGTACTCTGGAAGTATAAAAGCGCCTTGTACTGATCGATAGTGCAATCTTTCATCGACACATTCGATCCTGTGACAGTGCCCATATGTCTGCTGAAGAAAACGAGGATGATGGGCCGCACGACAAAGAATGCTGTTGCTGGGAACACCATGAAGTTTCCGTGATTTAAGCTGGTGAACAATGTGGATCTTGAAGTTGGGAAGCTACGAGAGGGTTATATAAACGTGTAAGAGGTTGATATCGTTGGTCTAGATTCTAGCAGAAGGGGAGATCGGACTTTCGCGAGGAAGGCTGGCCCACAGCAAGCACGAACGATGGTGGGACCTGCTGGGGGAACTTGTCCAAGAAGAGAGAGCCAGATTCGAAGCAGTAGCTGCTGCAATCCCTCATCGCTGAAGTAAGAGAAGACTCGGAGCAATTTCTGCAGCAGCATTCTACCTACCATTTAAGCACCAGACTGCATGTACGTCTGAAACCACTCTTAAAGCCCGAGTCTAGAATGGTTTGCTATCAAGTTCATGAATCATGAGATTGTTTTCGTTGAATAAAGGGTAACGTAGTATATACAGGGGAAACGTCGCAACTCTCAGGGAACGGGGGGCAGCTTGCAACTTCCGCTGAGTAAAACAAACCCCCGGTCACTTTTCATCTCAGTATTCTTGAGTTTTGCCTGCAACTATTTTGAACGCATTTTTGTGGGGGTCTCACGTCACTGTTTGTTTCCCCCACCCTCCCGCCCTCCCCCTGCACTGTTCACGCACTGTTGAACTCGGCTGTTGCCGAAGAATATGGTTCTGGATTTCGCCATAATATTTTTTTTCATCAGGGGAACTCTGCCGAAATTACTTTCGCCCAATTTTTTTTGCACTGTTTTCATGGTCAGTAATCATGGTTTTCTACCATTCTAGAATCGGGCTTTAACCGCTTCCAAAATGGAGTATTAGCTTCAACAACCACTTCTAACCGCTTTCAGCAAGAAATGCTCTGTATGTTTCACCTGCAGTTGAGGGGAGCCAACTCTGCAAGGAGAACCCCGAATGGGCAAGATGAATGTTTAAGGCATTTGGTTTTTAGACCTCCATAGAGTTTCCGAGAGGGTATGGTACACTGTACCTAGGCCCTACAGAATCGGTTACGACCGTGGGTGGTGTTTTTGCATTGTTCATGTACTTTCACCCCCTTAAAAAAAAAAGGTGTACTCACTCATGTGAAAGGGGCTTAGGACGTATTCCTACACTTTGGGATCAGGAACAGACAAACGTGGAACCAAAATGAACTGCATTGAAATGCAACTCCAACACTTGCACTGCACAGTCCCACACAAGTCTGATCTTGATCCCAATTTATAGGAATACGCCCTTATTATCCAAGTTTTGGGTTGGAGCGATTTTGGGATGACCAACAATTGCCCTTTACAAAGGGCACCCCTTCTTGGGAAGACAAACAACAATCTGAGGATTGCACTATGAAAAAGAACTGCGTGTGCACTCTCTATGATGTGATTGTTGTGATTAGAGCCCAAGCATTTCTCGGATACCACTATTTTGTCTCCGTTTTACAATCGGGTCAGCTGCCAAGGCTGCAACCAACTCGATGGAGAAAGATTCACAAGAAGCGCAGAGGCTAGGAAGGAAGTATGCACATATATGCACATCTTGCACGTTTGGGCAAATACAGGTAAGCTTGGTATCATGTCAGCAGCTCACACGATTGGCACTATTGCTGAAAGTATGTCATGAAGAGACTGCCTTGAAGGTCTTGGAAGGTAAGGAATCAGCACTGGGAGTGCGAAGGCTGCAGTGGTGCTGGTCAAGCCCTGTGCCTCACCCCCACAAAGCCAACGCCTCACTTAGTACTAGAATAAAACTCAGTGCTTGAAGACACCGCGGATATCCTGTGGTTCCTGCGGTATGAAGAGGATGTTGCTGAAAACGACGTCCATCGGTGAGTACTTGGCAACACTCGAGAAGTGTGACGGGTACAGAGCGTGTTTTAGGTGAGCGCCGGGGCACATGGTGCAAGGTATTTGGCGACTGCTAGGTCGAAGTTCTTGGCCGTCGGGTAAAAGGAGAGCGTCCTTGTCGAAAATGGAGGCTTTAATCGATTTTTTCAGAGCTTCTTGTGAGGGATGACCTAACCGCTTGTGCCATGTTTGTGTCGTAGTCCTATGCCCCTTCGAACACAGGTACAAATCCGAGAGAAGGAAGAAGGCCGACGAAAGATGAATCGTTGGCGCAAGGTTAACACAGCGGCCGGTGCCAAAAGATTGGATGGATCCGGCTTCTTCGGCAGTTTCAGCCCAAGGTATGCTGATTTGTCGGCAACTCGCCCAAGAGTCAGGTACGATCGATTCTTTCTTGCCCCATGTGCGTTCAACCTCCATAGGTTCATCGACTGTAGCAAATGTTTGTTCTTGGTTTTCGTAACCTTAATTGCCGTCTCCAAATGCCCACGTGGCTTGACCCCTTTCTTCTGCTGCTACTGCTGATGCTGCTTTTGTTATCTCTGCTGCAGATTCGTCAATAGAGTTTGTACGTGAAGGCCGAGGCGTGACGCATAAGACATTGAGAATACGATGATCTTGGCGTCGGAGATCCGTCTCCCAATGACGATGCCAAGGAGCAAGTGAGACGTTCTTCTCACTGTCGCTAGATGCTTGCACAGGTGAGAAGCATAAAACTGAAACGCCATCTTAAATTTATGCGATGCCGACTAAGTTATTTTTGTCTTCCTTCTTGTCTCCCAAGTACAACTCTGTTAGCATCGTGTTGGCAGTGCTAATGAAGCAGATGCCACTTTCCATCAGTTGCGCTCATGATAACATATTGAAGCCGAGCTCCACGACGACGAGAACCTTGTTAAGATGAAGTGAGACTTCCGTGTCCTCTGATTCCAACATCACATCTTCGATTGCAGTTGCTTCAATTGTCTGATTGTTGGCAACTGTGATGTTGCACTTCTCTCCTTTTGGCAGGTTTTGCCTGTTGAGAAGATAGCGACTTGAAGACGCCATGTGGTGACAGCAGTAGCTATCAAGAAACCAAGTATTAACATGCTCGAGATACGCACGCTTGGCGATGTGAGCGTACGACTGCACGTTCAAACTTCGAGAAAAGCCAGTAGGCTGTCTTGGTTCTTCTTCATCGACGTCTGCTGGTTCTGGAGTTTCTGAACTAGGGCAAAGACGTGGAGGTAAGTTACACTGACGGAAAGTATTGCCCGGATAATTGCCTTAAAACATTTCTCGTACTGGTTTGGTGCCTTCTTTGTTTAGTTACGAATCAAATTTCGGGGTTGGATGTAAAGTAGTACTGTACTGTATGTGACGGATGCTGGTTTCAGTTTTATAGGGGTTGATTTTTTACCGAGGACGAGATTTCGTCCGCGTGGGTGCATCCGGACAGTTTAGGCCAAGCAGCGTAGTAGATCTATTTCCTAACCTTGCTATTTCTTCTTACTTGCCCTCGCGACTATCGAGTAGTCAGGAGATAGGCTAGGACCGCTGCGATGATTAGGCCGTCATGAAACCGTTAGATGAGGCGCTCTACGCATAGATCATTCCCTTGTTGCGGAGGGGGTAGAGCAATCGTTGAATCGCTAAACAGCTAGCCATAGGGAAGAGTTTGGCCCATCAAGGCGATTGTAGAGTCTAGCCGCGATGACGTGCGCCCTACGATGCCCTCAGCCGGTCGCCCTCGCTTAGTGACAGAGAGAGTTCGTCGCGGCATAGTTCGGTCGATTACCCTCGAGGAGGCAGAAATCTCCGCTCACGTGGCGAAAATCATTGAGAAGCAGCACGTCATCACGTTGCATCCTAAGACATTGCGTAACGCTTTGAATGGGAGCCGACTTGTCGCAATCAAGCATCCCAAGAAGCCGCGACACTCTCGGAAAAACATACGCGATAGGCTGGAATGGGCGCATGCCCTCGCAGACTGGACGGTTGACGACTAGAAGCGAGTTATCTGTGCGGATGAGACCAAGATCGGTCGTCTTGCATCCGACGGACTCTCATACGCCTGCGTTCACGAAGGGACTGCCCTCCAAAGACACCAAATCAAGCAGACCGTCAAACACGGGGGCTGTTGCTTGATAATTTACGACTGCATGTCGTAAAAGGGAGCGGGTTTCATGAGCAAAACATATGGTAGGGTGGACGGACTGCTCTCGCTGAGTATACTGCAGGACGATCTCAACAGTACAATTGAGCTTTACCAGCTTACACCCTCAAAAACTATCTTCCAGCACGACAACGACCCGAAGCACAAGTCGCGTATCGTACAGGAGTGGCTTTGAGAGTAAGATTTAGGGGTGCTAGAGTGGCCGTCTTCCTCACCCGACCTCAACCCAATGGAGCATTTATGGGCTCATCTCAAGAGGCAGCTGGCCAAGCCTTATAAGCCTCCCACTGGTATGCTGGACCTTTGGGAGCGGGTGCAGGAGAAATGGGAGAAGATCCCGGCGGATGTGTGCACCCACCTGGTGGAAAGCATGCCTAGGAGGGTGAGGGCGGTGTCTAAGGCGAAAGGGCGGTGGATTAGGTACTAGTTTGGGGTTGATGTAACTTGCTGCTTGCGCCTGGCAATAATTGTCCACATGTACCAAGATTGTTATTTTCTAGTATTTGTTGTAAACATCATTATACTTGTGTGATGTAAGGCATGGACGTGGAGCCTTACCCCAACCTACATACACTAGGCATACCAGAAGATTAAGGCTTAATGCCCATGACCCCCTAAAATGGCAAAATTCCTCTAAGTCACAAACATGTGGACAATACTTTCCGTCAGTGTATCTGGTCCTTCTTCCATGTCGTTGTCACTATCTTCATTGTCTCGTGTCTAGTAGCATATACCACTAGACCAGTGAGGTTCAATCATGCAGTTAAAGATTGCTTTGCCTTTTGCAGGTTGAGTTGAAGAAGTTGAAGGCGACGAGATAGTCTTGACAGGAGCGGTCACACCCGACTTCTCCCGATTCCTATTCTTCAGTTTCTGACACTCTTCAATATAATGCAGTGCTCGTTTGCAGAACTTGCAAAAGCCCTTTCCTCCTTTTCTTTTCTGCTCCCATTGACTTGAAGCACCTCTTGTCTGCTCCCCTTAACTTGGTCCACTTGTGTAAAAGCTTTACCTGCGTTTGGCCTTGCCTCATTTTGCACTGTACATATCCAAGTCCTGCTGCCGTGCCATCAGAGTAGCACAAAGAGAAGTTTCGGAGATGTTCCCTTGGGAACAAAGAAGGGACTTGCACTGCCTCTATTTTGGTCCAAGTCCAACCAGAAGAATAGTGACGAAGAGCTCATTGCTGAATTCTGTTCCGCACTTGCCGAGCTGGTCCCGAAGGTTTCTGCACCTGTTGATGTAGCAGCCAATTTTTTCTCCCCGAGCATTTGCATTGCTGTAAGTTGACTTAACAGCTTGCTCTGTGTGACATAATCATGTGCTTGATATAACATTCGCGGGTAATCCCAGACGTAGTAGGTTGGAGCGATCGAAGGTTGAAGAACCGAACTCCCAACTGCTCTTCAGGTAAGAGATTCCACGCGTGCAGTGTATAGGCCATAAGCGAATCCTTGTAATAACGCGTATGTTCTTTGCTGCTCTTGTACAGTATTTGGATAACGGTTCGTACCGTCGAAATATTCCGAGATGCCGGAAAACTGTACGAGGAGTTCGAACTCCAATCCCCAATTATAAATGTCGCGGCCGTCAAAGTGAGTTGACGTTTTCAACTTGGAGATAGTTAGGAAATCCGCTTGATTTACGACAGCTTGTGCGTCAAATGGTCCTTCTTCTGCTATTTGATGCTGTTGCTGCTGTGGTTAATGTTGTTGCTGTGGTTGAACAGGTCGCCCATAGAAGGCAAAAGAACCAGCAGATTCATCTCCTGGGACTGAAGGCCCAGCGTCAACAGCGGCTCTTGCATAACTAGAGTTATCGAGGCTCATAGAAGCTGTAGGATGCGTTGGAGCTTGTTGTTGTTGCTGAGTATACTGATTAGCTATCACGGAAGCAAAATCAGATACAGCGACAGAAAGTATTGCCCGGATAATTGCCTTAAAACATTTCTCGTACTGGTTTGGTGCCTTCTTTGTTTAGTTACGAATCAAATTTCGGGGTTGGATGTAAAGTAGTACTGTACTGTGTGTGACGGATGCTGGTTTCAGCTTTATAGGGGTCGATTTTTTACCGAGGACGAGATTTCGTCCGCGTGGGTGCATCCGGACAGTTTAGGCCAAGCAGCGTAGTAGATCTATTTCCTAACCCCGCTATTTCTTCTTACTTGCCCTCGCGACTATCGAGTAGTCAGGAGATAGGCTAGGACCGCTGCGATGATTAGGCCGTCATGAAACCGTTAGATGAGGCACTCTACGCATAGATCATTCCCTTGTTGCAGAGGGGGTAGAGCAATCGTTGAATCGCCAAACAGCTAGCCATAGGGAAGAGTTCGGCCCATCAAGGCGATTGTAGAGTCTAGCCGCAATGACGTGCATCCTACGATGCCCTCAGCCGGTCGCCCTCGCTTAGTGACAGAGAGAGTTCGCCGCGGCATAGTTCGGTCGATTACCCTCGAGGAGGCAGAAATCTCCGCTCACGTGGCGAAAATCGTTGAGAAGCAGCATGGCATCACGTTGCATCCTAAGACATTGCGTAACGCTTTGAATGGGAGCCGACTTGTCGCAATCAAGCATCCCAAGAAGCCGCGACACTCTCGGAAAAACATACGCGATAGGCTGGAATGGGCGCGTGCCCACGCAGACTGGACGGTTGACGACTAGAAGCGAGTTTTCTATGCGGATGAGACCAAGATCGGTCGTCTTGCATCCGACTGACTCTCATACGCCTGCGTTCACGAAGGGACTGCCCTCCAAAGACACCAAATCAAGCAGACCGTCAAACACGGGGGCGGTTGCTTGATAATTTACGACTGCATGTCGTAAAAGGGAGCGGGTTTCATGAGCAAAACATATGGTAGGGTGGACGGACTGCTCTCGCTGAGTATACTGCAGGACGATCTCAACAGTACGATTGAGCTTTACCAGCTTACACCCTCAAAAACTATCTTCCAGCACGACAACGACCCGAAGCACAAGTCGCGTATCGTACAGGAGTGGCTTTGAGAGTAAGATTCAGGGGTGCTAGAGTGGCCGTCTTCCTCACCCGACCTCAACCCAATGGAGCATTTATGGGCTCATCTCAAGAGGCAGCTGGCCAAGCCTCATAAGCCTCCCACTGGTATGCTGGACCTTTGGGAGCGGGTGCAGGAGAAATGGGAGAAGATCCCGGCGGATGTGTGCACCCACCTGGTGGAAAGCATGCCCAGGAGGGTGAGGGCGGTGTCTAAGGCGAAAGGGCGGTGGATTAGGTACTAGTTTGGGGTTGATGTAACTTGCTGCTTGCGCCTGGCAATAATTGTCCACATGTACCAAGATTGTTATTTTCTAGTACTTGTTGTAAACATCATTATACTTGTGTGATGAAAGGCATGGACGTGGAGCCTTACCCCAACCTACATACACTAGGCACACCAGAAGATTAAGGCTTAATGTCCATGACCCCCTAAAATGGCAAAATTCCTCTAAGTCACAAACATGTGGACAATACTTTCCGTCAGTGTAGATCGTCAATAGATAGACCAAAAGTAGGAGAATTCGTAGTTGAATTTCCTGTCTTAGCAGATGACATGATTATAGATTTCTAACTTATGCTTAGGGCGTAATAGAAATCAGCTTGTATCAGTTCCTGTAAGTCTACTTGCTCAAAATGCCATGTTAAAGTGAACCACTTGTTTAGGGTGGCCAGGATTTTGGTGAACCAAGACAAAAAGTCAGCGGAAGACTTTACACATTGTAGTGGAAAGGTCCGAGATGACAAGGATAATAATAATTAGTAATACTGGCATATTTATGATCTAGGAAGTACCTATTCGTAATGTACCTGTTCGTAGTGTATCTCGACTATTTGCGTGACTTGACTAGTGACTATCCGTGTGTCTGAGAGTGGCGTGACCCTTCGGTTAATATCAGGAATGCATAAATGGTACCACTATATCGAGCATATGTTAAATTATATATTATTGATATAATTGTAGGCTTGATAGGTGTTACTGGATTCTACTGTAGAGGGTACAACCCCCCTTCTTGTATCCCTCTCTCTTCTAATCTCATTCTCTTCTCTCGACATTTTTCCTACCATCTAAAACCTCTCGCCATTCATGGCTTCTCCCCCTAGAATCATTCTAGTATTCTAGCATGGTATCAGAGCCGGAGGTCCGCCCTGCTGGGCCGCCCCCTCACGCTTCCGCCGCGTACCCCTCTCCTTCTCGTTACTTCAGCGCCGCCGTGGTGGCCGTGTCGTGCTGCCATGGCGGCTTTGTCTCGCTGCCGTGCTAGCCTCGACGTGGCGACTTCGTCTTGCCGCCGTGCCGCCGTCGTCGCGTCAGCGCACGGTCGGCAGTGGGTCGTGCACTGGTTTAGGCACCAGGCATCAAGCCCGCAATCCAGCTTGCCGCGCCTCCCCAACTCGTCGTGTCAGACCCTGCTCGCCTCGTTGGACCCAGCTCGCCGCGTCAGTCCCAGCGGACCGAGCTCGCCGCGTCGGTCCCAGCGGACCCAGCTCGTCGCGTCCGTCCTAGCTCGCAGCGTCGGTCCCAGCTCGCCACACCAGCTAGCTCCGCCTCGCCGCAGCTCAAGAAAGCCTAGCGCCTTCCTTCCCTGCAGTCACCTCTGCTGCACGGTACGGGGGTGCTAGGCTCAGAGGTGTTGCATGTGGGGTGGGCTTGTGACTACCAAGCCTAGGGGGTGTGTTAAATTATATATTATATACTGTATATATAATTGTAGGCTTGATAGGTGTTACTGGATCCTACTATAGAGGGTACAACCCCCCTTTTTGTATCCCTCTCTCTTCTAATCTCATTCTCTTCACTCTCGACATTTTTCCTACCATCTAAAACCTTTCGCCATTCGGTCCTCCCTGTAGAATCATTCTAGTTTTCTAACAGTATACTTCAACACGTTTTACAATCATCATCCCTCTTTTTGCATTCATTTCAGTTCAATGTTATTGTGGCTTGTTCGCTTGTTTTTTGTTGTTGCTGTTGTTTTTTTTTTTTTTTTTTTTTTTTTTTTTCTACAGCCTATGCAAAGTTACAATTCCACAATGTTGTACCAGCCCTCGACATATGTGAGCTTTACAAAGTTGATACTAGATTTGCAACAAACGGGCGATCCTTCCTAAAAGAGCCGTTTTTTAGGTTAAGACAAATTAATTAGCAGAATAACCCTAGCCATAATAGTGAAAGAGTGTAGGATCATAAAATGAATGAATACAAAAAAGAAATGCGAAAGTTGAAATGTGTTGGAAAGAAAGTTGGAATATGTTGAAAAAAGTTGAAATATATTGGAAAAGTTTAAATATATTGAAATATATTAAAATAAGTTGGAAAAGGTTGGAATAAGTTGAGATATGTTGGAATAAGTTGAAATATGTTGGAAAAAAATTTGAAAAGTTGAAATTGTTAAGAGACTAGGACACTAGGAAGCCATGAAATGGCGTGAGGGTTTAGCTATGAGAAATTTACGAGAGAAAAGAGATCGAGATTAGATGAGAGAGGGATACAAGGAGGGGGTTGTACCCTATACAGTAGGTTTCAGTAACACCTACCAAGCTTATAATTA
This sequence comes from Closterium sp. NIES-67, assembly GCA_027943415.1. Taxonomy (NCBI): domain Eukaryota; kingdom Viridiplantae; phylum Streptophyta; class Zygnematophyceae; order Desmidiales; family Closteriaceae; genus Closterium; species Closterium sp. NIES-67. The sequence goes on from BQMB01000954.1 coordinate 34,263, forward strand.
TATAACATATATATAATTTAACACACCCCCTAGGCTTGGTAGTAGAAGAACCCACACACACCCACACCCCCTAACCTAGCACCCCCAATTCCCAGCAGCAGCCACGACTACTCCGGCATGGCCAACCCCACGGCCCGGGAGGTGGCAACGACGGCAGCGGCAACAGGCCAGCAGCGGCGACGGCGGTTTCGACGACAGCGGCGACGGCAGCGGCGCCCGCCCTCTCGGCGGCGTGGCCAAGCTCTGTGACGATGGGGAAGACCCTCACGAGTCAGGTGTCGGCTGTGGCGAGGAGGAGGGGACGCAGGGGAAAAGGTGAGGGGGGCGGGGGGGAGGGGGGGGACGGGGCGTGGTCCAGCATCACGCCCGTGGCTGGCGTGCGGGCGTCAGGACCGGCGGCGCCTAAAACGAGGCGTTGGCCGCTACCGACCGTGCCGTACGCGCGCTGGCAGTCAACGCCACGGCAGCACGACGATGTCGTCACACCGCCATTGCTCTACGTCGACAACGCCGTCACGCCGCCACGGCTCGACGTCGACGAAGCCGCCACGGCGTGACGTCGACGCCACGGCAGCGCGACACCACGGCAGCGCGTCGAAACGGCCGCGGCAGCACGACGCGGCCGGCGGCACGACGACGCCGCCACAACAGCACGACACGGCCGCCATGACAGCGCAAGAGGGAGAGGAGTGCGCGGTGGAAGCGTGGGGAGCAGGCCCGGGAAGGGCAACCTGTTCTGTTACCATGTTAAGAGACTAGGACGCTATGAAGCCATAAAATGGCGTGAGGGTTTAGCTAGGAGAAAGCTTCGAGAGAAAAGAGAGCGAGATAAGAAGTGAGAGGGATACAAGGAGGGGGTTGTACCATCTATATTAGGTTTCAGTAACACCTACAAAGCCTACAATTATATAACATATATATAATTTAATAGAAATATATTGAAAAAAGTTGAAAAGGTTAAAATATGTTGGAAAAGTTGAAAAGGTTGAAATATGTTGAAAAAGTTGAAATATGTTGAAAAGGTTGAAATATTTTGGAATAAGTTGAAATATGTTGGAAAAGTTGAAATAAGTTGGAATAAGTTGAAATATGTTGGAAAAAGAAAGACTAAAGTTGAAATACGTTGGAAAGTGTGTAGGTTTGAAGCTATTATACTCGCAATGGATTGTAAGCCGTACGAAGTCCCTGTTTCTAGGGCATTGTCCTCGAAAGAGTGGCTTGGGTGGCCACCCTGGGATGGGGGACCACCTCAACCTCCGCCATTGGCAGAACCTGATTGCCCAGATGCGCGATCAAGAGACGAGATAATCTCCGCGTGTCGCGTTCGGACATCCATAACGCGCTTCCAATCTCGAAACCAGCCAATCCTAAAGCAATTAGGAGCCGCCTCAGGCGAACCTCAGCCAAACCGAAACACAAGCAGCCAATCAGACTCTCATCCAATCTGGGGGCACACGCAGCCTCCCCCCCGCCCTCTCAGCGCCCAGCCTCATCCTCCCCCAACCTAACATCATCCACCTGTTCGCCCTCGTCCTTCTGTTTTCACCCCCCCAACCGCTCCCCCCCTCCGCTCCCCTTATCCGCTTCTCCCAACCTCTCCCCCCATCCTCTCCACCCTGTCCAAGTCGCCATTCAAATACCGCCATTCTTTTCTCATTTCCCAAGTCAGCAGCAGTCACCCGCAGCAGACTTCAATTCTCCCAGGTTCCTCTCACACAACTTTCCAGTTGTTCCTTCTTCCGCAGCCGACAATGGCCGCTCTCGCCAACGCCGCTGTGCTCCCCTCCACCTTCGTCGGCCAGAGCGCTGAGCTCGCCGCCAAGGTGAACAATGTCGAGGCCCGCGTGACCATGAGGAAGACCGCCAAGGCGGCTTCCAGCAGCCAGTTCTACGGCCCCGACCGCAGCCTGTTCCTGGGCCCGTACTCCTCCCCCCCGTCGTACCTCACCGGCGAGTACGCCGGCGACTACGGCTGGGACACGGCGGGTCTGTCCGCTGACCCCGAGACCTTCGCCAAGAACCGCGAGCTGGAGGTACGTCTCTAAGATTTGACGCAAACCGCGAGATTCAGTCGCGAAATTCAGTGCTGTCCCCTCCCCTTCCTCGTATCATATCTTTCAGTCGTGAAACTCTCGCCGTTTCCGAGCTTTCGAAATTAGAATTGTGCTTTTGAAGTAGTGGCTAACGCGCCGTGTGCCTTTTTTCCACAGGTGATCCATGCTCGCTGGGCTCTGCTCGGTGCTCTCGGCTGCCTCACCCCGGAGCTTCTCGCCGGCAACGGCGTGAACTTCGGCGAGGCCGTGTGGTTCAAGGCCGGCGCGCAGATCTTCTCGGAGGGCGGCCTGGACTACCTGGGCAACCCCAGCCTGATCCACGCGCAGTCCATCCTCGCCATCTGGGCGTGCCAGGTCATCCTCATGGGCGCCGTCGAGAGCTACCGCGTGGGTGGCCTCGAGGGCTTCCAGGAGGTCGAGGACCCCCTGTACCCCGGCGGTGCCTTCGACCCCCTGGGTCTGGCTGACGACCCCGACGCGCTCGCCGAGCTGAAGGTGAAGGAGCTGAAGAACGGCCGCCTCGCCATGGTGTCGATGTTCGGCTTCTTCGTCCAGGCCATCGTCACCGGCAAGGGCCCTCTGGAGAACCTGTCGGACCACCTGGCTGACCCCACCGTCAACAACGCCTGGGCGTATGCCACCAACTTCACCCCCGGCGCTTAAGCGTGCTGTCTAGTCTTGTTTAGGGGTGTTACGCTTTCATGTAAGCTCTGTAAGTATACTAGATATCAGCTTACGCGGCTTTCATTTTCGATTCCTTTAAGGATGAGGACTGGCAGGTCGCGGCGACAGCTCCCTTAGCTTGACAGTCTTTCCACACCCTGCACGAACTAACGGAATGTTAGTTCAGGGAAGGCTTGCAACGATGAATTTACTCGCACCTCCAGGAGTGAGAATGGCCATCACTCGTCCGATCTCACTCGTCCTATCAGTGCACAGCTTGATTGTATTGTGAACAATACCAAGTTTGAACTTACACCACACTGCACCATGCCAAAATGCAACTGCAACACACTGCATCGTATCTAATCACGCTGAGGGTTCAAATGTAGCTCGTCCCCTGCTGATCTGCTCCATTCGCCCTTGCTGTGCTCTCCCTGGTCCGTGCTTTTCCAAGTGCCTCTGCTGCAGGTCCTGCACCACGGCCCGCATGGCCTTGCTGATCTGCACCATGACCCGCATAGCCTTGCTGATCTGCACCATGGCCCGCATGGCCTTGCTGATCTGCACCATGACCCGCATGGCCTTGCTGATCTGCACCATGGCCCGCATGGCCTTGCTGATCTGCTCCTACTGTGCTGCAGGTCAGTGCCTTTCAGACTGCCCGTGCTGCAGGTCAGTGCCTTTCAGACTGCCTGTGCTGCAGGTCAGTGCCTTTCAGACTGCCCGTGCTGCAGGTCAGTGCCTTTCAGACTGCCCGTGTTGCAGGTCCTGCACCATAGCCCGCACAGCCTTGCTGATCTGCTCCAGCCGCGTTGCTCCCAGCACCATCTGCTGGCCCCCCTCTCCTGCTGCTGCACCCACAGCAGACGCATCAGCTGCTGCGCCTCTTGCTTCGTCCACCAGGCTCTCCGACAGCAGCCGGTGCCTCGCTGCGTCCTGCGCCAAGGGGAGAGGAAGAAGACGGATGATCATGACAGGGAATGAACAGACTATTTTGAGTCGACTCAAAATACACCAAACTCAGCATTGCGCTGCTTGCTTCGTCCACAGCAGCCGGTGCATTGCAAGGAGGAGGAAAGAGACAGGAAATAATCCGGGAGATGTGGCGCCATCTGCTGGCCCCCCTCTCCGGCTGCTGCGCCCACAGCAGAGGCATCGGCTGCTGCGCCTCTTGTTTCGTCCACCAGGCATTCTGACAGACAGCAGCCGGTGCCTTGCTGCGTCGTGTGCAGATGGGGAACGAACAATCGACGCATTTAGTCCATGCCTCGCTCTTTGCTGCGCCTCTTGCTGCACTTCTTGCTGTGCTTCTTGCTGCGCCTCTTGCTTCGTCCACCAGGCATTCTGACAGACAGCAGCCAGTGCCTCGCTCGACCTGTCCCCGAGCGCAGATGCTGCATGAAGAGAGGCGGAATAGCGGCCAGGCTCAAGATTCCATTCAACAAACCAATTGCTCGTGCGCCCTCTCGCACGCGGCTTGAAAAAGATTCAGTCGGCTCTGAAACACCTCCAGAACCGATGCTGGCAGAAGCAACAGAGTTCCCTACTCACTAGACTCACCACTGGGTTGATCTTACTGCTTGTTGCTGTGGCCAGTCGGGCCTTGACCATGGCTCTGAACCACCTCCAGAGCTCATGCTGGCAGTAACAAACTTGGTTAAGCTGGTTACAGCTTTCTAGACTCACCAGTGGATTTGCTCTTCGGCTTGTTTAGCTCGCTCACCACTTGCTGTTGCGCCCGGTCGCATGCGGCTTGAACGAGGTCTACTCGGCTCTGAACCACCTCCAGTGTTGATCTTGGCAGTTGGTGCTGGCAGTAGAAAGTGTGCTTAGTAGTTGCTGGACTCACCACTTGTTCTGCTCTCACCACTTGCTGTTGCTGCGGCTTGAAAGAGGCCCACTCGGCTCTGAAACGCCACCCAGAGCTGGTGCTAGCAGGAACAAATTTGGTTACAGCATTCTAGGCTCACCACTGGTCTACACCACACCACCTTACTTCACTCACTAATTGCTGTTGTGCCCGGTCGCACGCAGCTTGAAATAGGCCACTCAGCTTCGACATGAAACTTTTTCAGGGTAGTTGCTGGCACTAACAAAGTATATTACGCTCTAGACTCACCACTTGTTCTGCTCTCACCACTTGCTGTTGAGCCCGGTCGCATGCGGCTTGAAAGAGGTCCACTCGGCTCTGAAACACCTCCAGGGCCGATGCTACTGCCACCTCGCTGCGAGGCGCACCGGAGCTGCTTATAAAGAGGACAAGCATGCAGAGAGTGGAAGGAAGAAGCACATGGGATGGGATTTGCACAAGTGGTTTGAAAGAGGTCCACTTGGTCAAGGTGCAAAAAAACGAGGTTTTGTTTTTGTTTTTTTTGTTTTTTTTGTTTTTTTGTTTTTTTCAATGTTTTGCCTGCATGGTACTGTACCGAATTAAACGGCCGTATAATATGAAAAAAACGGTTGACGTCGCATTCCTTTTAATTGGTGCAAGAATTCGGCCGATTTTTCCCAAGAAAAAGGAATTTTAACCAGCGAAATGCGTGGATTTGGGCCCTTTGCCCGTCGATATGCGCTGATTTGCCATTTTGCCCACCAAAATGTGCCAGATGTCGTGATTTGGTGGACGAAATGCCCGGATCTGGCATTTTCGCCTGCCAAAATGCGCGGATCTGGCATTTCGCCCTCCGAAATACGCGGATCGCGCGTTTCTTCGAAAACAAACCATCGCAAAACACCATAGACAAAAACGCCCTGCCAAAAATTTGCACCCTGCACTCGGCTCTGAAAGACCTCCAAAACAGATTCTACTGGCATCTCACTGCATGGTGCGGTGGAGCTACGGAAAGAGTAAATGGGGTGGAGTGGTGCGGAGCACATGAAAATGGGGCGTGGGTAAAGTGTGGAAAAGGAAATGAGGAAGAAGGGGAGGCCAATAGAGACAAGGGGGAGATGGAGAGAGAATGCGAGGCAGAGGAATGCAGAGGGGAGAAAGGGAACTAGCGTGAGTGAGTGAGAGGACAACGGAGGGAAGTGGGAAAGAGAGTGGGGGGAGGGGAGGGAGGTGTGTCTGGGAGAGTTGTGTGCGGGAGAGGTGTGTGCGGGAGAGGTGTGTGCGGGAGATGTACCCTGAATGTGCATCAGCGCGAGGAGCAGAGGAAGCCGCCTCCACCAGCAGTGATGCAGATGCCAGCACCTCCTGCCAAGAGCACGTGCGGGAGGCAGAGGTGAGGCGGGGGGGGGTGTTTAGAGGCAGGCAGGTCCTGTCCCCTGCTTTTGGTGCCACGTGCACGTGATGGGACAGAGGGAAGGGAGCAGAAGGACTTGTACGGTGGAACGAGCAGGCATGGAAGGAAAGGGAGTGAGGACAGGCAGGGAGCGACATGCAGGGAGCGACAGGCAGGGAGCGACAGGCAGGGAGCGACAGGCAGGGAGCGACAGGCAGGGAGCGACAGGCAGGGAGCGACATGCAGGGAGCGACAGGCAGGGAGCGACAGGCGGGGAGCGACAGGCAGGGAGCGACAGGCGGGGAGCGACAGGCAGGGAGCGACAGGCGGGGAGCGACAGGCAGGGAGCGACAGGCAGGGAGCGACAGGCAGGGAGCGACAGGCAGGGAGCGACAGGCAGGGAGCGACAGGCAGGGAGCGACAGGCAGGGAGCGACAGGCAGGGAGCGACATGCAGGGAGCGACGGGCAGGGAGCGACAGGCAGGGAGCGACAGGCAGGGAGCGACAGGCAGGGAGCGACAGGCAGGGAGCGACAGGCGGGGAGCGACAGGCAGGGAGCGACAGGCAGGGAGCGACAGGCGGGGAGCGACAGGCAGGGAGCGACAGGCGGGGAGCGACAGGCAGGGAGCGACAGGCAGGGAGCGACAGGCAGGGAGCGACAGGCAGGGAGCGACAGGCAGGGAGCGACAGGCAGGGAGCGACAGGCAGGGAGCGACAGGCAGGGAGCGACATGCAGGGAGCGACGGGCAGGGAGCGACAGGCAGGGAGCGACAGGCAGGGAGCGACAGGCGGGGAGCGACAGGCAGGGAGCGACAGGCGGGGAGCGACAGGCAGGGAGCGACAGGCAGGGAGCGACAGGCGGGGAGCGACAGGCAGGGAGCGACAGGCGGGAGCGACAGGCAGGGAGCGACAGGCAGGGAGCGACAGGCAGGGAGCGACAGGCAGGGAGCGACAGGCAGGGAGCGACAGGCAGGGAGCGACAGGCAGGGAGCGACAGGCAGGGAGCGACAGGCAGGGAGCGACAGGCAGGGAGCGACAGGCAGGGAGCGACATGCAGGGAGCGACGGGCAGGGAGCGACAGGCAGGGAGCGACAGGCAGGGAGCGACAGGCGGGGAGCGACAGGCAGGGAGCGACAGGCGGGGAGCGACAGGCAGGGAGCGACAGGCGGGGAGCGACAGGCGGGGAGCAGTGAGCAGGCGTCTGTCCCTGGCTGTGCAGCATGGTGGCGTGGAGAGCAGCTGCTCGGCGATTCGAGGTGAATGGATGGAGGGAGGGAGGGAGGGAGGGAGGGAGGGAGGGAGGGGGGGAGGGAGGGAGGGAGGGAGGGAGGGGGGGGGGAGGGAGGGAGGGAGGGGGGGAGGGAGGGAGGGAGGGAGGGAGGGAGGGAGGGAGGGAGGGAGGGAGGGAGGGAGGGAGGGGGGAGGGAAGGAGGGAGGGAGGGAGGGGGGGGGGGAGGGAGGGAGGGAGGGGGGGAGGGAGGGAGGGAGGGAGGGAGGGAGGGAGGGAGGGAGGGAGGGAGGGAGGGAGGGAGGGAGGGGGGGGAGGGAGGGAGGGAGGGAGGGAGGGAGGGAGGGAGGGAGGGGGGGAGGGATTAGTGCACCTCAAAAGCACCCTGACGCCGAGCTGTGACGCGTCCATTCAGCTTTGTTTTTTGAGCGATGAATGATTTATGAGCGATGAATGATTTATGATGAACGGTGAATGGTGACTGGTGAATTATGATTGGTGAGTGGTGATTAGATGAAGTTAAATGCCGACTGGCGAATGGTGGATAAATGAATAATGAAGTGGAAAAAGAAAAAGAAAAAGAAAACACTGGCGAGTGGTGATCGTTTAAAGACCAAAACGGCCTTTGAAAGGTGAATGCTGCGATGAAAGACGCACGTCGAACGAGCTCTGAAGCCGCGCTGCCATCGCATCCATCGTCTGCAAAATGCTTAGCTGTCAGCCCAAATAGATCGCAGCCCTCCGTCAGAGATGACGCGAGGTGCGGCGCGACTACGAAGACCTCAGCCGTTCGCGGCTGGGGCTGCGAAGCCCTACACGGATTGTGGAGCACGGGGGGAAACAGGGGGGAAACAGGGGGAAAGAGGGGGAAAGAGGGGGAAACAGGGGGGAAGCGTGACATCCGGGGGAAGAAGGGGGGGGACCCAGTGTGGCGAGCCGAGGGGGGAAGGGCAGCCGGAGAAAGGAAACTGGAGAAAGGCGGAGAGGTTCACGGGATAGGGGCGTGGTGGACAGGGGCGTGGTGGGCAGGGGCGCGAGGTTCTCCTGAGAGGCTCTGAGTCGATTTAGAAGTCACCTCTTTTTGAAACAATTCGAAAATCGGAGTGGAGACGCGAAAGCGGCAGAGGCGTGGCGCTTTTTGTAAGCACGGAACTGTCAATTTCGGTGGGCGGCTTGGCTCCTCGTCGGATTGGACCCAGCGCGCGTCGTGGATTTCAGTAGCGAGTCGCGTAGAAAGTAGGCCCGACAGCTAGTCGACGACGCGCATTCAAACCTGCTCTCTCGCTAATCGGGGTTCGGAGAGCTGTCGATAACGTCAAAGGAACGCGATTTCAGTGGGAGCCTGGACACTTACTCTGGCGATGTCTTTTATTTCGCCCTGGGCTGAAGTGACCTAAGGCACAGAAGCTCCCCGGTTCAGGGACAGAATGCCACATTACGAAGGTATCCCAGTCAATCGAAGTATTTCATAAGAGGTTTACATAAAAGGCAAAATTGCAGAGTTGAGGGGAGGCCATCAGGCTCAGTTGCGAAATTTTCCACCACAACTCTGAACGAAAAAACGAACGCCGTCATGTCATATCAGTTCGAGCCCGCAAAACGAACGCCTATCAAACCTCGAGTCAAGACTGACCTCCAGGTCTTCCTCCGACCGCGTGTCTCATCTCTGACCGCACCACCAACCATCGCCACTTATTCGCTACTTGTGTATCTCAGCGCCACGTCATCATTATCTAATTAGTCTGGCTGGTCTGGTCACGTCAGGCAGGCCACTTTTACGTCGCAACAACTCGCAGCGTTGCAGTACTGACAAAGAGTCAAGCCTCACCGCTCCTGCCTCTATATTTCTCCTGGCGCCGACCCCACCCCACCGTTTTCCCAGTAGTTTTGTCTCCACGCTTCGTACCTCCCACTGTGCACCTCGCATTCCGCATTGCGCATTCCGCGTTCCGCACTCCGCACTCCGCTCTGCGCGTTCCGCATTCCGCGCGTTCCGCGCATTCCGCCAATCGCGCAATGGCGTCCGCTGCGCTCTTCCGCTCCGCCGCCCTCGCCTCCCCGCTAAACGCCTCTCCGCTTGCGCGAACCCCCCCGTCACTGCGTCGTGCTGTGCGGGGACTGGCGGGACTGTCGCGACGCAACATTCCTCGAGGTACGGTATTCTATGGGGCCAAGTATAACGCCTCGCTACCCACTGGGTCAAAACGAGGTTACCCAGAGGCGCAGCGGAATGCGTTTTACATTCTCTAGGGTAATTTCAGTCCGCAGACGTTACACCAAGGTACGGTATTCTATGGGGCCAAGGTACGGTATTCTATCGGGCCAAGGTACAGTGTGCTAGCGCTCTGGTAATGGCGGACCGCGTCGTTGCGTCGTGCTGTGCTGGGACTGGTGGGGCCGACGAGACGCAACACCCACCCGCCAAGGTACGGTTTGCTAGGGCCGACCGGGCCAAGGTACAGCTGGCATGGCAAGGGCCGTGAGTGGCGGACGGACGTGTGGCGCCGTGAGTGGTGGGAGGGACCGACGAGACGCAACACTGGGCTCCCTCGAAACGCACCACTTCGGCAGACGTACTTTCGCACGAGGGTGCCGTTGTGAGGCCCTGGAGGGTGCCGCTGTGAGGCCCTGGAGGGTGCCGTTGTGAGGCCCTGGAGGGTGCCGTTGTGAGGCCCTGGAGGGTGCCGTTGTGAGGTCCTGGAGGGTGCCGTTGTGAGGCCCTGGAGGGTGCCGTTGTGAGGCCCTGGAGGGTGCCGTTGTGAGGCCCTGGAGGGTGCCGCTGTGAGGCCCTGGAGGGTGCCGTTGTGAGGCCCTGGAGGGTGCCGCTGTGAGGCCCTGGAGGGTGCCGTTGTGAGGCCCTGGAGGGTGCCGCTGTGAGGCCCTGGAGGGTGCCGTTGTGAGGCCCTGGAGGGTGCCGTTGTGAGGCCCTGGAGGGTGCCGTTGTGAGGTCCTGGAGGGTGCCGTTGTGAGGCCTTGGAGGGTGCCGTTGTGAGGCCCTGGAGGGTGCCGTTGTGAGGCCCTGGAGGGTGCCGTTGTGAGGCCCTGGAGGGTGCCGTTGTGAGGCCCTGGAGGGTGCCGTTGTGATGCCCTGGTTAACCCTTGCTTGGCGTCCCAACCCAACCAGAGGCTATTCAGGAAGCGGCGAGGCGCTACAAGAGAGCTTTCGCCTCAGCGGCAAATGTGCAACCGCCATTTCCCTCTCCCTGCTCGTTCTCTCTCTGCTCGTTCTCTATCTACGCTGAAGCGCCATGTCACCCTGGTCGCACAAGCCATCTGCTCTTGGTGAAGAAAATATGTTTTAAGACGCACAAGCTGTCTGCTCCTTCTCAGAACGAACTTACTCTCACGCATCATCTCATGTCGCCCTGGTCGCACAAGCCGCCTGCTCTTCCCACATGTTCTAGCCAGGCCGGGTGTCTGGAGTCTCAATGGATAGGAATGAACTTTGTTCACGCTATGCTACAACACAATGGCGTTCCTGTCATTGATTATAGAGCCCATTCCATTCCTGGCGGCGGGGAATGGAGTCTGCAGCTAAACCGAGAAGCCCAACAGCTGTTCACATGCTACACTACAATGGCGTTCCCAGCCGCCGCACAATGGCACGGAAGTCCACGCATGCCATGTCCATGCCATGCCATGCCATGCCACGTCATGCCACGTCATCATGCCATGCCATGCCATGCCATGCCACGTCATGCCACGTCATCATGCCATGCCATGCCACGCTACGTCATGCCATACTACGCCAGATGCCATCAGCACAACCCGTCTGGTCTCTGCACATCAGCACCCTTCCTTCTCTTGCCTTGCACCACATCCACCACCGCGATCCCGCCCCCGCCCCGCCCCCAACCCCAACCCCAACCCCAACCCCAACTGCAACCCCAATCACCACCCCCACCATTTCGCAGGTCTTGCGTTGCGAGCTGAGCAGCAGGCGCAGGAGAGCAGCAATGCGTGGCAACAGGAGGCGCAGGAGAGCAGCAATGCGTGGCAACAGGAGGCGCAGGAGAGCAGCAATGCGTGGCAACAGGAGGCGCAGGAGAAGGGCAACAAGGCTCCGAGGGAAAGGCTGCTCATGTCCGTTGCTCCCATGCCTGTGGCCGCCCTTGCTGCTGGTAAGCTCACGGTGGAAAGGGAGAGGAAATGGGGGGAGAGGAGTGCTGGAGGAGGGGGAAACGGGATGGGGTGGGGATAGGGGGCATTTGTGGAGGGCTCTTGCCTCTTCTCCCCTCCTCTTCTCCCCTCCTCTTCTCCCCTCCTCTTCTCCCCTCCTCTTCTCACCTCCTCTTCTCCCCTCCCCTTCTCTCCTCGCCTTCACTCCTCGCCTTCTCTCCTCGCCTTCTCCCCTCACCTTCTCTCCTCGACTTCTCTCCTCGCCTTCTCTCCTCGCCTTCTCTCCTCGCCTTCTCTCCTCGCCTTCTCTCCTCGCCTTCTCTCCTCGCCTTCTCTCCTCGCCTTCTCTCCTCGCCTTCTCTCCTCGCCTTCTCTCCTCGCCTTCTCTCCTCGCCTTCTCTCCTCGCCTTCTCTCCTCGCCTTCTCTCCTCGCCTTCTCTCCTCGCCTTCTCTCCTCGCCTTCTCTCCTCGCCTTCTCTCCTCGCCTTCTCTCCTCGCCTTCTCTGCTCGCCTTCTCTCCTCGCCTTTTCCCCTCGCCTTTTCCCCTCGCCTTCTCTCCTCGCCTTCTCTCCTCGCCTTCTCTCCTCGCCTTCTCTTCTCGCCTTCTCTCCTCGCCTTCTCTCCTCGCCTTCTCTCCTTGCCTTCTCTCCTCGCCTTCTCTCCTCACCTTCTCTCCTCGCCTTCTCTCCTCGCCTTCTCTCCTGGCCTTCTCTCCTCGCCTTCTCTCCTCGCCTTCTCTCCTCGCCTTCTCTCCTCGCCTTCTCTCCTCGCCTTCTCCCCTCGCCTTCTCTCCTCGCTTTCTCTCCTCGCCTTCTCTCCTCGCCTTCTCTCCTCGCCTTCTCTCCTCGCCTTCTCTCCTCGCCTTCTCTCCTCGCCTTCTCTCCTCGCCTTCTCTCCTCGCCTTCTCTCCTCGCCTTTTCCCCTCGCCTTTTCCCCTCGCCTTCTCTCCTCGCCTTCTCTCCTCGCCTTCTCTCCTCGCCTTCTCTTCTCGCCTTCTCTCCTCGCCTTCTCTCCTCGCCTTCTCTCCTCGCCTTCTCTCCTCGCCTTCTCTCCTCGCCTTCTCTCCTCACCTTCTCTGCTCGGCTTCTCTCCTCGCCTTTTCCCCTCGCCTTTTCCCCTCGCCTTCTCTCCTCGCCTTCTCTCCTCGCCTTCTCTCCTCGCCTTCTCTTCTCGCCTTCTCTCCTCGCCTTCTCTCCTCGCCTTCTCTCCTCGCCTTCTCTCCTCGCCTTCTCTCCTCACCTTCTCTCCTCGCCTTCTCTCCTGGCCTTCTCTCCTGGCCTTCTCTCCTCGCCTTCTCTCCTCGCTTTCTCTCCTCGCCTTCTCTCCTCGCCTTCTCTCCTCGCCTTCTCCCCTCGCCTTCTCTCCTCGCTTTCTCTCCTCGCCTTCTCTCCTCGCCTTCTCTCCTCGCCTTCTCTCCTCGCCTTCTCTCCTCGCCTTCTCTCCTCGCCTTCTCTCCTCGCCTTCTCTCCTCTGCCTTCTCTCCTGGCCTTCTCTCCTGGCCTTCTACCCTCGCCTTCTCTCCTCGCTTTCTCTCCTCGCCTTCTCTCCTCGCCTTCTCCCCTCGCCTTCTCCCCTCGCCTTCTCTCCTCGCCTTCTCTCCTCGCCTTCTCTCCTCGCCTTCTCTCCTCGCCTTCTCTCCTCGCCTTCTCTCCTCGCCTTCTCTCCTCGCCTTCTCTCCTCGCCTTCTCTCCTCGCCTTCTCTCCTCGCCTTCTCTCCTCGCCTTCTCTCCTCGCCTTCTCTCCTCGCCTTCTCTCCTCGCCTTCTCTCCTCGCCTTCTCTCCTCGCCTTCTCTCCTCGCCTTCTCTCCTCGCCTTCTCTCCTCGCCTTCTTCCCTCGCCTTCTCCCCTCGCCTTCTCTCCTCGCCTTCTCTCCTCGCCTTCTCTCCTCGCCTTCTCCCCTCGCCTTCTCTCCTCGCCTTCTCCCCTCGCCTTCTCCCCTTGCCTTCTCTCCTCGCCTTCTCTCCTCGCCTTCGCTCCTCGCCTTCTCCCCTCGCCTTCTACCCTCGCCTTCTCTCCACGCCTTCTCTCCTCGCCTTCTCTCCTCGCCTTCTCTCCTCGCCTTCTTCCCTCCCCTCCTCTTCTCCTCTTCAGAATTTCCCCAATTCTTCAACTCGGCCAGCTGACGCCCTCAGGGATCTAATGCAGCCGTATGGCGGGTTTGCTCCGAGCCCTTTTCTTTCTCCCCACGCTGCTCCCGCTCTTTCTCCCCGTCCTCCCCCTTCCCCCACTCCCCAGCCGACGCCCTCAGGGAGCTGTTACAGCCGTACGGCGAGTTGGTGCGTTCCTGGAACCTTCCTGACTGGCTCATCCACTGGGGTCACCCCGGCAACATGGTGAGATACTCCCATTCCTCTCTCGCATTGCTCTCTCGCATTCCTCTCTCCAAGGTTCAAAGATACGGTTTGCGAAGAATATGGTCTGTTTTATACGGTCCGTTTTTTTTTGTCACTTGGGAAAAAAACACCCCTTTTTTTAAGAATTTTTGTTTTTCTTACGAAAGCCTAAACGTTTGCCAGATCCGCGCAATTTGCACCCCGAAATGCGAGATCCCAGCATCTCGGCTGGCGAAATGCCAGATATCCTGGCATTTTGTTCGCCAAAACGCGAGTTCCCGCACATTTTGGGGGTCAAAATGCCAGATCCGCGCGTTTCGGCAGGCGAAATGGCAAATCTGGGCGTTTTGTAGGTTTTTTTTTTGGGGGGGGGGGAAATACGGCCGTTTTTTTGCACCAGTAAAAAAAAAGCTGCTCCGGACCGTTTTTAACCGTTTTATACGGCCGGAAAATACGATACTGTATTTTTACGGGAAACAAAATATAATACGGCCGTTTTTTTGCACCTTGCCTCTCTCCCATTCCTCTCTCGCATTCCTCTCTCCTTGATCCCTTGTTTAGCAGCTTTAGGTATTTTGGGTTCTGGTCATGGATTCGGGATGAAAGTCCCACCCCACTTATTCTTAGTTTTTGGGAAAAAATAGAAGAGAAAAGCAAGACCACTCTCTTCTATTCTCACTGGCAGATTTCCCCCTCTCCTTCGCCTGTCCTCTCCGCTCATCTCATCCCTTACTTCCTCCTGTTCCGCCCTTATCGTTCTTCTTGTCACGTGGCATGCAGGCAGTGGTTCTTCTGGCCATGGGGGGGTACGGCTCGTACCTGGGATGGCAGATCCGCCTTGCCTCGTCGCCTGTGAGTCTGGTTCGGCTGGTGGGAGAGGGAGGGAGGGTTTTCAGAGTGGGAGGGGCAGGGGGGAGTAAAGGGATTGACTCACTCAGTGAATGCAGCTCGTACGTGGGATGGCAGACCCGCCTTGCCTCGCCGACTGTGAGTCGTGCGCATTGTGAAGGAGGGAGGGGAGTGATGGCTTGGCAGATAGGTGGGGCGGGGGGGAGGAAGAGGGAGGGGAAGAAGGGAATGTGTTGACCCAGGAGGTACGGCTCGAACCTTGGATGACAGGTTCGCCAAGCCTCGTCGCCTGTGAGTATTGCGCATTGAAAGGAGGGAGGGATTGATAGTATGGTAGATCCGCTTGCCTCGTTGCCTGAGAGTTGATGGGTGCGAGACGTGAGATGCAAATGTGACATGTGAATTTGTGACCATGCGAATTTGTGAGGTGTGAATTTGTGACATGTGATTCTGTGACGTAAATTTGTGACGTGGATTTGTGACATGTGAATCTATGGCTTGTGAACTTGTGAGAAAATAATTTGTGACATGTGAATTTGTGACATGTCAACTTGTGAGATGTGAATAGGTGAGATGTGAATTTGTGAGAGGTGAGTTGTGAGTTATGCACTGCAGCACAAGCAACATACCCCAAGATCAAGGCGTTCGAGTTTCTCCTCCCCGCAATTCCGTCCCTCCTCCCCATGTTCCGAGGCGACTCAAAGTCACCTCGTCCCTCCTCCCCATGTTCCATGCCTCATGCCTTCGTTTCTTGGTTCCCCCTCTCACTGCAGCAGGACGCCAAGGCAGCAGCACGAGCAGCGCACCCGGCCTTCATGTTCATCTTCTTTAATCATCCTTTTCCTCAGAGGAAGCCAAGGCTGCTGCTGCACGTGCCAGTCCCCACCCCCCTCCTCCCCCTCATGGACTCATCATCTCTTCTTCGCCCATCCCACCCATTTCCTGAAAGCCCCCACTTCCCCCCCCCCCCCCCACACACACCTCTACCACCATCACAACAGGAAGCCAAGGCTGCTGCACGCGCTGGTCACCCGCCCATCATGGCGTTCATGTTTCTCTTCTTCGCCATCGGTGCCACGGGCGGCCTCACTTCCCTCGTGACCAGTGGCAGACCCATCTTCGAGAGGTATGGGCGTGCTGGGCTTTGGGAGGTAGAGGGAGCCGCATGCCGGGGACAGAAGCAGCACGTGCATGCCGCGCACCCCGGCATGCGAGCAGTCAGCAGCGCACCCCGGCAAGCGAGCAGTCAGCAGCGCACCCCGGCAAGCGAGCAGTCAGCAGCGCACCCCGGCAAGCGAGCAGTCAGCAGCGCACCCCGGCATGCGAGCAGTCAGCAGCGCACCCCCCCATCATGGCGTGCATGTTACTCTTCTTTGCCATCGGCGCCACTGGCGGACTCACCTCGCTGGCGACCTCCGGCCAGCCCATGTTTGAGAGGTATAGAGGGGTGCACATGGGGGGGCTCACTTGGTGCCACAGGTGAACTGCCTTCGGGAATGGGCGCCCTTGGGCTGAGCTCAGCGGTGGGAAAGTCTCTCTTGTCAGCACAGGCTGAAGTGGAGTCGTTTTTAAGAATTCTCAATTTTGACTCCTTTATTGGGAGCTGAGGGAGGCTGGGTGGCGCTTCAAGTGGTGTGTGGTTGAAGTGGTGTGTGGTTCGAGTGGTGTGTGCTTAGAGTGGTGTGTGCTTCAAGTGGTGTGTGCTTGAAATTTGTGCATCAAATGTTTACTTCAAGTGTGTGCTTCAAGTGTGGGCTTTTATTAACAACGAAACAGCTAATGCAAGGTCTTCGCTGCCAACGCATTCTTGTTGCCTCCTCTACCTCTCCCCCCACCTGCCATCTACTTTCCTTCCTCTTCTCATGCATCCCCCACGCATACACCGGCATGGCTGTTGCTCTGCCGACTCGGTGCCTCTGCCACTCACCACATTTCCTCCCATCCCCCTTCTCTACACTATGTATGTCTGCCTGCTTCCCAACCCGCAGCCCCCACGCATGCACCGGCATGGCTGGTCTTGCTCTGTTTCACTTGGTTTCTCTGCCACACACCACGTGTCCTACCCCCTCCCACCCCCCACCCCCACCCCCCCCACCCCCCATCCCTTCCTTCCTCCACACTGTCTGTCTGCTTCCCGACCCGCAGCCCCCATGCATACAGTGGCATGGCTGGCCTTGTGCTGCTCACCATTCAGGCGGCAATGACTTCCCAGTTCAAGGTGAGCCTGCTGTGTGGTGCGTCCGCATGCTTGCTTCGCTGCTACCCTCTTGTGTGTGCTTGCATTCAGTCTTCACTTATTTCCACTCTAAAGCCCCACTCCTTGGTGGTGAAGGCGCTTCCTTGCTCATTGTTATGTTCTTCTTGTGCTTGCACTGATATTTGCACCGATGCTTGCACCGACCGATGCTTGCACCGATGCTTGCACCGATGCTTGCACCGATGCTTGCACCGATGCTTGCACCGATGCTTGCACCGATGCTTGCACCGATGCTTGCACCGACCGATGCTTGCACCGATGCTTGCACCGATGCTTGCACCGATGCTTGCACCGATGCTTGCACCGATGCTTGCACCGATGCTTGCACCGATGCTTGCACCGATGCTTGCACCGATGCTTGCACCGATGCTTGCACCGATGCTTGCACCGATGCTTGCACCGATGCTTGCACCGATGCTTGCACCAATGCTCCCACTTGCACGGTTCCCAGCCCAGACTGCTGCAGAGACTGCCTCTTCAATGTTGGCTCTGTGCTGTGCGTTGCTGCATGTGCGTTGCTGCATGTGCGTTGCTGCATGTGCATGCTGCATGTGAGTTGCTGCATGTACGTTGCTGCATGTGCGTTGCTGCATGGGCGTTGCTGCATGTGCGTTGCTGCATGTGCGTTGCTGCATGTGCGTTGCTGCATGTGCACTGCTGCATGTGCGTTGGTGCATGTGCATTGGTGCATGTGCATTGGTGCATGTGCATTGCTGCATGTGCATTGGTTCATGTGCATGCCACAAGTGCATTGGTGCATGTGCATACCGCAAGTGCATTGGTGCATGTGCATGCCGCAAGTGCAGTGGTGCATGTGCATGTTAAATCAGGTCACTACTCTCACTTTCTGAACTCCGTGCTCCCCCCCTCTCTCCCCGCACACTTCCCCCCCTTCCCCCCCTTCCCCCCGGCACCAAAGCAATCCTGACCTGCGCCCCATCCAGGCATATTTAGGCAGCTTGGGCAGTGCAATAATGCCACACCCCAGTGTCTGCAATAATGCTGCTCTCTGTCATCCACGTGTGTGTCCTCGCTTCCGCCCCTCCTCCCCCCTCCCCCTTTCCACACCACCAGAGCAACCCTGACCTGCGGGGCGTCCATGCATATCTGGGCAGCGCGATAATGCTCCTCTTTGTCGTCCACGGCATTCTCGGGCTGCAGCTCGGCCTGAGCTACTAGCGGTCCCTAAGTTGTACCAGGCCTGGGCTAAAAGCTCACCCACTCAAAAAACAGATTTGGGCAGTGTGATAATGCTGCTCTTCGTCGTCCACTTTGTTCTCGGGCTCCAGCTTGGCCTGAGCTATGAACGGGCACCTAAGCTACTAGCTCATATGCAAGACCGGCAGGCACCTTTGCCTGGGCTTGCTCTTGGCCATCTTTGGATTTATCGGGCCTCAGCCCAGGCAAAGCTATGAGCACTTAAGACCATTACCAGGCACCTGCAGTGTATGAGTGTCCGTTACTTATGCCCAGTGGCTTGCTCCTTGTTACTAGCTATTAGCACCTACATTATAGTAGCATGCATAAGCTGTGAGCAGAGATGCAGTATGGTAGTACTTGTTACCTTGCACATTCTCAGCACCACACATTATGGAAGTGTGTCCCATGGAGCTGGCAGGAGTGGTAGTGTGGAAATGGCAACACAATCGCAAGTGCAAGACATTACTAATTCATCACCAAACAAGCCGCCCTGAGATGTCACACTTGCCTAACAACACCCCTCGTAAGGAAGCGTGCGTGGAACCAATGATCTCCACCAGGACATAGTCACCTACGTTAGCATTCCCCCCTCCACCTGAACCCCTGCCAGCACCTCTGCCATCCCAATCCGCCATTTCAGGAGAGAAACACTCGTGCTTCCCGTCGGAATCTGAAGAGTGGTGGTGGAACGAGCTGGGGAAGGTGACTCTGTGGCCCAGATCCGTCTTGCCAATCATCTCTGAAAGTGGAGCGCGCTTGTTGGGGCCCTCCACCAGCACCACCTGCTTGGAACCAACCTAAAGGAGAGGAAACGGGGGAATAATGGCCAAACATGGGAATGGGCATGGAAATAGGAATAGGTACGCAGATAGTAAGAGAAGGGCACGGCGCATGTTGGGTACTTCCAGAAGCACAGCCTGCTGGGCTCCAGCCGCCGGTGCGCGTGCTTGTTTTTGAAACGTCTCAAAAGCCAAAAATAGCTTCTTTGGGGTTTACCTGAGCGCTGTATCTGACAGCCGTCTGCAGCAGTTCACCCAACCGCCCCTGCCTCACCTCCTCACGCACATCGCCCCTTAGCCGCCTGTCGCATGCAAGCAATGTGCTCATCCTCACACTTGTCGCCACTAGCTCAGCTCAGCCAGTGCGACAGAGAGGGGACTCACCTGGCCGCTGTTTCTGGCCTCTGTTGCCTCTCTGACCGTCCGCCGCAGTTCAGGCAGCCGCCTTTTGAGTTGACTCAAAAGTCACCTCGTCTGCCGCAGTTCAGGCAGCCGCCCCTGCTGCACGTGCCATCATGCGCATCGTCACTCAGCCGACAGTCCAAGGACGAGGGAGGGGACTGACCTGGGCAGAGGATCCAAGCGCTGCTGTCTCTCTGAGCGTTTTCACCAGCTCCCTCAGTCTCCTCTGCTTCACCTTCTCAGGCACATCGTCCCTCAGCCGCCAGTGCACGTGCATGCAACAGAGGGTCATTAAGGATTTACCTGAGCAGAGTATCTGGCAGCAGTTGTCTCTCTGAAAGCTGCCACCAGTTCACTCAGCCGCCTCTGCTTCGCCTCCTCACGCACATCGTCAGTTAGCCGCCGGTGCGCGCGGTGGGTACACTGCCGATAGGGGTCTACCTGGGCAGATAGGGGTCTACCTGGGCAGATAGGGGTCTACCTGGGCAGATAGGGGTCTACCTGGGCAGATAGGGGTCTACCTGGGCAGATAGGGGTCTACCTGGGCAGATAGGGGTCTACCTGGGCAGATAGGGGTCTACCTGGGCAGATAGGGGTCTACCTGGGCAGATAGGGGTCTACCTGGGCAGATAGGGGTCTACCTGGGCAGATAGGGGTCTACCTGGGCAGATAGGGGTCTACCTGGGCAGATAGGGGACTACCTGGGCAGATAGGGGTCTACCTGGGCAGATAGGGGTCTACCTGGGCAGATAGGGGTCTACCTGGGCAGATAGGGGACTACCTGGGCAGATAGGGGTCTACCTGGGCAGATAGGGGTCTACCTGGGCAGAATATCTGGCGCCCTTTGTCTCTCTGAGCATTGCCACCAGTTCCCTCAACCACCTCTGCTTCACCCCCTCCGGCACATCGTCACCCAGCCTACAGTGCAAGGCAGAGAGAGCGGACTGACCTGACCGCTGTATCGAGCCGCTGTCGTCTCTCTGAACGTTTCGACCAGCTCCCTCAGCCGCCTCTGCTTCACCTCCTCCAGCACATCGTCAGTCAGCCGCCGGTGCGCGTGGGTGCGAGGCCGCAGCGAGTAGGCGAACATGTAAGCCATGTCGTAGCCGACTGCTCGCATGAGAGAAAGGGTCTCCTGGTGCTCCTCCTCCGACTCGCCACAGAAGCCTGTGGGATCATGATGCAGCAAGACAGGGAGAGAGAGAGTGTTCATGGGCACAGGCCACAGCAATGCGTAGGCGAACATGTAAGCCATGTCGAGCAGCGGGCGAAGACCTGGGGACCGTATGGGAGCAGCACGCAAAGAGCTGATTAATCTGTACCTAAAACTATGCCCTAATTGATCTGTACATGAACAGTCACCTGTGATAAAGTCACTGCTGATGGCAACATCAGGCAGAATCCCCCTGGCTCTCTCCACCAGCGCCAGATATGCCTCCCTCGTATACCCCCTGCGCATCCTCTCAAGCACACACACTGCTGCTGCTAATTACCACTCAACAGTGCGCGCAATGTCTAACACTCACCTGTGATAAAGTCGCTGCTGATGGCAACATCAGGCAGAATCCCCCTGGCTCTCTCCACCAGCGCCAGATATGCCTCCCTCGTATACCCCCTGCGCATCCTCTCAAGCACACACACTGCTGCTGCTAATTACCACTCAACAGTGCGCGCAATGTCTAACACTCACCTGTGATAAAGTCGCTGCTGATGGCAACATCAGGCAGAATCTCCCTGGCTCTCTCCACCAGCGCCAGATACGCCTCCTTCCTGTACCCCCTGCGCACTATCGCTCCTGCTGCTGGTTACCACCCACCTGTGATAAAGTCGCTGCTGATGGCAACATCAGGCAGAATCTCCCTGGCTCTCTCCACCAGCGCCAGATACGCCTCCCTCGTGTACCCCCTGCGCATTCGCTCAAGCACGCTGCTGCTGCCGCTCTGCGCGGGCAGGTGCAAACTTTTGCACACGTTGCCCCGGGCAGCCATGAGCGAAAGAAGCCCCTCGGGGAAATCCTTGGGGTGGGGGGAGGTAAATCGGAAGCGGATGTCCGGAAAGTTCCTGGATGCTTCATCTAGGAGTGTGGCGAATCTAAGTCCTCCTAGCTTGGGTTTGTAGATTGTTGAAAACCCAGGGGTCAAGTGCGGGTGAGAGGAGGAGGAGGAGGAGGAGGAGGAGGAGGAGGAGGAGGAGGAGGAGGAGGAGGAGGAGGAGGAGGAGGAGGAGGAGGAGGAGGAGGAGGAGGAGGAGGAGGAGGAGGAGGAGGAGGAGGAGGAGGAGGAGGAGGAGTAGGAGGAGGAGGAGGAGGAGGAGGAGTAGGAGGAGGAGGAGGGGGGGGCAGAGGACGAAAGAGTGTTGCTGATTGGACCAAAGGTAGAACCTTCCGAGGTGTCTCGGTAGCTGTTTACATTCTGCCCGAGAAGATAAATTTCTTTCACACCCTGCCCAGCAAGCACCTCAATCTCTCCCAGAATGCTACTGATTGGCCGGGAGCGCTCCCTGCCCCTCGTGAAGGGAACTATGCAGTAGGAGCACATGTTGTCGCACCCCCTCATTATAGTCACAAAAGCGCTGATGGAATTGGAAGCGATTCGGACCGGGGACACGTCAGCGTAGGTTTCGTCGAGGGAGAGGAGGGTGTTGACTCCCGGCTGGCCTGCCTCAACCTGTTATAAGAAAAATAATTTGCAAAGAAGAGGGGAAACGGAGACCTGTTGCGGCATGGGTGTTGACTCACAGGACACGTGGCTGACCTGCAACGACCTGTTTATCTTCTGGAAAATAGTGAGACGGGAAAGGGGAGGAGAGGGGAGGGAGGGGGGCAGAAGGGGTTTGACTCGAGCAAGAGGAGGATGCTGACTCACCTCGTTACAGTCACACACCTTATTCTCGCCCCGTCCAGCAACTGTGGGAGGTCCCGTCCGGACCGCACACCTCGTCCACCAGGCTATCCCTCGCCACCAGCTGCTGCTTCAGCCGCTCTGCCATGCGCCCTAAGATGGCTCCAACCCTTACAATCACCCTCTTTACAAATGCTCATCCTTACCTCGTCCAGCAACCGTGGCAGGTCTCTATACGTGTCCGGCCTGCACACCACGTCCACCATGCTGTCGCCCGCCACCAGCTACTCCTTGAGCCTCTCTGCTCTGCCATGCGCCCTAGGACGAATCCACCCCTTCCTCGTTAAAATCACCCTTTGTACACTCACTTATCCTTACCTCGTCCAGCAGCCGTGGCAGGTCTGTGTACCCCTGCAGGCCACACCCCATGAGCGCCATGCCATCCCCCGCCACCAGCTGCTGCTTCAGCCGCTCCGCCACGCACCCTAGGATGACGACACAACAATCTCTTCACAATCACACTCGTTATCCTCACCTCGTCTAGCAGCCTTGGTAGGTCCCTGTACGCGTCCGGCCCGCACACCACGTCCACCATGCTATCGCCCGCCACCAGCTGCTCCTTGAGCCGCTCTGCCATGCACCCTAGCACCGCCACCTTGGGAGGAGGCGGTAACCAGCCAGGTGGTAACCCTGTAGCAGATGCAGCACTAGCAGTGGCAGCAGCAGCAGCAGCAGCAGCAGCAGCACTAGCAGAATGCACGAATTTCTCTCTCCACTTCCGCTTCACGTGCTTGAAGTAATTCAGCCTGTGCCACACCTTCGCCTCCGCATTATCCCTGATGGCACACGTGTTCACCAGAATCACCCGCGCCTCCTCGGGCCTATCAGCGCGTGCCACGTGGTACCCTGCGGATTTGAGGATCCCTAGCACCACCTCCAGGTCGTTCACGTTCATCTGGCAGCCGTACGACTCGAGGTACACTCCCCTGGGGTCCGTGAACTTATCTGGAAGCGAGTTTGTGACAATATCGAGGCTAGATTCGTGAAACTGGGGTGGGAGGCTAGTCTGGAACCCGTCCATTTGTGCTTGTAACGAATCCGAGCGTTGCTGGGGATTGAGTAATGGGAGATCAGGAGCCGATTCAGCCGGTTCCTTAGAGTCTCTCTCCGCGCCTCCCACCCTCCGCGCTGCTCTTACTGCTCCCTTGGCTGCTGCTCTTACTTCTGCGTCTGACTCTGCTGCTACCGCCGCACTATCTGAAACGCGATTGCCCAGCTGGCCTCCTGCACCTCCCCTCCTTACGAAATCCGAAAGCGACGGTCCAGTCCGGATGGCGCGACGAAAGGAATGCCGTGCAGTCGAGGACGCTACAAACGAGGATGCGGATCCGCTGCGGGGCGTGGCAGACACTTCTTCCGCCGCGCCATTCCCCGCGCTTCTTTCCCCGTCTGCTCTTTCGAGCGCATCCTTCCCCGCGCTCCGTTCTCCGTCTGCTCGTTCGCTTTCGTCCCGCGATCCTGAATCTAGCGCCGCTAACTCCTGTGCCGCGCCGAGCCCGCTCGAGAACGTCCTCGCTTGAAGGGGACTCGTTTGTAGCGAGTGAAGCGGTGAACGAAACACGGAACTACCTGCAATCGGACGGTTGTGGACCTCCCATGGATCTCTGAACCCACGATCGGAAGGCTCAGACGAAGGCGAGGAACGCTGAAAGTGGAACTTGCCACTACTGCTGGCCGGAGCTACCCCTAGAAACTTCGTAGCAGCTTCGACTCGCGATCTGGGGAGACCCAATAATTCATCTTCGCAAATTGTTTCTATTTTCCACCGTTGATGATTCGTGCTCACATGGCGGCTACGGCCCTGCGAGCTAGCCTTCGCGTGCAGACTTCGAGCGACTTGCGATATAAGACGAACCGTTATAAGGCGGCCGCTAAGGCCGGCATTAGGCCAGGGTCTTTCCCGCATGGCTAGGCGCCACTTCGGAACCGTTTAACGCCTTGATCGCACTTAAGTTAAATCGCAGGGAAAATTTCTGCCGCGGACTGTCCACGAAACTTTTCATACTTTCGTGGACAAGCCCTACTTTCATGGACACCACATCGAAGTTTTGCTTCTCCTGTGGACTCCGTCAATACTTTCGTGGACTCCCGGCTTACTTCCATGGACACACCCATATTCGCAGTTAAAAAGGAGTATTCAGCAATGTACAAGTGATTACGGGCACAAAAATCGAGATACTCCAGAATATCTGTCCGTCGCAAGTAATCGCGAGCTACAGTGTCGGAAACCAGTTCTGAAACAGAATCTCGGAGCTTTTCTGGGAAGAGTTTGCAGCCGCACTCAAATATGCAGTGAATTTTCAAAAAGAAGGGTGTATTAGGGTCCGCGTGGTAAAAACACTTATTATTCAACTCAGAGCTACCCAACAAAACATAATATGCACGTGCTTGACGAGCCAGCATCAACCAGCAGTTGTTTTCTCCTTCATAATAAATAATTTCATTATTAGTAATTCTGTGGAGAAAAACACCTAAGAAATATATTTTTTAGAATCACTTGTTTTTATTTGCATTAGTATGTTTCTCGTTCAAACATAAAAAAAAATATTCCCAAAAACGTGAATGTAAAATAGTTAAATCATTTTCTCATCTATTATTATTTTACTATGTACCGAAATTTTAATAATAATAATACAATCAAGACGTGAAACCTTCCATTTATATAGTCATGTTCACCAAACGTTATTGGTATTCTGAGATTTCACATCTTAGTTGAAAATGCAAGCCAAGTACTAGTTGAAATATTTGTAAATGCCAGAATTCATGGTATTCCTGATTCTTGGTAGGCAGAGATTTTTAATGAGCTCTATTAATCTTGTAAGCGTAATATCTATCTTTATTCTACAACGTGATTTTTTTGTAGCGATATTTCACCAGGTCGGTCTGCTACACTTATCGTTCAACGAAAAGCGCTTCGTGACAGTCATTCAAATGAATTTTGAGGATCGCTTCAGAGTTTCTATAAACACGCGAAACAGCTAGCGGACTTGGTGGCTTGAAAATACTGTAGCTTGCGACTATTTGCGAGGGACTTGATTACGCCTAATTCTGCTTTTTTTCTCCTGTCAGCATCTGTACAGTTCTGTATGTTTTTTTTGTTTCAAACTCGCGTGTGTCCATGGAAGTAAGCCTGGAGTCCACGAAAGTATTGACGGAGTCCACGGGAGATGTGAAAGTTCGATGTGGTGTCCATGAAAGTAGGGCCTGTCCACGAAAGTATGAAAAGTTTCGTGGACAGTCCGCGGCAGCAATTTTCCCTAAATCGCACCTAATCTCATGTACATTACGCTTCGAGGAAGTGAGATCAGCTCGAAGACCACTACGTCTGATTCAAGTTCCGGACTGGGCCTTCGTGAGTCCGCAAGTGCTGAAGACTGGCTCTTTTGCGTCTGTCTAATATCGAGTATCCTCGCTTTCCGCAATCTCTTACAAGTCATGAGTCAGCGCCCTTTGTTAAACTTATAAAGCAACGTTCACTCTTAAAATATACCGACTATATTACAGGGCGTGGATCCAAGATACAGGCAATGATATCAAGTAATCATGGGAATAGACGAATTCAGTGGAGACGGTGTTGTGTCGCACCAGATCCTGAAGCATATTATACAGCAATGCGAATTCATTCATCAGGCGGGCCTGGCAGGCAGGCAGGCAGCAGAGCAGGCATTCCCAGGGGGCGGATTCAAATGCCCGTCAGGCCCCGCACCGCAGCCGTCATAGGCGCCACGTCCAGCTGGATACGCCAAGTCATGCACCCAGTCATTTTCCAGCGGTGTGTACAGGCACTACACTACAGGCACATCATACCAGGTCCTTGAGCATATGATACAGCAGCCTCGTCCACTCATCAGGCGGGCCTGGCAGGCAGTAGTGCAGGCAGTCCCAGGGCGGACTCAAATGCCCATCAGGCCTCAGAGCCGTCATAGGAGCCACGTCCAGATACACCCCCCCTACCGCTTCCACCAGCTGCCTGGCCACGGCATTCTGAGCAGCGAAATCCCCCCAATGGTAGGGCAACTGGGATGGGTCTTGAGGTTTTCTGAGCGGTGCTGTAAGTTGCTCACAGTGCATGTGGCCCGGTGAGGAGCTGCGGTATATGAGGAGGAGATCAGGAGCAGCTGCACGCACTTTAGTAAGCGTCTCGTTTAGCTGAGGAATAAATAGGCTGTTGTTTACGTAGTGAGCCCCGCGGTTGATCACGAGAATGGACGTTCCTGTGTCAGGGAGTATTTGATCAAACCAGGGTATGGAAACCCGCTGTGGGAGATGAACTACTGGTTCCGCTGCAGTGCTTAGGAGGTCGTCCCTTATGTTCACAATGGAGACATCACCCGCCCTGACCTCCGAACAGGCCACCACACGTCGTTTTGCCAGGTCAGGAATCGCAGTTCGCTCCTTGCAGAACTCTGGAACTGTTTCCTCAACTGCAACTTGCAGCTCTCCAGAACCCTTGAGCTGCTCTGAAGACCCATTGGGCTGCTCTGCAGAACCCTTGAGCTGCTCTGCAGGAGCATTGATCGCCTCATTGATCGCCTCTGCAGAGCCATTCGGCTGCTCTGCAGAACCCTTGAGCTGCTCTGCAGAAGCATTCCCGGCTGCTGCTGACAAGATGCTCTGCTGCGGCTGCATCAGCAAGTGGTTCCACAGCGAGCAGAAGCTCATCCCCGATATAGAGTCACCCACTACGAGCATCCTCCGTCCCTTGATCAGCTCGATTAACTTTCTCCCATCTACCGCCTCCCACCGTCCGCACGAGGCATCCGGGACCCATCGGTACTTGACGGTCTCCCTCACGCGCCACTCTCTCGCCGCCCCCCTCCCTTGCTCCACGCTACTACTAATGGTAGTGGAAGACGCATTCCCTGTCACGGAAGCACGCTTTCCTTCGAGCGAAAACCGTTCGACTTCACGAAAAAAGCGTTCCGCCACCTCGTCCGCCTCCCCTCCCGCCACGTGTCCCGTCCTCGCCGCGTCCGCCGTCCACGCCGCGTCGCACGGCGAGAGGCGGCCGCGCGGGCCGGCCGGCTTCCAGGGCAGCAGGCGCGGGTCGGGATCGAGGCGCCAGCGGCCGCGAGTCGCGAGGCACGCGTGGCGCTCTCGGAACGCGCGGAGGAGGCGAGTCGATGTGATGGTAGAGGAGCCGGGAACGAGGGAGCCGGGACTGAGGGAGCCAGGACTGAGGGAGCTTTCATGGGAAGAGGATCCGGGAACGAGGGACGCTTGGCGAGGCGCCGCTTCGCGTATCCCTTTGCCGCAGCCCACGGCGCTTATGAAGCAGAGTGTGACGGGCTGCAAGGAGGTGGTGGCACACCAGGTGACGAGGAGGAGCACGAGCACGGTCGCCGCGATGGACTGAACGCACGGTACTACTTGGGCCAGTCGATACGAGAATCTGATTGGATCTGAAGCGCTGCTGACGTGGCTCGAGCTGCTGCTGGGGCTTGGGTTCTTGGAGTAATTATCCTTTTCCGGCAGCAGCGAGGGGTCTATTAGTAGTGCTGGGTCGTGCTGGGCGGTGCTGGGTGGTGCATAGTCGCAGTCCACGGAGTCATCGGTGACGGGGCACGAATGGTACAGCTGCGACGGCGACATGATAAGTTCGCTCAGGCCGGGTAAGGCGCCGGTCGATCTCCGTTTAAGCTAATCGGCAGATTAAAGCTAGTAGGCCTCGTGGATACGTCTGTAATACCGTTCCAGCTTTACTACTCTCGGCCATCTTGGAATCCTCCATCTGCGATTTCTATTCTGGGGATTACTAGACCCTAATCTGATTTCCTGGCAGCAGCTTCTTGAATTCGCAATCCGTTTCCTGGCAGCCAAAATGAAAAACGCGAGGCAGCAAACAGTTAAATTCTGCTGGAAACCCCTGGGTGCTCGGCTCAAGATCGCTGCACGAAACTTTGGCGCGCTCGACGAAGTCTCCCGTCGCATGAGCCTCGTTATAACTCGCTCAAACAAGCTTGCCCAATCATATGATAATAACTGCACAGATGGTAACCAAAAGGTGATGTGCGAAGTGTGGCTGATTCCAAGGTAACATCGTCTATTGCGAGGTCCGAGTGCGTTCTCCTAGCTTGTGGGAGGTCTGACAAGTTCTCCTAGTTCAGTGTTATTGAGTGGAATAGTATCGGGTTTGTAGTCTGTCGGTAGAGATCGGTAAGGAGTGGTTACAGTTGAAGCTGTGAGATTAAAACGTGCGGCTAGCGTAGCTGTGTACATAGAAGCTGTAAGATGAATAGCAGTTGCTGTTCGATGGATGTTTGTTGGAAGCCCTACTGCAGCTGCAGGTTGGTGGTGCACTAATTGCCTGGCAGCTGCGGGTTGGCGTGACCAAGGTACATGGACTAATCGTTGCATCCGAAGACTAAGTCTAGTTTGTGTGGACTGGTCCGGAGATGCCTACGACGACCAGTGACTGTGACGAGTCATGAGTAGTCGTTGCTATTGCGATGGATTTTCGTGAGGAGCAAGGCAGTGTTTGCCTTGCTGTTGGAGTTCCGCAAACGGCAAACCCAACCTTGCTGAGTTGGGTTGGAGAATTGGGCGAGGCGCGTTCGCCCAACCCTTCGGCAAATTCGGGGTGGTTGGTTACACCCGCAGCGCCACGCAAATTTTCTTGGGTTTGCACTTGCCTATATATTTGCGTGCTTATTTGTACTTTGAACATATATATTTTTTTCTAGTGAACTTCTACTCGACTCGAATTTCGACCAAGTACTTGAAGGCGAACTCTGCCCAAATGCCACCAGCGCTTAGCACACTATTCGAATAGCGTAACAGAAATTGAATAAGTGAATAATGTTAGAGAGAGGGTACACACAGATATACCTAAGTGTTGTACCCTCTAAGAGGCTACCCTATACAGTCTATACAAACATGACAAATACACATGTTTGACACACCCCTTAGACTGCATAGGGGAATGTCCTAAACAAGCAGCTCAGGGCGGCACTACTAGTCCAACCTCTGAGACAAGGGTCTGAGAGACCAGTCAGAAGGAGTACAGACAAGGCAAGAACAAGAGCAGGGCGGCACTACTAGTCCAGCCACTGGGAGAGGACACAAGTCCAGTCTGAGTATACATATAAAGGACAGTACAAAGTCAAGGTCCTAGCAAGTGAGAGGCTACAGGAACTAGACCAAGCTGTACACAGTGCCGCTGATGATCTTTAGGCGCAAGCGCCTTCGTAAAGATATCAGCCGTGTTGGCACCTGAGGCCAAGTGTACTACGCGAGCCTGACGTCGCTGCTGTAGCTCACGCAGGAGGAAGTACCGCAGCTGAATGTGCTTCGCTCTGCCCTCGAGTCGAGGCTCCTGACACAGGAGGATCATGGCCCTGTTGTCAGCGAACAGGACCGGGGCAGAGCTAGGCTGCTCACCTAAGTCAGTGAGCAAGAAGGTCAGCCAGCGGAGCTCCTGTGCCGCCATGGCACCAGCGTAGATCTCAGCCTCACAGCTGGACTGTGCCACAGACGAGGAGCGAGTAGCTCTCCACGAGACGGCACCTGAGCCAAGGCTGAAGCAGTAGCCCTGGGTAGACCTGAGTGTCTCAGCGTCGTCTGCCCACGAAGCGTCTGTGTGTCCAGTAAGGACCACTGGCCTGCGTCCTCCTAGCACTAACCCCATGCCCGATGTACTAGCAAGATAACGCAGAACCCTCTTAGCGGCAGACCAGTGCTGCGGTCGGTGTCTGCCTGTGGCCACAAAGCGAGCCAGGATGCTGAGAGGGTATGCGAGATCTGGGCGAGTGCAAGTCATCAGGTACATGAGGCAACCCACCAGCTCTGCGTAGGGGCCGCTAGGCTCTACCAACTCCTCAGACACTGGAGCGGAGAGCCTGTGGTCTGCAGGCAGAGGGGTGGGCTGTGCAGAGGAGAACTGAAGGCCGAACCTCTGAAGGACCTGGCGCACCAGGTGTGACTGAGTCAGGGTGATGGTGCGCGCAGCTCTGTCCCTGGAGATCTGCAAGCCAAGGTAACGGCGCAGTTCTCCAAGGTCAGTGCAGGTGTGTCTCTTCAGCAGCTCTGCCTTCACGGAGGCCAGTGCGTCCCTGTCTGCTGTGGCAAAGACCAGGTCGTCGACGTAAACAAGGATGTAGAACGGAGTCTGGCCAGCACGAACGAAGAGGGAAGGGTCTGCGGAAGACGGAAAGAACTGCAGGTCAGCAAGCGTAGTACGGAGAGTGTCGTGCCACTCACGGGGAGCCTGGCGCAGGCCGTAGACGGGGCGCCGCAGGAGCCACTGGGTCCCAGGAGGGAAGGTGCCAGTAAAGCCCGGAGGGCGACGTAGGTAGACCTGCTCGTGTAGGCTGCCCTGAAGGAAGGCAGTGGAGAAGTCGAGGGAGTGAAGCTCGTAGTCACGCTGAGCAGCTAGGTGTAACAGAACCTGAAGAGTAGTCATCTTCGGGGTCGGAGCGAAGGTCTGGAAGAAGTCCACCCCCTCGCGCTGACTGAAGCCTCTAGCCACGTAGCGCGCCTTGAACACAGGCGGCTCTCCAGGAGGGCGCTTCACCTTGAAGAGCCAGCGGCCATCGACTACGTTCACCCCAGGCGGGGGAACTGCGTCGACGAAGGTGCCGGTGGATCTCCAAGATGCCATCTCCTGCTCCATGGCAGCTATCCACTGCGAGGCCCAGGGTCCCGAGGTCGCCTCAGCGTAAGTGCGAGGGGTCGGGATGTCAAAAGCGTCTGGGTCACCCTCAGGGACTAGCAGCATGGAACAGAGATGGGGAGCAGCCTCGGACAGGAAAGCAAGCTCGAACTGGCGGTCCTCCAGGACGTCACTGCCAAGGGCAGGAGCACCCCCGACAGACGGAGGACAGGCAGGGTCAGAGACCAGAGCGGAGGCGTAGTCAAGGCGGCGGGAAGAGGCGAAGTCAGCGACAGCAGCAACAAGGGCGTCAAGGCACGAGGCCGGAACAGACGGGTCGGTAACGAGAGAGGCAAGGACGCGAGGAACAAGAGGACGAGCGGCACGAAGGTAGTCAGACAGCCGGGGGGGTGCAACAACAAGGGAGGAAGGAGGAGGCGACGGCAGAAGGGGAGGACGAGACGCGTGGGAACGAAGCAACATAGGGTGGGAGCGCAGGACAGGCGAGGCAGGACGAGCACGGGAGGGACGGTGAGACCAGACGTGCGACGGAGGAGTCGGGTCAGGAGAAAGAGGAGGGGACACAGGAGGGGAACGAGGGGGGAGACGAGCCAGGGACGAGTCCGGCGGAGGGAAAACAGGGCCGTAGACAGGAAGAGGAGGAGACGGTCGGGGAGGAACCGACGCAGGGTCGGGGGACGGCAGGCCGAGCAGACGAAGGGCTGAGACCGGCGGGGACTGCTGCGGCGGCGGCACAACGGCGACACCGGGACGGCTAGCTGCTCCTCGGCTACCCCTGACACTCTCCACACCAGCACCCCCAGAGGGACCACCCCCAGGGCTACCTGGACGAGCACCCCCAGAGTCAGCGAACGGGTGCTGCGACGGCGGCGGCGGCGGCAGCGACAACGACGGCTGCAGCGGCGGCAGAGGCGGTGGAGGGGGGGACTGGGAAGGGGACGCTAGGGGAGGGGCGGCCGGCGAGGACAGAACAGGAGGGCCACCAGAGTCAGAAGACTCCTCCACCGGGTCCACGGACGGAGGGGGGGTGACGTGGGACACACCAGAGGGGGCGGGACGGGGAGGAGGAGGAGGAGGGGTAGGGACTACCGGGGAAGGAGGGACCAGGAACAGGGGGGGAGTAACCGGGGGACCACGGTGCGGGAAGCGACGGTAGTAGGAGACGGACTCGTCAAAGGTGACGTCACGAGAGTGAAAGAAGCGGTGAGACGGCGGGTGGTAAAAGTGCCAGTCGGACGCGTCAAGGGGAAAACCGAGGAAGACGCAGGGAAGGGTGCGGGCAGTGAGCTTGTCCGTGCCGGAGGCACGGACGTGAGCAAGACAGCCCCAGACGTGGAACGCAGACGCGTCACCAGGAGACCCAGTCCAAAGACGGGTCGGCGAAACCTGCGGCTGCTGAGGGTGCGGCCACAGGTTAAGCTGGTGAGAAGCGTAGCGCACAGCGAACGGCCATAGAAAATGGGGTGCACCGGCATGGATCATGGAGGTGCGAGCCACCTCCATGACCAAACCGATGCGTCGCTCAGCGACCCCATTCTGCTGTGGGGAGTCCGGTAGGGTGAACGTCTGGGTGATGCCCTCCGCACGACAAAAGCGACCAAGGACACCTGAGGCAAACTCGCCACCACGGTCTGAGTGAAGACGCAAGACAGGGAGACCGCGGTGGACACGCGCAGAGACAAGCCAGGGGATGAGAGCGCCAGGCACGTCGGCCTTGCGCTCCAGGGGAAAGACTGTGTTGTAACGAGTGAAGTCGTCGACAAGCACAAGGAAGTAGCGCTCTCGACGCGGCCCAGGGACAGGGGCGGGGCCCCAGACGTCCAGGTGCAGGGTCTGCAACGGCGCGGCGGTAGGGGGAAACGAGGAGGAGTGAGGGGCACGGCGAAGCCGACCCTCGACACAAGGCGTGCAAGGTGGGGCTGGGGAGGAGGGAAACGCAGGGAGAGAACCTGGGAGACCAAGGACAAGACCGTGCTGGGACATGTGACGCAGACGCGGGAGCGCAGGGTGACCTAGGTGGTGGTGCCAAAGGAGGGTCGGGTGAGTGAGGGACTGACAGGAGCAGGCGGCAGCAACCTGGGTGAGCGCTCCAGCCGGGGGGGTCACGGTGTCCAGAGTGAACAGGCCGGACACCGGGTCCCGGGGGAACGTGGATAGGGGGGCACCAGTGGCGGCCTCGGTACAGACAGCATACCGCGCGTGACCAGGGAACGTAGTGGTGACGCCAAGGTCCTGGCGGCAGCCGACACCAACTAGGTTCCTGGAGAACGAGGGGATATGCAGACCTGTAAGAGAGCCCGAAGGAACCGCCGGACAGGGAAGGGTGGTGGAACTGCGGGCGACTACCGGACCGCCAGAGGGGTCAGTGAGAGAAACGGCAGCAGGGACGGGAAGCGGCGTCAGGGTGGTGGAGTCGCGGAAGAAACACCGAGAAGCGCCAGAGTCCAAGGTGAAGGAAAGCGAAGCAGAGGCGTCTGGCGACGGAACGACGGCGGAAGCACCAAGACTACACAAAGCAGAGGATCCTATGCCTGACGCAGCAGGGGAGGGTACACTAGGCACACCTACACTAGGCAACAGTGAGTAATAAGCGGGAAGCACACTAGAGTCATCAGCATACATCACATGCAGAGCAGAAACAATGGCATCCATGTCCATATCAAAGATCTGAATCTTACGACTAAGCAAACTGTGCCAGTCCGGGAGGTCTGGCGACGGGCCGAAGCGCTGACGAAAGAGGTCGTCCAGGCGACGAAAACAGCGGGGAGTGGAGTGACCGAGCTTACCGCAAACGAAGCCGCGGCGAGGACCGGTCTGGATCTGGTACTGACAGCGCCCGCCGCCAGAGCTACCACTCGACACACCACCACGCGCCCGGCCACCGCCAGCGCCGGGCCACCCGGGCGGGAGGACACTCGTCTGCCGCGGCTGCGACGACTGCGGCGGCTGCTGCGACGGCTGCGACTGCGGCGACTGCTGCGGCTGCTGCAACTGCAGGGGCGGCGGCTCAGCTGGACTGGGCAGGGTCCCCTCGTCCGCTCCAGCACCAGACGACCCGACCCCACCACTACCCCCTCCCGCACCCCCGCCGCCGCCTCCGCCGCGCCCAACCTTGGGGCGGCGGCCCTTCCCCGAACGAAACTGCGCTGCAGCAGCAGTCTCAGCCACTGCAACAGAGCCGTCGGAGAAGGTACACTGGGCGGGGGCACAACCCTGAAAGATAGGGACAGGCACGACACCGCTCGCCTGGGCGATGGAGCGGTGACGGGTCTCTATGACAGTCAGGGTGTCTACAAAGTCAGTGAGGGTGAGGTCGGCAGGGTGAAGGCTAAGGAAGCGGTCGCGGGCGACAGCAAGGCGGTCAGGGAGGCGGGTGGCAAGCAGGTAGAGGGTAGAGGTAATGGGCGGCTGGTGGGCTCTAAGCTGTGCGTCAGTGCAGGCGGCGCGCCAGGTCTCCTCTATCGAGCGCAGGTGGGCAGCGAGGTCAGAGACAGTGGGGAAAGATGCAAGGTCAGGAAAGAGCATCGGGAGGATCAGGCGACCCACCGAGGCAGCCGGAGGGGTGGAATAGCGCTTGATGACAGCATCTAAGTATGCCTGAACAGTAGTGAGGGACCTAAAGCGAGGACACTCGGACGGGGGGAGGGCGTTGCTAATGGCAAGCTGGGCGACAGCATCGCGAGAAAGCCAGACAGAGCGCGCACGGGCAGTGGCAGCAGTAGACTCACGCTCAGTGGGTGTGGGGTCAGCGGGCAGAATAGCAGGGGGGTCTGGGCAGGGGAGCGTACCGTCAAGGTGTGCGGAAAGCGGTTCACCATCCTGCCGCTGGCCAGTGAGTTGGCGGCGGAGGTCGGCAAGCCACGCCTCGAACTCTAGGGGCTGACCTTCAGCGTCGAAGCGAAGCTCCGCCGCCATCAGGAACAGTCCAGTGCGGTGCAGGGCGGTGCAGTGCAGTGCAGTGCGGTACAGTGCAGTGCAGTGCGGTGCAATGCGGTGCAGTGCGGTACAGCGCGGTGCAGTGCGGTGCAGCGCGGTGCAGTGCGGTGCAGTGCGGTGAAGTGCGGTGCAGTGCGGTGCAGTGCGGTGTAAGGCAGTACAGTGTGGTACGTGGCGGTACGGTGCAGGGCAGTGCAGGGCGGGGTGGGGGGGAACCGTACCAGTAAGGAGGACGAGGCCGGGGCAGCGGGGCCGGGCAGGTGCGACCGGGCCGGGCGAGGACGACGGAGCCGGGCGGGCGCGACGGGGCCGGGCGGGCGCGACGGGGACGGCCTGGTGCGACAGGGCCGGGCCGGGGCGACAGGGCCGGGCGAGCGCGACGGGGCCGGGCAGGGGCGACGAGGCCGGGCGGGGGCGACAGGGCCGGGCCGGTGCGACGGGGCCGGGCCGGTGCTACGGGGCCGGGCCGGTGCGACGGGGCCGGGCGGGGGCGACGGGGCCGGGCTGGTGCGACGGGGCCGGGCCGGTGCGACGGGGCCGGGCAGGGGCGACGAGGCCGGGCGGGGGCGACAGGGCCGGGCCGGTGCGACGGGGCCGGGCCGGTGCGACAGGGCCGGGCCGGTGCGACGGTGCCGGGCGGGGGCGACGGGGCCGGGCCGGTGCGACGGGGCCGGGCGGGCGCGACGGGGCCGGGCTGGTGCGACGGGGCCGGGCGGGTGCGACGGGGCCGGGCAGGGTGCGACGGGGCCGGGCGGGTGCGACGGGGCCGGGCGAGCAGGACGGGGCCGGGCTGGTGCGACGGGGCCGGGCGAGCGCGACGGGGGGGGCCCAGGAGGGGCGCTGCAGGGGCCCAGGAGGGGCGCGACGAGGCCCAGGAGGGGCGCTACGGGGCCCAGGAGGGGCGCGACGGGGCCCAGGAGGGGCGCTACGGGGCCTGGGAGGGGCGCGACGGGGCCCAGGAGGGGCGCTACGGGGCCTGGGAGGGGCGCGACGGGGCCCAGGAGGGGCGCTACGGGGCCCAGGAGGGGCGCGACGGGGCCCAGGAGGGGCGCTACGGGGCCTGGGAGGGGCGCTACGGGGCCCAGGAGGGGCGCGACGGGGCCTGGGAGGGGCGCGACGGGACCCAGGAGGGGCGGTACGGGGCCCAGGAGGGGCGCTACGGGGCCCAGGAGAGGCGCGACGGGGCCTGGGAGGGGCGCGACGGGGCCTAGGAGGGGCGCTACGGGGCCTGGGAGGGGCGCAACGGGGCCCAGGAGGGGCGCTACGGGGCCTGGGAGGGGCGCGACGGGGCCCAGGAGGGGCGCTACGAGGCCTGGGAGGGGCGCTACGGGGCCCATGAGGGGCGCGACGAGGCCCAGGAGGGGCGTTACGGGGCCTAGGAAGAGCGCGACGGGGCCCAGGAGGGGCGCTACGGGGCGGGCGCGACGGGACCTGGGAGGGGCGCGACGGGACCCAGGAGGGGCGCTACGGGGCCCAGGAGGGGCGCGACGGGGCCCAGGAGGGGCGCTACGGGGCCTGGGAGGGGCGCGACGGGGCCCAGGAGGGGCGTTACGGGGCCTAGGAGGAGCGCGACGGGGCCCACGAGGGGCGAGCGGAAGTGGTAGGTGGGGGGGGGGGGATGCTACCTACGCGTGATACCATAACAGAAATTGAATAAGTGAATAATGTTAGAGAGAGGGTACAAACAGATATACCTAAGTGTTGTACCCTCTAAAAGGCTACCCTATACAGTCTATACAAACATGACAAATACACATGTTTGACATAGCGTTACTCTGTCGGAATCACTCCACACTTTACAAGCGCTCTCGCTTTAGCATTCCTTCAATGTTAAGCCCGAGGAACTGTGTGACTGTAGGAGCGATAGTAATCTGTAGATTCTGTTGGAGTTTCTGTTCGAAGATAGTAGCGAGAAAATCGGTAGTGCTGATGTAAAGTGGGTCGTCGATGTAAGCGACGAGTAGAATGTAGTCAGTACAGTCGGTAAGCAGATACATTCCCTGGTTGTGTGGAAGCTGACAAAACCCGGCAGTTAATAACTGATAATGTAGATACTGCAGCCATAGTCGTGGAGCATGTTTGATGCCGTAGAGAGACTTTATGAGACGGCATACGCTGGGAGGATAAGTTTGGAAGGATTAGTTTGGAGGATTAGTTTGGGAGGATTAGTTTGGTATTCAACCAGAATAAAGGCGTCGATGGGGGCACATAAAAATGCATTGGCGACGTCGATTTGTCGAAGTCTGAAATTCTGGTAGGTCGCGATACAGAGGAGAATTCAGTCACTAGCGTGTCTGCCGATGGGAGCGAAAGTTAATTCGTAGTCGAGTCCAAAAGTTTGCTCGATGTCGCGGACGACCCATCGCGCCTTGATTTTTTCAAAAGAACCATCGGCGTTTGCCTTCACGCGGAAAACCCATTTTCCGGTAAGAATCTTATTCTCCTTTGTTGCTTTCAACGGGATTAAATCACAGGTACCTCTTTTTTCCAAAGCTGCTTACTCTCGGTCCATGGCTTCGCGCCATTTTTCTCGGTGTTGACTTGTCAAAGCTTGACGAACTGTTTTCGGCTCCAAAATATCACTTCTGTTTGCTTGTATTGCGGCTGCAAGTCCCAATCAACATCAACAGTTCCAATTTTTGCAACAGCAGCAACAAGCGCAACAACAGCTTCAGCAACACCACCAAAATCAACAGCAACAATAGCAACGATGGTCCAGTCATGATTGGCGATAGTCTTGATTCCAGACAGCTCTCAGGAGACTAAGTATAGAATCTATACTATGAAAGAGCTGCAGCTGAAAGAATTTATACCCATGGCGGTGCGGCTGCAGCTCTTGCATAGCTGGAGCCATCGATACCCATGAAAGAGCTGCAGCTCTCATGACTGCAGCAGCCATTGATACCCTTAGCCATCTATACTATGAAAGAATTTGAAAGGTGGTGCAGGAGACTAAGTATAGAATCTGCAGACACAAGTACTTGAAGTAGAAAGTACTACTGGAAGTACTTCCAGTAATAGCTAGTATTAACAAGTTGTAACACCAGAGTCAGTGTTAACAACCTTGTGATACTTCAAGACTTAACCAAGGATCTTTGCTGGAATGGTAGACTATTAAGACAGCGGAAGTCTTAGAACTTGTAAAGTGTTGACCAGAATTTACTAAAGAACAAGTTAACAATTGAAGTTGTACAAGCTACCTGTATATCTGCTAGAAGTACCTATGCGGTAATGTACCTGTTCAAAACTATTTGCGCTATGCGCTCTAACCGTTACTGAAAAGAGCGCGACTATTCGCGTGACTGAAACGGCCTGCTGACGTAATCATCCAGATAAGCGCTATTTGCTGACGTCATTCTACGGATGCTAACTACAAGATAACTCGACAATATTTATCGGAACTACTTACAGAAATGCTTAAGTACGATTTTGTCACAACACAGTAGAGGGGACAACCCCCCCTTCTTGTATCTCTCTCTCATCCCTAGTGACTCTCTTTTCTCTCGTCAATTCTCTTCTCTAGTTAAAACTTCTCGCCCTTTCATGGCTGCCTAGCATCTAAGCTTCTTAACATGGTTTCAGAGCAGGAGGTCCGTCCTACTCGGCCATCTCATCACGCTTCCGCAGTGTACTCTCCCACCTCCCGTCACTTTCGCGCCGCCGTGGCGGCCATGTCGTGCTGCCATGGCAACTTCGTCGTGCTGCCGTGGCAGTCTCGATGTGCTGCCGTGGCGTCAACACCACGCCGTGGCGGCTACGTCGTGCTGCCCTGGCGGTGTCGAAGCGCCAGCGCATGGGCAGCAGCGGGCTGCGCACTGTTGTAGGCACCAGCCATGACGCCCGCACGCCAGCCAGTGCGCCAGTCACGGGCGCCTTGCTGAAGCACTCCCCCCCCTCCCCCCCTTAACAGAGTGCTTGATAGCACGAAGAAAGTTTGAGTGAACCCTTGTAGAGGTATGTGAGAACCTAAGTTGGGCTCTAACGCTATTTTGGGTTGCGTTAGCGTTACGTAACGCGTTAACTAACGTTAACGCTAACAAACGTTAACGAACGTGCCCTACTAACGCTGGGCAGGTTGAAGAATTTTCCCGGGAAAAAAAATTGTGAGAGATTTTGGCCTTGAATGGAAAGCCGCGAACCTGACTGTGCCCATGGCTGGAAAGGTTTACTTCGCGGTTGTACCAGGGAGGGACTAAGCTTATGTTTGGGAGAAATCATAGCATATGAGCAGTTTAGTCAACTGAAATTCTGGTAGTAGCTAGCGTCTAGTCTGCACGGAAGTTTGGCGACTGTTGCGGAAGTATGACGCGACTGAGGTAGGTGAAGGAATTCGTCGAGGAAGAAGTGGGGAAGGGAATTGAGGGGTAGGCGTGGTGTGTACGGGAAATTGGGTTGACCGTGGGGGTGGAAATCCAACGACCAATTGGATTCGCCGAAAATCAGCCACTCCCCTGCTACACCCAAATTCGTCGTCACAAAACGTGTGTGGGACGAAATGTGACGCGGGAACCTTGTTTCCACGTCAAATTCCATCCCATGCGAATTACGTGAGGGGAAATTGTTGGGTGACGTGTGCGGAACGGAAATTCGATGCGGAAAGCGATCCGCGCTGAATTCCGTCCCTTACACCTCACGATTTTGACATGTCCGTCAAAATCAGATATAGCTTCGGGAATTTGTGCACGAATTCACAAGCTCTCTCGCCACGCTTTGGGAATCTGTCGAGCAGAACTCCAGAGCAACCAACCCGCAGGGCTTTTCCTCTTCCCGCTAATCGCTATGGCATCCAGTGGGGACCATGCTGTGTGGAAATACTTTATAGTTCCGGAAGGCAAGCATTCAAATGCTAGAGAACTTGCACATTTTGCAACAAGTCGTGGTCCCTTACCGTGAGCCGCGCGCAGTCTCACCTTCTTGGAGACCACAAGGGGATCGCCCCATGCAAGAAAGTGACACCTGAGGTGCGAGAAACTGTGCGCAACGCAGCAGCTAGGAAGGTGGAGAACCAGAAGGCGGTGCAGGCCGCTAGCGCACGACGATGGAGGCATTCACTAAGAATGTTAGTGAAGTCATTGGAAACAACACGGGTACCATTCTGGTGCGTAAGCGGGCTGCTGGGCAGAAAACAATTGAAGAATGCCGCTCTAAACCTTCAGATTTGACGAGCACGCAGCAGGCGGTGGCGACTTTCTTTCACGTTTGCCGCGTTCCTCCTAATGTTGCGCATGACGCATTCAAGAGCATGCTGAGGAAGGTAGCTATTGCGGGCCCCGGTTTTAATCCGCGTGGGCAGAAACTAATCATGGGGCGCTTGCTCCAAGAGTGCAAATCCACCACCGACGACGCCCTGAAACCAATCAAGGACTCGTGGGAAGGGATCAGGGTATCTGTTGCAAGTGACGGTTGGACAGACGGGTTGAGTCGGCCGTAGATGAACTTCCTGGCAGTAAACACTCTAGGCGCTGTCTTCCTGTTCGGCGTCAACTGTGGAACGACGAAGAAAGGTGGTAAATTTATCGCATTTCAACTCATGAAGGCGATCGCAATGGTTGGTGCGGCTAATGTGGTTGGCCTCTTGATGGATGGGGCAAGTCCCAACATCAAAGCTGCCAAGATTGTAAATGAGGAATACCCCAAGGTGGTGTACGTCCGTTGTGCTGCCCATACGCTCAACAATGTGATGAAAGACATTGGGGGGCGGAAATGGGCTGCCAGGGTGATTGTCAAGGTGCAGGAGCTGATCTCGTCACTAAAGAATGCGCAGTGGATTACCGGATTCTTTCGGGAGCAGGATTCACTCGTCCTACTCAAGCCAGCCGGAACCCGCCTCGGGACGAACTACATAGTGCTGAAGTGTCTTCTGGATGTGCGGTTAGTGTTGGCTCAGATGGTTCTCACGCCGGGGTGGGCCGCATCCTCACAAGGCAAGCCGAAGATGGATGCGGCTCGTAAAACGATAAAAGTGACAACTTTTGGAAAGGGGTGGAGAAAGTGGTGAAGTTTTTTGAGCCGATGTGCTTGATGCTACGAAAGGTGGATGGGAACCAAGAGGTGATGGGGAAATTTTATGAGATGATGCTGGATCTTGAAGACGAGGTGAAGAAGGGTTGTAGCTGTGTCAAAGCCAAGGAAAGGGTCTAGATTCTGCAAGCTGTGCACGCACGCTGGGAGAAGGACATTAATTGTACCCACCCAACCAGTACAAGAAGACTGTGGGAGGAGAGGGCGAGTGCGATGGATTGTTCAAGCAGTTCATAGCAAAATTACTACCATGGGGAGTACGTGGTTGATAGGGATGGTGTGCGACATCCCATGGCAACCATTGTGGAGAAGGAGGTGTTGGTCTACATCAAAGGCGAGGGGGCAGTTGGTGGGGCTAAGGCACGCGCCGAGCTTGAGCTGATGAAGTGTGGGAAGCTGGATCCCGCACATTGGTGGGAGTTTAATGGACAACAGTGTCCAAATCTCAGGAAGCTTGCATGCAAAATCCTAAAGCAATGCGTTTCAGCATCCTCCTGCGAAACCAATTGGGGCGTATGGGAGTCTATCCATACCACACGCCGAAACCGCTTGGGACCAAAACGCCTGGCTGACCTTGTGTATGTGACGCACAACTTCAACACCGTCCGTAAGCTCAACGAGGATTTTGAGAAACGAATGATGGTGGCTGGACACTCCTCTATTCAGACCGAGGAGGCAGAGCGTGACGACTACGAGCCACTTGATGACGATGACATTCCCGATGCAGCATATGCCGGGGGTGAGGAAGACCATGAAGATGATAAGGATGATATGGATGAGTTGGAGGAGGAGAAGGAGGAAGAGGGAGAAAAGGAAGAGGAGGAAGAGGTGAAAGAGGAGGAGGAGGAGGAGGAGGAGGAGGAGGAGGAGGAGGAGGAGGAGGAGGAGGAGGAGGAGGAGGAGGAGGAGGAGGAGGAGGAGGAGAATGAGGAGGAGGAGGAGGAGGATGAGGAGTAGGAAGAGGAGGAGGTGGATGGATGAATAGGGCAATGTCTTTTGATTAGTTGTCAGGGGAATTTGAAATGATGATACCTTGAGTAGTTTCTTGTTCTTAGTGGAAATCTTGCTGCCCAGTCCGCAAAATGGTGCTCACTATCTTTTCGCTGGTTTTTTTTGTTTGGGCAGCCAGGGAAATTTTTATGGCTGACCGTAAACGTTAGCCCAAAACCAGACAACGTACGTGAATGTAAAAATGATACGTAAACGTTCGTAAACGTTAGTCAACGTAAACGTTAAGTCCAACTTAGGTGAGAAAAAATGATTAATTATAGTAAAGGGATACACGTGTCAACTTATATATTATATATATATTTTTTTGTGTAGGCTTGGTAGGTTTTCTACAATCCTGGATCCTACTGTAGAGAGGACAACCCCCCTGTTTGTACCTCTCCCTCTTTCCTATTTCCCCCTCTCTTTTCTCTCGCTAAACTTATTGCTACCTAGCTAAGCCCTCTCGAAACATGGTTGAAGAGCAGGATGATCCTGCTGAGCCTTCTCATCACGCTTCCGCAGCGTACTCTCTCCCCTCCTCTGACTATCGCGTCGCCGTGGCGGCCTCGTCATGCGTCGCCATGGCGGCCTCGATGCGTTGTCGTGGCGGCTTCGACGTGCTGCCGCGGCGTCGACACGCTGCCATGGCGGCTTCGTCGTGCTGCCGTGGCGGCTTCGACGTGCCAGCGCACGGACGGCATCGGCCAATGCACTGTTTTGTTCCCGACAGCACGCCCGCACGCTAGCCAGTCCACCATCCAGGGAGCCTCGCTAATGCCATGCCCCCTCCCCTTCGTCTCCCCTCATCCCAGCCGCAGATGATGGCCCCCTTCCCCGCCGGGCCGAGCCACGCCGCCGGGTGCCACTGGCTTCGCAGTCGCCACTGCCATCGCCGAAGCCGCTGCCGCCGCTGCAGGAGCCGCAGGCTTCACAGTCGCCGCCACCGCTGTCGTCGTCGTAGCCGCCGCTGACGCCGCCGATGTCGCCATCTCGCACGCTGAAGGGCAGAAGCCACAGCTGATGCAGGTCATGGGGGTGCAAGGGCTTGGGGGTCTTGCGTGTGTGGTGTGCTAGTGCCTACCAAGCCTAGGGGGTGTGTCAACTTATATATATTATATATTTATTTGTGTAGGCTTGGTAGGTTTTCTAAAATTCTGGATCCTACTGTAGAGAGGACAACCCCCCTTCTTGTACCTCCCTCTCTTTCCTAGTTCCCCCTCTCTTTTCTCGCACTAAACTTCTCGCTACCTAGCTAAACCCTCTCGAAACAACAAGGTCTTATATAATAATACAAGAGAACACTAAATTTCTAACTAACTGTGCACTTCGAGAGGTACATTCCGTTAACGACTTGATAAAAGCGACTCGGGTAACCACACACACTGCAATACCTGGATGCTTGTCTTTCCTTGCTGTCACGCTGACTTCGACTCTTGTACTTACTACTGTTGGGTTGCATGGTCAACAGTCTGCGACCGTTGCCCTTTCGTAACCTCCGTGAGGTGTTATCAACCTGCGTCAACCATCGGAGGTACTATAGCAGGTTTTGACTCGGCAGTCCTCGATGTTGTAGACTTCGCGTATTTGTTATAGCACGTGAGACTCCTGAAATGCCTTAAGTATTTTTATCATTTCCAACACCCTCCTTCATTTTTGGAGTGTCGATGTGGTCGAGTTTGCTGACGTGTTGCAGTCCACTCAGCAGCATGCAGTACTGGAACTTCACCTTCGTCAGCTTCTTGGTCAAGTATTTGGCTGCCATTTCAGTAGTGGGGCAGTAGGCCAGTTGAAGACGTCCCTGCTCGATCTCGTCTTTCATGAAGAAGTAGTAAAGCGAGATGTGCTTCATCCTGTTTGTGAAGCCGTTTTTGTTGGCGATCCTGATCGCTAATTGGTTGTCACAGAAGAGGGAGAAGCTTGGTAATTCGGCGATCTTCGCTTCTTCAGGCAGCTCGCGCAAGTAAAGTCCTTCCTTTGTGGCTGTGCAGGGGGCGATATATTCAGCTTCAGAAGATGAGATGGCGATTAGTTCTTGTTTTTCGGAGTGCCAGGACATAGTGCCAATAGGCTCTAGGCGGTAGATGTAGCTGGTGCGGGAGCGCCTGTTGTCTTTGTCGCCGGCGTGATCAGCGCCGACATAGCCGATGAGCTTCGTCTTAGTGGTAGCGTTCTTGTGATAGGTGAGGCCAATCGTCGGGGTCGAGATGAAGTAAAGTAGCGCGTGATCGAGTTCCTCAAGATTCCCCCTCTTCAAGTCGATTAAGGTACGTGGCGAGCTGACTAGCGGCGTAGGAGAGATCAGGGCGGCAGGTGACGGTGGCAAAGAGCAGACAACCCAGTTAATGCTAGTATTCTTGGATGCTGGTGAATAGCGAAGAGGACAGTGCAGAAGCCGACGACAGTGCAGAAGCCGGGTACAGATTGGTGAGAGGCAGCGGAGATAGGTCGAACCACCGAGCGATGTTCTGGGCATACTTTGACACTGTGAGATGGATGTTGTCGGGGCTGTCGGTGATGTTGAGGCCTAGGTACTGCGTTATGGTACGCGACAACGTGAGGGTGAGCTGCAGCTGCAGCTGCCCTTCAAACCAGACGAGGATAGAGGTAGTGGAGCCAATCTAGAGGAGATCGTCGACGTAGACGATCAGGAGCACGTAGTCGCCGCTGTGGGAGAGCCGATACATGCCCTGGTCATGGGCCAGATGGGCGAATCCTATGGCGGTGAGGATGCGGTGCAGGTACTGATCCCACAGCCGCTGAGCCTGCTTGATCCCGTAAAGGGATTTTATGAGCTGGCACAGTAGTATGGGGTTGTCGACGTACGCGTGGGGCTGCTCAACGAAGATATCAACATCGACCGGGGCGTAGAGGAATGCGGCGGCGACATCGATTTGTCGTAGACGAAGCTTCCGAGCGGCGGCCACGACGAGCAGAATTCGCAGGGATGTGTGACGGCTGACCGGGGCGAAGGTCTCAGTATAGTCGCGTAAGTGCTGCTGGTCGAAGCCATGCACCAACCAGCGCCTTGAAGTGGTCGACTGTCCATCTGCCTTGGTCTTTACTCGAAAAAACCATTTTCCAAAGAGAATGGTTTCCCCCTTCTGAGAGATGGGGATCAGTTTCCAGGTATTCCTCTCGTGCAATACTGCTAACGCTCTGTCCTCCGCTCCCTTTCCCCAATTCCCCCTTTCCCTTTCCCCCTGCCCTCCTCTCCCGTTCCCCCTGCCCTCCTCTCCCTTTCCCCCTCTCCTCCTCTCCCGT
This sequence comes from Closterium sp. NIES-67, assembly GCA_027943415.1. Taxonomy (NCBI): domain Eukaryota; kingdom Viridiplantae; phylum Streptophyta; class Zygnematophyceae; order Desmidiales; family Closteriaceae; genus Closterium; species Closterium sp. NIES-67. The sequence continues at coordinate 79,090 of BQMB01000954.1, forward strand.
TCCCCCTGCCCTCCTCTCCCTTTCCCCCTCTAATCCTATCCCTTCCCTCCTGTCCCCCTTTCCTTTCCCACCTATCCTCCTCTCCTTTTCCCCCCTGTCCCCTTTTCCTCCCCCCCTGACCTCCTCTCCAGTTCCCCCAGTCGTCCTATCTGCTCAACCCACCCAAGCCCTCCTTTTCTCCCTATCCTCCCCTCCTTTTCCCCCTATCCTCCTCTCCCTCTCCCCATGTCCTCCTCTCAGTTTAACCCTCTCACACTCATCCTTTCTCAATCTCCCCCCCTTCCTTTTCCTACTGTCTTCCTCTCCCTTTCTCCCTTTCCCCGTCTCCCTTTCCCCAGCTCCTCCCCTCCCTTTAAATCTTGTCCTCTGCTCCCTTTACCCAACTCCCCCTTTCCATTTCCCCCTGCCCTCCTCTCCCTTTCCCCCTGTCCTCCTGTCCCATTCCCCCTTTCCTCTTCTCCCTTTTCCCCTGTCCTCCTATCCTTCCCACCCCCTCCACCTCTCCCTGTCCCCCTCTCCTCCCCTCCCTTTACCCCTCTCCTTCCCTCCATTTCCCCCTGTCCTCCTCTCCTTTTCCTCCTGTCCTCCTCTCCCATTCCGCATGTCCTCCTCTCCATTTCCCCCTATTCTCCTCTCCCTTGACCCCTGTCCTCCTTTCAGTTAAGCCCCCTAACCCCCGCACTTTCCGCAATCCCTCCCTTCCACTCTGGCCTCCTCTCATGGGATGTGCATCTAAAAAATGAAAGGGTGGGTGACGTATGTTGGGGAACCTCACCTTTCCGTGACGTATGTTCGCGGGATGTGGGAGGCACGTGTGGGGGTAGGTTTGTCATATGTTTTGGGGATCTTTGACTCTCCCGTATGTTTCGCTGGTTGTGCAGTTCGAGTCCCAACCTGGTGCGTCGATTCGCGTATTGGTCGATACTCAGTGACCAATCCGAGGCTGGAATTGAATTCCGAGCCTTGCGCATCCAACAGGCTACCCGTTGCTGGTTTTGAGTTCGCCCCTGCTAACTGTCTCCGTGTGCATACCTGGAATGTGGAACACGAAATGCGGTTACTCGACTTGCGTATATACGAATGGGTGGTGTTGTTGTATTCCCTTTTGATTCAACACATTTTTCAATCCTTGGTAAAAGTACCGTGACACGAACCAGCTTACAGCCACACCAAATGCGCCTCTTTGTTAGGGTTTGCAATATGATACATTTAAGACCTTATATTTGCAGTTTCGTTCCACCTTCTCATGTGACCCCGCCGCTAATATTTCGTGGGAGCGCTATTTTGACTCCGTGTCATTGTTTCAAGTCTGTCCATGAGGAGTCATTGGTTATGAAGAGTTAACATGGGTCAACTAGAATTTATGTTGGACGATATACATTTATGTACAGAATGTACAAAAGTTTGATGACAATCATCGATTACGCAACACCGAACTTGTTTAGGAATGACAGGGAGCGGCGCTTGAACGAGCGAACCACATGCAGAGTTCTAATTATTGATTTTGCCTCCACCAGTTGGTGCTTCAGATCTCTCTGCACCTCGTGCAGGAGCGTGCAAGATGTGGAGCTGTCTATTTCTCCGGCCTCGTAGTATCGAACGAATGCGTAGGGCAGTTGCTGCACATCCCCATTGATAATGACCTCCACGTGAAATAGAAGCATAAGTTGTGCCTACCAGGTCATGAAGATTTCCTCACCTAGATGCCCATCCTCTTTCCCAATGATTGACACGTAGGAGAAGCTGGGTTCCCCATGGTAACTCAGAGCAGCTTGTGCATACTGTGTTGCGAAGTTTTCTCCTAGGGGCAAAGCTATTGCGGTGTGCACCTGTGTTGGAGACACAAACATGCAAGTGGAAAGCAGTGGTATTAGACATACTTGCACGTGGCATATTGGAGCACAAATGATAAGACATTGGTGGCATGATGGCATTTTATCCGACTGAAAGGGTGTCTGTGGCAGCCAGAGAGGCAAAGAAAGGACGCCCAAATGTTGGTATAGATGGGGGGGTTTCTGGCACGCCAATCCCCCGCAACACGTAAGCGCGTGGTTTTTAGGGCCATATTGTCTTTGCAATCTGCTTGGAACAATGCTTGGCATACCTTCACAATCGGACTGAGCAGGTTGGCGTCTTGCAGCATTGTCACAAATGCGTTCATCCCGGGCCCATGGTGCTTCACAAGAGCTGCCCACAGGGCATCGCCCAGTTGTGCTGGCTGGTTCTCAGTAGCCGCCTTCGGTAGCAGCATCGTTATGGTTCTTGTTGTGAGCACTTGCTTGTCAAGGGCCATGGCCTGCGGTGGCGTGGTTTTGCAGGGAGGGTACAGGCCAACTTGGGGGGTTTTAGGGCACATAGGGGTCACATTGATCAACAGCTAGTCTCTAGTTGGAAACGTCTGGAACCTTGATAATTCTAAGTAACTGTTTGTTATGGCCCAAGGCCTGCGTTGGTTATGTGGTGTTGGGAGGGTACAGGCACATTCGTGGAAAACCCAGTTGCCGGGCCTACCCTCCCTGCGCACGGAAGCAAGAGCACTATTGGATAACATGGGGTTGGGGCATAGCTCTAAGGATGATAAACGCGCACGAGCGGGGCAAGTGGTGAGTTGGGCATGGAGGAGTTATGGACACACTGAGACACATCATGGATGGTTTAGTGTCCTGGGACTGACCTTAGCGATCGCCGTTCCATAGTGTCCAGGGCCACACAACACAGCTGGCAGCAGAGTCATAGCATGGCGCATAACGGCGCTCCTCATGATCGCAGCGTCGTACTGTCGGAAATTTGAGGAACGGAAAGGCCGCTTGCATGTGGATGCGTGGGCGTGCTCAAAGAGGGATGTGCAGAACTCCCGCACAGTGACATCGCAGCCACATTCGACCACACCGATCCTCGCTCACCTCATGCATGACTGTCGAGCAATCCTTGGCTTGCTTCGAATCCTTGGCGTATTCCATCTGGTGGTCCACCGTGCGGTAGTCAAGGAGGGTCGGGTCCATGTGATCAAGGTCTGGCTTTGCGATATAGCAGATGGAGCATGGCCGTGCGGAGTTGTGTTGTATTGTGCATGTCACCATGCGGTGCAGTGCGGTGTAGTGCAGTCCAGTGCGGTACAGTGCGGTGTAAGGCAGTACAGTGTGGTGCGTGGCGGTACGGTGCAGGGCAGTGCAGGGCGGGGTGGGGGGGAACCGTACCAGTGAGGAGGACGGGGCCGGGGCAGCGGGCCGGGCAGGTGCGACCGGACTGGGCGAGGACGACGGGGCCGGGCGGGCGCGACGGGGCCGGGCTGGTGCGACAGGGCCGGGCCGGGGCGACGGGGCCGGGCGAGCGCGACGGGGCCGGGCAGGGGCGACGAGGCCGGGCGGGGGCGACAGGGCCAAGCCGGTGCGACGGGATCGGGCGGGCGCGACGGGGCCGGGCTGGTGCGACGGGGCCGGGCGGCTGCGACGGGGCCGGGCAGGGTGCGACGGGGCAGGGCGGGTGCGATGGGGCCGGGCGAGCAGGACGGGGCCGGGCTGGTGCGACAGGGCCGGGCGAGCGCGACGGGGGGGGCCCAGGAGAGGCGCTGCAGGGGCCCAGGAGGGGCGCGACGGGGCCCAGGAGGGGCGCTACGGGGCCTGGGAGGGGCGCGACGGGGCCCAGGAGGGGCGCTGCAGGGCCTGGGAGGGGCGCGACGGGACCCAGGAGGGGCGCTACGGGGCCTGGGAGGGGCGCGACGGGGCCCAGGAGGGGCGCTACGGGGCCTGGGAGGGGCGCGACGGGACCCAGGAGGGGCGCTACGGGGCCTGGGAGGGGCGCGACGGGGCCCAGGAGGGGCGCTACGGGGCCTGGGAGGGGCGCGACGGGACCCAGGACGGGTGCTACGGGGCCCAGGAGGGGCGCGACGAGGCCCAGGAGGGGCGTTACGGGGCCTAGGAGGAGCGCGACGGGGCCCAGGAGGGGCGCTACGGGGCCCAGGAGGGGCGCGACGGGGCCTGGGAGGGGCGCGACGGGGCCCAGGAGGGGCGCTACGGGGCCCAGGAGGGGCGCGACGGGGCCCAGGAGGGGCGCTACATGGCCTGGGAGGGGGCGCGACGGGGCCCAGGGAGGGGCGCGATGGGTCTAGGGGGGGGGTCGCGAAGCGAGCGGAAGCGGTAGGTGGGGGGGATACTACCTACGCGTGATACCATATCAAAAAAATTGAAGAAGTGAATAACGTTAGAGAGAGGGTACACACAGATATACCTAAGTGTTGTACCCTCTAAGAGGCTACCCTATACAGTCTATAAAAACATGACAAATACACATGTTTGACAATACCATACATGTAACATGGAAATGGCATGTAGAATGATGTTGGCCTGCTTTTGCCATATTCTAGCGGCCCACCAACCATGAGCTAGCAGCACTCCCATGCACAAATGCACCCTCAACTAAAACCCCTAAAAAAAGGTCACATGAGACTGCTGGGATTACCCATTGCCTGGGCAAGGGACACATGAAACTACCACACACATTGCGTGCCCTGCCTTGGCAGCGAAGTCTACACGGTAGAGTCAGTACAAACAGATGCAACCTATCCATCCGCCCCACGCCATGAGCCACGAGAGTGGCCCCATGATACACGCAATGTGAAGCCCCCCGCGCTCATGTCTATGGGTTGTGCACCCAACCGCCTCCAAGATCCCTTGAACCATAGTGTTTGCAATGGCCAGCAACTCAAAAGCGGTCAGCTGGCAGAAACCGACCCCCTTCTGATCTCCTATGCCGCCGCTGGAAACCTGCAAAAAGGACACCAAGCAAAGTCGCCCGGATCAGCCATAAGGACCCTCCAGCATGGGCAGCATGAAACAAACCCCAGCAAGAAGCCAAGGGGAGAGAGGTGGCCGCAGTTTTCCACCTCTTCGCTTTCCCCCTCACAATTTCCCCCCTATCTGCTCACCCCCTCCCTGGTCTCAACCTCCTAGTTTACCCACTCTCACCTTTTCGACCCCTGCTCATCTCTCAGCTTACCTCCTCTCAGCAAGGCCCTGGGCAGTTTTCCCCCATCTAAACTTTGCCCATCCTAAGGCTACCCTCTCCAAGCTTACCCCTACTCACCGTTCCCCCACTCGGCGGACCCTGCCTCAGCTTTCCCCCACACATCTTCCCCCCTCACAGCTTTCCCCCACACATCTTCCCCCCTCACAGCTTTCCCCCACACATCTTCCCCCCTCACAGCTTTCCCCCACACATCTTCCCCCTCACAGCTTTCCCCCACACATCTTCCCCCCTCACAGCTTTCCCCCACACATCTTCCCCCCTCACAGCTTTCCCCCACACATCTTCCCCCCTCACAGCTTTCCCCCACACATCTTCCCCCCTCACAGCTTTCCCCTACACATCGTCCCCCCTCACAGCTTTCCCCCTCACATCTTCCCCCCTCACAGCTTTCCCCCACACATCTTCCCCCCTCACAGCTTTCCCCCACACATCGTCCCCTCTCACAGCTTTCCCCCTCACATCTTCCCCCCTCACAGCTTTCCCCCTCACATCTTCCCCCCTCACATTTCCCCCTCACAGCTTTTCCCCTCACAGCTTGCCCCCTCACAGCTTTCCCCCTCACAGCTTTCCCCCTCACAGATTTCCCCCTTACAGCTTTCCTCCTCACAGCTTTCCCCCTCACAGCTTTCCCCCTCACAGCTTTCCCCCTCACAGCTTTCCCGCTTATAGCTTTCCTCCTCACAGCTTTCCCCTCACAGCTTTCCCCCACACATCTTCCCCCCTCACACCTTCCCCCCTCACAGCTTTCCCCCTCACAGCTTTCCCCCTCACAGATTTCCCCCTCACATCTTTCGCCCTCACAGATTTCCCCCTTACAGCTTTCCTCCTCACAGCTTTCCCCCTCGCAGCTTTCCCCCTCACAGCTTTTCCCCTTACAGCTTTCCTCCTCACAGCTTTCCTCCTCACAGCTTTCCCCCTCACAGCTTTCCCCCTCACAGCTTTCCCCCTCACAGATTTCCCCCTCACAGCTTCCCCCCTCACAGCTTTCCCCCTCACAGCTTTCCCCCTCACAGCTTTCCCCCTCACAGCTTTCCCCCACACATCTTTCCCCCTCACAAATTTCCCTCTCTCAGCTTCCCTTCCTCCCACCCCCAGCTTACCGTCACTTAGCTTTTCCCCGGCCAGCTCTGCACCTCCCTTCCTCCCCTCTCGACTTTCCCCTTCCTCGCTTCTTGGCTCTCCCCTTCCTCTCCTCTCGACTCTCCCCTTCCTCTCTTCACGGCTCTCCCCTTTCTCTCCGCCCCAGTTCTCCCCTGCATCTCCTCTCAGCTCTCACCTGCCTGTCCTCTTGGCTCCCCCCTTCCTCTCCTCTCGGCTCTCCCCTTCCTCTCCCCTCGGCTCCCCCGTTCCTCTCCTCTCTTCTCGGCTCTCACCTTCCTCTCTTCTCGGCTCTCCCCTTCCTCTCCTCTCTGGTCTCCCCTTCATCCCCTTTCTCTCCTCTTGACTCTCCCCTTCCTCTCCTCCCTCCTCTCCTCCCCTTTTGTTCTTTGGACTTTGTTGTATGGTAATGTGGCGTCACGATGCCCGGGTTGCTCTGGGGCTGGGGCCCAACGTGTGTATCGCTTAACAACGCGCGCATGTGTGGTTCCCGCCACGCTAGTATCCGCTCTCCCTCGGTGCGCGTCTCTCCTTTCTCGTGCTTTTTTTTTTCTTCCTTTCTTTTTCCTTTTTGGATCCTCCTTTCGTGCGCTACCCCTGCCCCTTTTTGCACGTGCTGCTAGAGCACCCCGGGACTATACGCTCACCTGTCGCCTGCCTGTTTTTGTCGCTTGCAGGCCATGAGCTGTACGGCCTCCAATGCGTGCTGTCCGCGTGGACTCGCGTCGCGCTGCCCTCCCACAGCCTTTTCCGTGGCTGTCGAGTTTACTACGCGCTCCGGTAATGTCGTCTATCGTTGGTTGCCGCTAATCTTGGTTTCTACAGCTGTCTAATGCCCTTAGTTGTGGGTACCATTGCTGTTGTCTGCTGGAGTATTGCGTGGTGGCATTGTGCGCTCAGCTTGGGTCACCTTGCCTTGTGTCGATTCCCTTCTACCAGTGCAAGTGTTGCTGTTCTCAGGTCGTGTCCCGCGAATGCATTTTCCGCCAGTACAAGGGAGGGTACATTGCGACACAAAAATGTGACCCTGTACCCAAAAGTGCAAACATGAGGGATTTATTTCCCAAATCACAACTGTGTCCCCCTGGGCTTTTCGTTACGTGCTTGCGAATGTCGTTCGAAGCTGGCGAAACCACGTGAGTTGCAGGGATCCAATGGCTGGCTGCCATTTTTATGTTCACAAGTTGTTTCGGGAAGTTCCTGAAGTGTTCACAGGGTGTGCTGCGCCCAGTGCGAGTCCGTTTTGGGTGTGCTCGGGTAAGCTGGCATGATTACAATACAAAACTGTGAGAACTGTGTTACAATGTCGAGAGAAAGTTGATTAAGGGAGGAACGCTGAGGGTTACAAAGGTGAGAATGTACCCTCTAAGAACTGACCGAACTAAGGCTATAACAAATATACTGTACCTAGCATAGACAATTATATTTGTTGACACACCCCCTAGCCAAGATAGTGGCAGTTCCTAACAAAGAAAAGTACACCAGGGCAACACTACTAGTCTAACCTGTGATGAGTGTAATAAGAAAACTCAAGGCAGTACTACTAGTCAGACCACAGAGACAAGAGGCCACAAGGCCAGTCAGCAAGTGTAGCAAGACAAGCAGGTATAACACAACAAGTACAGGCATGCATAGTATGACTCAAGATACAAGGAGAGGTGCTACTACTGAGGCTAGACCAAGCTGAGTACAGAACCGCTGATGGTCACGAGACACAAGTGCCTTGGTGAAGATATCAGCGGTAATGGACTCTGAGGCCAACTGTACTACACGGACTTGACCGCGCTGCTGCAACTCTCACAGCAAGATGCACCGCAGCTGGATGTGCTTCTCTCTGCCCTCAAGTCGTGCCTCTTGACACAAGAGGATCATGGCCCTGTTGTAAGCAAACAGGATCGGGGCAGACCTAGGCTGCTCACCTAAGTCAGTGAGCAAGAACGTCAGCCAGCGGAGCTCCTGAGCAGCCATGGCCCCAGCGTAGATCTCTGCCTCACAGCTGGACTGAGCTACAGACGATGACTTGGTGGACCTCCACGAGACTGCACCAGTACCAAGACTAAAATAGTAGCCCTGAGTCGACCTGAGCGTCTCCAAGTCGTCTGCACACGATGCGTCTGTGTGTCCAGTGAGCACCACTGGCTCCCGTCCTCCTAGCACAAGCCCCAGTCCTGATGTGCTCGCCAGATACCGCAGTACCCTCTTAGCAGCCGACCAGTGGACTGGTGCTGTGGTAGGAGGAAACGAGGAGGAGTGAGGGGCGGCGCGCTGCCGTCCCTCGACGCAGGAGGTGCACACTGGCGCTACCGATGGAGGCAAGGCGGGGAGCGACGCAGGGAGACCAGTGACTAGACTGTACTGGGACATGTGCCTAAGACGCGGGAGTGCAGGATGACCCAAGCGGTGGTGCTACAGAAGGGTCGGGTGGGCTAGTGAGCGACAGGAGCAGGATGCGGCGACCTCGGCAGACGCAGTAGTGAGTGGGGACTCAGTGTGCAGGGTAAAGAGACCTGATCCAGGGTCACGCTCAAAGGTAGCTAAGTGTCGACCGGTGACTGTGTCTGTGCAAACAGCGTGTCTCTCGCGGCCAGGGAACGTAGTGGTGACGCCTCGGTCCTGGAGGTGACCAACAGCCACTACGTTCCTAGCAAACGAGGGGATGTGCAGACCTGTGAGGGAGCCGGAAGGGACAGCCGTACAAGGGAGAGTGGTGGTGCTACGTGCGACAGCTGTGGCTGAGGAGTCTGCTAGTGCGACGCGGATAGGCGTAAGAAGCGGGGTGAGAGCAGTATTGTCTCGAAAGAAGCACCGAGACGCTTCAAAGTCTAAGACAAAGGAGAGGGCCGACAAGGCGGGGCCCGGGGAAGAGTCTCTAACAGGTCCTACGCCTGACGCAGCAGGGAATCCTAGACTACACATAGCAGTAGTCCAAGGCTACAAACAGCAGGATAATAAAAACTAGCAACACTAGAAGCATCAGAATACAGAGAACAATAGGCATGGTCAATCTGAACCATATCCATATCAAATATAAGAACTCCACGACGAAGCAAGACCGGCCAGGGGGGAACCTGCACCTGCGAGTCGAAGTGACGGCGGTAGAGGTCGTCCAGGCGGCGGAAGCAGCGAGCGGCGGTGTGCCCCAGGCGCCCGCACTCCTGGCCTGCTTGTGAGCCACTCAGCAGCTGGTACGTGTAGGTTACCGCGCTACCAGAACCACCAGCACCCTGACTCACAGAAGAGCCACGCGACCCCCAGGGCACTGACAGCCCTGGGCCCCAACCCCCACGGCCTCCACCACGACTACCACCCCCAGGGCCTGCCGGCCCCCAAGCCTGCTGCGGCTGCTGCTGCTGCTCAGTTGTTGCTGCTATTGTTATTGCTGCTGCTGCTGTGCAGTCCCCAACTCCGACTGACCACCCTCTCTGTCCGCACCCTCACCCCCTCCACCCGCTGTTGCCGACCCCCCACGACCCTTGCCCCCTTTGCCCTTGCCCTTGCCGACAGATGAGCGACCGGGGGCAGAGGTAGCCCCTGTCTCAAATACAGAGGAGGAGGCAGGGACTGTCACTGGGGAGGGAGCGCTGCCCTGAAAGTTAGGGACCGCCGGCGCGCCAGTGGAACCGGCGATAGCGCGGAGGCGGTCCTCTATCTCAGTCAGGGAGGTGGAGAAGAGGTCAATGATGAGCTCAGAGGGGTGACGAGCAAGGAGCGCGTCATGGGCAGGGGCTAGGCGGTCAGGGAGGCGGGTGACAAGGAAGTAGACAGTGGCGAAGAGGGGGGGCGGGGCGAGCGCTAGCTGGGCCTCAATACAGGCCGCACGCCAGCGAGCCTCGAGAGAATGTAGGTGCTCGACTAAGTCTGCAACAATGGTGAACGATGTCAGGTCCGGGTGGAAGAAAGGGAGGAGGAGGCGACCAAGAGTGGCAGACGACGGGGTGGAGTAACTAGCTAGGATAGCCAGCCAGAGGGCACGGGCTGACGTAGCACCCACAAAGTGGGAGTGCTCGGCAACCAGCAGGCACCTGAAGATGGCGACTCGAGTAGTGGCGTCGTGAGATGCCCAGATAGAGTAGGCAGTACGAGGAGCGGCGTGCACAGCCTGCTCCTCAGACGTCGCGTCATGAGCAGGAGTGCCCGGGCGAGGGATAGCGGGGAGCTCACCAGAGACGTGGGCGTCCAAAGACTCGTCGTCGACGCGCTGACTCGTGAGCTGAAGGAGAACTGCCTCCTGCCAGGCGGCCAAATCGACTGCCCGCCCCTCCCCATCCCGGCGCAGAACGAAGACGCCGGGCGACGCCATGCTGGCAGCTGCGGCCAGAAAGACAGTGGCGGCAGAAGCAAGAACAGCTGGGGCGACTGCTACAGGAGCCGGTGGCAGCGAGGGCGGCTAGCTAGCAGCGAGGTGAGGATGGCAGCAGGCCAGCAGTGAGCTGGCTAGCGGAGGCAGCTACATGGGTACGGGCGAGCCGCGGCAGTGGTGGCAGCAGCGGCTGTAGTGGTAGTGTGGGCTGCAGCAGCAGGGGCAGCTGCAGGGGGCAGCGTGGTAGCTGCAAGGGCAGCAGCGGCAGTAGTAGCTGCAGGGGCAGCGGCTGCAGCGGCGGCTGCAAGGGAAGTGGCGACAGCGGCAGTGGCGGCTGTGGCAGTGGTAGCAGCGGCAGCTAAAGCGGCTATAGCGGCAGTGGCAACAGCATCTGAAACAGTGGCCGCGGCGGCGGTGCAAGTGGCTGCAGTGGCTGAGCAAGCGGCAGAGCAAGCTGCAGTAGCGGCAGAGGCAGTGGCTGCAGCGGAGAGGCGCCGCTGGCAGTGGCAGCTGGCGGGCAGTGGAGTCAGTTGGCGCTGCTGACAAGTGCGGGTAATCGGCGGGCGAGCGCTGGCAGCTAGCAGCTGGAGGCTAGTAGCTAGTGAGCTGGCGCTGGCGGCTAGCAGCTGGCGAGCTGGCGCTGGCTGGTAGCAGCTGGCGAGCTGGCGCTGGCAGCTAGCAGCTGGCGAGCTGGCGCTGGTTGCTAGCAGCTGGCGAGCTGGCGGCTAGCAGTTGGTGGCTAGTAGCTGGCGGCTAGCCGCTGACGCGCTGGCGGCTAGCAGCTGGCGAGCTGGCGCTGGCGGGTAACATTTGGCAAGCTGGCGCTGTCGGCTAGCAGCTGGCGAGTTGGCGAGCTGGCGCTGGCTAGCTGGCTAGTGCTTGCGAATGCTTATTGGCACTGGCAAGTTGGCGCTGGCATGCTGGCGTTGGCGAGCTGGCGCTGGCAGCTAGCAGCTAGCTGGCACGAGCTGGGGGCTGGCTAGCTGGCACTGGCAGCAAACTGCTGGCAGGGGCTAGCGAGCTAATGCTGGCAAGCTGGCGGGCTGGCTGGCGCTGGCGTCAGGGACGAGCTACGATCGAGCGGGGGGGGGGGGGGGGGGGATTGGCGACCAATAAAGGCGCCAATGTGGTGCGGGCTAGCGGCGGCTGGCGCTGGTCGGCACTAGCTGGTGGCGGCTGGCGCTAGCCGACGCGAGCTACGTGACGAGCAGAAAAGGGCGGGGAGGGGACGATCTACGAGGCGCACAGCTAGGGGCGAGGTGCGCTAGGCTAGGGTGTGCTAGGGAGGAAGCGTGAGTAGAGGGCGAGACCTAGCTCTAGATGCCAAGTTAGAATGTCGAGAGAAAGTTGACTAAGGGAGGAAGGCTGAGGGTTACAAAGGTGAGAATATACCCTCTAAGAAATGACCCAATTAAGGCTATAACAAATATACTGTACCAAGCATAGACAATTATATTTGTTGACAAACTGTACCTTGTTTTGTAGTGTAAACGCACGCGCGGGACACGCCCCTAGCCGCTCTTGTCCCTGTGCTTGGTAGCTTCTCCATCGCCTCTGCTGGTTGGCACATTGGCTGCGTTCTGCAGGCAGAAAAGGAAAGTGCAGATTACATCAGAGCACCTTCCGAAAGCCTTATTTTCTGCTTCGGATCGAGGGTCAGCCCGCAAAATCTCGTCCAAACCTGGCACAAGGTACCCGAACCTAGTTACATCAACATGCCTGCAGAACAGGTCCATGTACAGATGACATCTACGTCAGGGAAACACCCCCCTCGCTTCCCTCCCTGGCAAATTTGACGCAAAGGTGACGCAATGCTGACGTTCGCTAAATCGCGGAGTTCACCTTGCGTGTGGTGTTACATCAGCCTCAATTTGGCTCCTCTCTCCTTTCGCTCGCGCTTTCCACAGTTTGGCGCGTTGCTTCCAAGAGAGGTTTGGAAAGTGCACCTGGTTTGAGTGGTAACCAGTGCTCTAGAAGTCGCTTGAGGAGCTTCCTCAATGTCGACGTCGACGTCGACGTCAAATGCCTGTAGAACACAGCCATTACGTCCCCCCCCCCTCTTTGTGTTTTGCGCGCCCCTTCTTCCCCGTTTCCGCTCATGTAACTCCCCCTTGTTTTTGTCTTTTTTTGCTCTTGGTTGTGCCATCTTGGCTTTCCCTCGTTCTGATTGGTGTATTGTTGCTGCCTTCTGTGCAATTGTCGCGTGGGGAGTTGCGATGTTCGCACAGCCCTGACCTTCTCTCGCCACCTTGAGCCCGTGCTCCACACCCTTGCTGTGTGACTTGCCCAACTTTTTGCCCTATTAAGTTCATTAATCTTGTACATTTTGGGTCAGCGGCTTTAAAACACTTCAGTCCGCTCATTACACGGTTGGATCCGCTGCAAAAAGGGGTTCGCATGCGAATTTTGAGTCAACTGTGGTTAGCAGCGTAGGAATGGGCAAAAGAAACAACACAAGTCCCATCGCGAAGCAAAGGCCGCGAGGATCGCGGCCGTCCAACGTAGTGAAACCACTGTTAAATCGCTTTCCCGCCGTTTTCCAAGGCACTGAATCGGCCCTGTCAGAATGTGCAATCATTGTTGCATTTTCCTCATCAACGGCCGCTCCGTTTAGTTGTGGGCTCACAATGCCTGTTGCAGCCTAGATTCAATTGGCATTGCACATAACACATAGGCATTATATTTTTCCTGGCCACTTTTAACACCCATTCAAAATTTTAGTGCTTTTTTTGCAACGCCCTACGGTGTTATATATGGGGGATTATGGTATTTGTTAAAGCATGCAAGACTCCTGAAATGACTTCAGTTCTTTTATCATTTACGACCAAGCCCCTAGATATAAACCTTTTTGTTGAAACGAACCACGATTTTACGGTGGCCAGGATCTAGAGTTGGTGGAGCAAAGATACAAATTCACAGAAAGAATTTATACCTTGAACAGGAAATGTTCGAGATGACATGGATAATAGCAATGAGTAATACAGACACATTTATAATCTAGGAAGTAACTTTTCAGATTGTATCTGTGCGTAGTGTATCTCGACTATTCGTGTGACGGAGAGTAGCTTGACCCTTCGGGTGACTATACGCGCGAGCGTACTATTCACGCGTTGACTCGCTACTGCTGACGTCATCGCGCGCGTCCTTCCATATGAGGTATCGCGCTACTAGTATAGTCCAAGTACAATATACTGTAACGAATGCATAAATGGTAACTCTACCGAGTATACTTACACTCCCCTTCATTCCTGAGTGTATGTCCCTGGATAAGTGTAGCCGCGTTTGCGGATTCCAACCAGGTTGGAGCAGTATTGAAACATGCCGCGTGGGAGTTTCTTCGTGAGGAAATCAGCTGTCATTTCTTCCGTAAGGCAGTATGTCAGGATGACCTTCCCTTCGTCGATCTCGTCATTGACGAAGAAGTATCGGAGGGCGATGTGTTTTGTCCTGTTGACGAAGCCGTGATTGTTTGCTATCTTGATTGGGCTCTAGTTGTCGCTGAGTAACTTGAAGTTACGTGTAGTTGCGATTTTCGTCTCTTGCAAGTAACTCTTGAAGATAAACTGTAGAGCTGTAGAGCTTGCTGCGACGAATTCTAACGAATTCTGCGACGCCCTTCATGAACTGTAGAGCTTGCTGCGATGAATTCTGCTTCAGCTGACGAAAGTGCGATGGCCTCCTGTATCGTCGAGTTCCAAGAATTGGCACCACCCGGTTCGAGCTCGAAAATGAACCATGTACGTGAACGCCTATTGTCGGGGTCAGCTGCGTGATCCGCGTCAACGTATCCAGTCCAGGGTTCTTGCTATGTTTTAAGCCCGACTAAAAATCAGACGGGGTTTCAAAATTTCGTCTGACCATCATACGAGCACATTTCTCAGGTCTGAGGTTTCAGATGAAACGTACACCGATGTCTGAACTTGCAGACGAAACTCACACGCACACTCAGGGTTAGCTGGTTGAGGGACTGATATTTGAGCAGATAGGGTGTTTGAGTGTCATCCGTCTTCGCTAGCCCATACTAGCCTGGGCCTCTGGCACCTGCTGGTTGGCACCCCACTGGTCGTGTCATGTTCTACCTCGTGGCTTGGTGTTTTGCCACGTTGGTGAAAGTCGCAGCTAATCCCGATCTTGCCCATCGCGGTACTGTGCCGGTCACTATCTTTCAGGGCTGTGCACCCGCTCAGTGCACTTTCTCTGACGGCTCTTCTGATGTGACTGAGACAGCCGTCGCAGCGTAGTTTCGTCCGGGAAAGGGTCGCCGCCCCAAGGCTAGGCGCGGCGGTGGTAGCGGAGGCGGGGGTGGAGGAGGTGGTGGAGCTGGGTCGCCTGCTGGGAGTGCTGACGAGGGAGCTGGGGCTGGCACCGCCAAGCAGCAGTCCCAGCAGCAGCAGCAGGTTCCACCGCTGGATAAGCAGCAGCAGGCGGGTTGGTCGTCTCCCGCCCGGGTGGCCTGGCGCTGGTGGTGGCGCGGTCGCGGTGGTCGTGCGCGCAGCATGACGTCAAGTGGTGGTTTGAGTGACGGGTGCTTCTAGTGCTAGCTCCAGACCGGTCCTCGCCGTGGCCTCGTGTGCAGTAAGATCGGTCACATCCCCACCAGCTGTTTCAGTCGCCTGGATGACCTGTTTTGTCTCCGCTTCGGCCCGTCGCCCGACCTCCCCGACTGGCTCAGTTTGCTCCATTGTGGTGTTCAGATCTTTGATATGGACATGGATGAGATTAGTTCTGCTTTGTATGTGCAGTATGTCCATGACTCTAGTGTGATTGGTTCCTCTTACCCCGTGTTGCCTTGCTTCGGCTCCTGCCGCCACTGGCACGCTCTCCTTCACCCTTGACTCTGGCGCTTCCCGGTGCTTCTTTCGAGACTCCACTACTCTCACGCCACTTGCCGCTCCCGCCGCAGTTTCCCTTGCTGACCCTTTCTCAGGCCCGGTCGTTGCCCGTAGCTCCACTACCCTTCCCTTTCCGACGGCTCCTTCGGGCTCTCTTATAGGCCTGCACATCCCCTCGATCTCTAGGAACCTAGTTGGTGTCGGCTGCCTCCAGGACCTTGGCGTCACCACTAAGTTCCCTGGTCACGAACAGTACGCTGTCTGTACCGAGGCCGCCACTGGTGCTCCCCTCACCACGTTCCCCCGGGACCCGGTGTCTGGCCTGTTCACGCTGGACACCGCGTCCCCCCCGGTTGGGACGTCTCCCCAGATAGGTGTGTCTCCTCAGGTAGCTGCGGCTTGCTCGTGTCGGTCGCTTACTCACCCGACGCTACTGTGGCACCACCGTCTATGTCACCCTGCCCTCCCTCGTCTTTGTCACATGTCTCAGCACGGTCTTGTTTTAGGTCTCCCTGAGTTGTTCCCCGCGCTCCCCTCCTCACCCGCGCCGCCGTACACCCCTTGCGTCGAGGGCCGGCTCCGCCGTGCCCCTCACTCCTCCTCGTTCCGGTACGCGATGTCACTGTCCCACTGTAGCAGATGTCGCTTTCCTGCCAAGGGAATTTCGGGGTTGATGGTGTACACGTGTGTGAAGAGTCCATTGAGTAGTGGAAGGAGGGGTGGTGTGAGAATCACAAACATGTGCCGGCCGGCTAAGGGCGTCTACTTTGTATTTGTGGCCGGGCTTGTACACGATGCCATAGTGGAAGTGTGTCTCGAGGAAGTCAATCCACCGGACCTGCCGCCTAGAGAGGGTTGGTTGTGTCTTCAAATATTTCACGTTGCAGTGGTCGGTGTAGACGGTTGTTGTTCGTCCTTCGAGATAACATCTCCACGTTTTGAAGGCGATGATGATAGCAAGGGCCTCTTTGTCGTGTATTGGGTAGTTTAGTTCTGCCCCGTGTAGTTTCTTGCTGAGGTAGGCGATTGGTTGCAGTCCATTCTCCTGGTCTTGCATCAAGACTCCTCCCACTGCTTGGTCGCTGGCGACAGCTTCGATGACGTAGTCGCATTCGGGATCTGGCAAGATGAGTACGGGTGCGGACCTGAGTGCTTGTTTCAGCTGCTCCATGGCTTCCTGGTGCTTTGGCTCCCATTTATAAGGCGTGTTCTTCTTCAGCAGATTCGTGCGTGGTGTTGCGATTTTCGCGTACTGTGGCACGAACCTGTTGTAATAGGTAGCGAAGCCTAGGAACTGCTGCAACTCCTTCACGTTTTCAGGTGTCTTCCACGTGCGTACGGCTTCGATTTTCTTGGGGTCGACGTGAACTCCCTGAGCGCTCACCATGTGTCCTAGAAATTGGACTTTCTCGAGGGCGAATTGGCTCATGGACAATTTGACGTAGAATCATTCTCGTCGAAGAATTTCGAAGACGCGTCGCAGGTGTTCGACGTGCTGCTTCATGTCGCGCGAGTAGATGAGAATGGCGTCCAGGTACACCACCACGCACTCGTCCAAGAGTGGGCATAGAATGTGGTTCATTCCGGCTTGGAACATTGCCGGTGCGTTGGTGAGTCCGAATGGCATTACCAAATACTCATACGATCCGTACCGAGTTTGGAAGGCAGCTTTGTGGATGGAGTTGTCCGCCGTTCGTATCTGCCAGTATCCGGACCTCAGATCCAATTTGGAAAATACCGTAGCTCCTCGAAGCTGGTCAAGCAGGTCATCGATTCGTGGTATCGGATATTTATTCGTGATGGTCTGCTTATTAAGAGCTCGGTAATCGATGCACATGCGCAGGCTCCCGTACGGTTTCGGTGTGAAGAGCACTGGGGCACCGTATGGTGAAGTGGAAGGTCGGATGAGTCCTTTGGCGAGGAGATACTCGATCTGTTTTTTCATATCGGCTAGCTGAGTGGGGCTGAGCCGATATGGTGCTCGGAAGGTCGGCTTCGAACTCGGCTCCTCCACAATCTCGTGTTGATGCATTCGGTATGGTGGTAGCTTGTTCGGAAGATCGTAGGAAAGAATGTCTTGGAATTCCTTCAATAATTCTTTGATATTTTGTGGAGGTTCCGAGGTTTTTTCCCTGTCGTTTTCCACCTCCGTCGCTATCGCCAGAAACCCGGTGTCAGTTCGCTTCACGTCCTTCTCGAATCGTGCGAGTGTCTCCACTGGGATATCTCCTGTATCGTCCTAGTTGGGTAGCTGTACTCTCTGACCATTGTTGTAGATGCTTGTGGTGCGGTTCACCCAGTTGATCTCGGGGTTGAGTCGTTTTAGGAAGTCTCGCCCGAAGATCAAGTCAAACCCTTTTATGTTGGTGATGGGGAGTGCAGGTCTCCAGCGCAGTGGTCCAATTTGTAGGTGTAACACTGCTTCGCCGTGTACTGGTAACTTGCTGCCGTCCACCATCGTTGCAGAGAATATTGAAGGCTTGTACTCTTCCTAAAGTTGGTCGATTACTGCCTTGTCGCAGACGGTGTGTGATGCTCCGCTCTCCACGAGTGCTTGGAGGCGTTGTCCTTTGCAGATGACCTCGAGCACGAGGGGCGGGCGTTGCTCGGAGTACCCAAAGATAGTTTCATTAATAGGGTCATAGGGTACATCCCAATATTCCGTACACACCTTTTCGTTACTCTCTACTCCTGAGCGGGCAGCTGGCCGAGGCTGCTTGGAGAAAGGCTCTTCTCCAGGGCCCGGAGTTTCTTTGATGACAGTGCATATCGTTGATGCCGAAGTTGCTGAGCTGGATGCATCTGGAGGAGGAGTTTGGGAATTTCGCAGCTTCTTGTAAACCCCCAGCTTCCTCTTGAGCTGCTTCAGCTCCACCGACGTCGTCCCTGGGGAACGGGTAGTCGTTGTGGGCTAGTGTCGGGAGAGGACGTTGACTTCGTGGAAAGGTCGGCTTCTTTCCACACTCCTTAAAATTTTCCCCAAGTTGTCCGGTACCTGTATGATCTCCACATTTTTTTGCTTCTCCTGGAGTCCCTCGGAAAATTTCTCCAAGGCTCTTGCCCCAGGAGAATCATAAGTTTTCATTAAAGCATCTTTATAAGATAACTTTAACGAATCCTTATAATTTCTTGGGTCTTCAAGGAGTTTCCCCATCTCGGCAGAGTCCTTTTCTGCGGAGTCGGATTTTTTCTCTGCGATTTTCTCTGGCGAAGACTGGTCGTGGGGTGGAGATTTTCCCCCATCATGTCCTCTTGCTCGCGTTGAATCAGCTTCGTCGAAGTTGATTTTCCCGGAATCCCGTGGCCGCTTTTGGATCTTTTCTTTTTCGCCAGCTAGATCCGCAATCACTAGCGACTCCCATTTTTTGTCTTCTGATTGGCCAAAGAATTTCCGCTACTGTTGCGCGTCCGATACTCTGCATGTGCGGCTTCATTTTGTTGCAGTAGAAGATTCAATGGCACGGCACCCCGCAAAAATCACACGTGAAGTTGGTGTTTTTTGGACGTGACCGCCCGTCGAACCTGTCGTTTTCCATCGGGTCGGCTAACGTGGTGTGAGCCGAGCGGTCGCCATGTCGCGTACTGCCGACGTGTGTCCGTCGTGTCCCGGCGTTGACCATGTCGAAGCGCTCCGCTGCTGAGACGACGTCACAGTAGCTTGCGTAGTTTGACGCTGCTACCTGTCGTTTGACTTCGGTCTTCAGCCCGGCGAGGTATAACTGTACATTTTCCCCTTTGGTTAGGTCAGGAATGCGGTTATAAATTTCCTCCATCTGCTGCGTGTACTGTGCTACTTTCCCGAATTGTCGATGGCGATGGATTTTTTTCCCGGGCAAGGAAACCCGAATTTATCGGCTCAAAGCGTTTCAGCAGGTCGGTGCGGAACTGCTGCCACGTGGCTTTACCGTGAATGAAGGTGTTGTTGCCGCTGATCCACTTGAGTGCGGGCCCTCGCATCAGTGTCGCCGCGAGTCGTACGCGTTGGCTGTCCCAGACTGGCGAGCTCCATCCGACGGCTTCGCAGTAGATCTCCATTCCGGCGATCCATCTGCGGGCGTCAGAGTTTCGATCGTTCGGATGGAACGGCTCAGGTGGGCGCGGTTTTGGAGCCTCGAGAAACTACTGCGACTGCTGCGTCATCGCCGCTGTAGAATCGTGTTGCGCGCCGGCGAGTCGAGTTACTCGCTCGAACTCGTTTCGCCAAGCTTCGCGATCTGCTCGCATCTCCTCCTGAAGCGCGGCGATGCTCGTGAAGACCTGCTGGGTAACCTCGGCGTTGTCGAAGGTCGCCATCCTGTTCAAAACACACGCGGGGAGGGTAATTCACAAAACGCGGAGCTTGTGCTTACCAGAATCGGCGCCGAATTCGTCGCCCCCGACGGTTTTTCGAGGCAGGTTTTCCCGCTGCTGCTGCTTTGTTGTGCGCGGCCGAGTGAGAAAAGCTCTGATTACCAAGTGTTACGGAATCGAATGTGTCTAGAAACCAAGGGAATAGACCCTTCTAGAAGATAGAATCACCCTGCGTATAGCCACGAGAGGCTATTGGCTTTAAGGGATTATGGCAGGATTACGCTAGATATAGCGCGCCAGTACATCCCGAGCCTGGCCGATGATATAATTATAATAGCAGGATAAACCAAAGGATAATGGGAAATGGAGAATTGGAAACAAAATGAGATGAGATAAAAAAAATAAAAAAAATAGAAAGAAAATAGGAAAAGGTCAAGTGGTGTAACAGGGTCGTAATCTCACAGTTTACGTAGACGACTTGGTCTTTGCTACTGTAGGGAGGGGCGCGCTAGCCTCCGTGAAGGCCGAGCTTCTGAAGAGACACACCTGCATTTACCTAGGAGAACTGCGCCACTACTTTGGCCTGCAGATCTCCAGGGACAGATCAGCGTGCACCATCACTCTCTCACAGGCTCTCAGCTCCAGTTCCTGAGGAGTCAGTGGAGCCCAGTGGTCCTTACGTAGAGCTAATGGGTTGCCTCATGTACCTGATGACTTGCACTCGCCCAGATCTTGCATACCCTCTTAGCATCCTGGCTCTCTTTGTGGCCACAGGCAGACACCGACCATAGCACTGGTCGGCCGCTAAGAGGGTTTTGTGTTATTTAGCAAGTGCATCGGGCATGGGGCTAGTGCTAGGTGGACGCAGGCCAGTCATCCTTACTGGGCACCTTGCCGGCCCCTCGCGTGCCCGCCGCCCCTTATGCGACGCGCCATCCCCATCGCGTACCCCATTGGCCCCTAGCGTGCCGTGCCGGCCCCTTTGCGCCCCGTCGGCCCCTTGCGCCTAGCCGGCCCCTCGCACGCATGCACGGCCCTTCGCAAATCGCCGGCCCTTCGCGCTCTCCGTCCCTTCGTGTTCGCCAACCCTTCTCGCTCGCCGGCCCCTCCTGTGCACACTTAGCGCCTCGTTGGCCCCAACGCTCCGCCGGCCCTTAGCGCCCTGCCGGCTCTGCGCTCCCCGGGCCCTATGTGCCTCGGGCCCTTCTCGACCTTCCACCCAGTCTTCTCGTCTGAGAGTCCTGCCGCTGTGCCGCCATATCGCTGCATACCTGTGCTGATGTGCCGATGTGTCATCGTACTATTGTGCTGCCGTAATGCTTTGCCGCTGAGGTTGCACGATGGCGGACACCGTACTTCGCCTGGACGCGGAGGGGCACGCGATCGACTTCGCCACTTGGCTTGTCGATCTCCGCCGGCACCTGACAGGTCAGCGCCAGGATGGGCACTCCCTGGCTATGCATGTTGATGGCTTGCTTCCCCGCCCCCCCGCGTCTGCTCCCCTCCCTGCTGACACCACCACTGCTGAGAGTGAGGCCTTCTCTGCTGCTGCACTCACTCGCGATGTCTGGGATTCTCGCGATGCTGTAGCGCAGCTCGCCATTAGTCATGCGCTTCCCCTGTCTGAGCGTCCGCGCTTCATTGCTGTCGCGAACGCCAAGGATTTTCTAGATGCAGTAGTTGCGCGCTACTCCACAACCGCCTCCGCCTCCACTGGCCGCTTGATCCTCCCCATGCTATTCCCTAATCTTTCTGCTTTTCCCACTATCGCTGACCTCGCCACTCACGTCCGTGCACTCAAGACTAGCTACCGCGCTGTTAGCACTTCCGCCCAGCTCACTGCCTTCCCCCCATCATTCTGTGCCACCCTATACCCTATTGCCATGCGCCTGCTTGAACGCTTAGCCACTGCCCGCGACCAATTCCTTAGCTAGCACCATGGCGACCTCACCCTGATCGCCTTTGTTACAGCCTTGTCTGAGATAGAGGCTCGCCAGCGCACTATTGCTAAGTCGAGCGGTGTTGTGGCAGTCCCTATCTTTCAGGGCTGTGCTCCCTCCCAGTGCACATACGCTGAAGTTTACGCCGAGGTCACTACGGCTAAACCTGCCACTGAGACTGCAGCTGCGGCCGTCCCGCAGCAGCGACAGCGTTGGGGAAGTCATGGCCCCAAGGGAGGGCGTGGTGGTGGTGCCGGTGGTGGTGCCGGTGGTGGTGGTGGTGGCAGGGACAGTTGTTCTGACGAGGGGGTTGGGGCTGGTGTTCATTGTTGGTGCAACCTTATGGCTTGCACTCGGCTTGTCGTCCTTGTTTGTGTGTGTGCATGCATGGCATGGAATGAATTGTGAGTCTATGTCATTGCTATCCAGTGCTTGTGTGTGTGTTTGAATGATGTATCACAATGTGGTTTGTGTCGGTCAAGACATTAGCGAGTTTTTACAACTCGCATGTCAAGTCGTCGTTTGTGTGTCGCATGTGTTTTTTCTATTTTGTCGAGTGTGAAGTGTCCATCGTGTCGCAGGTGTGTGCAGCAAGCCCCCATCAACTCAAGAAGAATTTACCTTGCAGATCCAAGAACAAGAGCTCAAGATTTCAAGCCCAAGGGACGCGGATAAATATTAAATAGTGAAAATAGTAACGTTACTTCGGGTAGTGTTACATTTCACTTGGTGTAGCCCCTTGGAGGGTTGGTTTCGAGACTCTTCATGGTTGGGGACTCTGTGGTGGTGTACCACCAACCTGGACCTCGGCTCTTGGGGTATGTAGAGGCTGGGAACCATCTCCCTCTCGAACTCTTCTTGCTAAGTTTGTACTCCTAAGACTATAGTGGCTGCTATACCTCCTACCAGTAAAACCGCCATAGCGTCGTCAAATCTTCATGGAATCTTATGGTTCAACTTGCTGCTGATAGGCGACAGCAACGCGCTCCAGATCCAATTTACAGATCACCGTTTAAGGAACACATCAGATCGCCATCAAGTTTTGAATCTGTCTGACGGAATTCTGACTGTCCTGAATTTCTCTCATTTTAGGCACATCTGAGCCTATTGTGATTATAACATTCATGAGTAACAACAGCCGCAGCAGACGTAGCAGGAGTAGTTGCAGCAGCAGCAGCAGCAAAAGTCGCAGCAGCAGCAGCAGCAGTAGCAGCCATGGGCCCGCCTCCCGCCGGGGTGGCCGGGAGCCCTAGAAGGTGGTGGCCGCGGTGGCGGCCCTTGCAGCTCGGCGTCAACCAGCGGTTTCGGTGCTGTGAGCTGCCTGTACCAGCTCCAGACCGGGCCCCTCCGCGGCACAATGTGCCGCCGCGCGCCCCCGACCGCCCGCTGCAACCGCCGCCTTGACGACCTCTTCCGTCGCCGCTTCGGCCCGGCCCGAGACCTCCCCGACTGGCCCAGTCTGCTGCGCAACAGTGTGCCTATTTTTGACTTAGACGTGGATCAGATTAGTTTTGCCCTGCATTCTCAGTATGCTAACGCTTCTAGTGTGTTTCACCAGGTCGCCGCTGTGTGCTCGTGTCGGTCGCTCACTCACCCGTCGCTTTTGTGGCACCACCGCCTAGGTCACCCCGCACTCCCGCGTCAGCGTCACATGTCCCAGCACGGTCTCGTCCGAGGTCTCCCTGCGTCGCTTCCTGCCCTCCCTTTCTCGCGTGTGCCGCCATGCACGCCCTGCGTCGAGGGCCAGCTGGGCCGTGCTCCTCACTCCTCCTCACTTCGCCCTGCCACCGCACCCCTCCAGACCCTGCACTTGGATGTCTGGGGCCCAGCTCACGTCCCTGGACCGTGTAGCGAGTGCAACTTTCTCGTGCTCGTTGACGACTACTTGCGCTACACCATGGTGTTTCCCTGGAGCGAAAGGCCGACATGCCTGATATTCTTATCCTCTGGATCGTAGCTGCACACCTCCACCGCGGTCTCCCTGTGCTGTGTCTCCACTCCGACCGTGGCGGCGAGTTCGCCTATGGTCGGCTTGGAGAGTTCTGTCGTACGGAGGGCATCTCCCAGTCGTACACCCTACCGGACTCCCCCCAGCAGAATGGGGTCGCTGAGTGACGCATCGATTTGGTCATGGAGGTGGCTCGTACCTCCATGATTCATGCCGGTGCATCCCATTTTCTGTGGCCATTTGCCGTTCGTTACGCTGCTCACTAGCTTAACCTCTAGCCGCGCTCCCAGCGGCCGTAGGTTTCGCCGACCCTTCTTTGGACTGGGTTTCCTGGTGACGCGTCTGCGTTCCACGTCTGGGGCTGCCTTGCTCACGTTCGTGCCTCTGGCACGGACAAGCTTACTGCCCACACTGTCCCCTGTATTTTCCTCGGTTTTCCCTTTCACTCGACTGACAGGCTCTTTTACCACCCGTCGTCTCACCGCTTCTTTTACTGTCATGACGCCACTTTCGACGAGTCTATCTCCTCTACCACCGCTTTCCCCACCGAGGTCTCCCGGTTTCCCCTCCCATGTTTCTGGTTCCCACTCCCTCGGTAGCCCCTGCCCACCTCCCTCCCCGTCCTGCTCCGTCTGGTGTGTCTCACGTCACTCCCCTCCCGTCGGTTGTCCCGGTTGAGGAGTCGGCTGACTCTGGTGGCCCCGCGGCACACTTCTTGCCACTTGTCTCTACCCCAGTGTCTCCTCCTTCACCATCGCAGTCGCTACCATAGCAGCCGCAGCAGCAGCAGCCATTCGTGGACTCTGGGGGTGCTGGCATTGAGGAGGGTGCTAGTCCTGGGGTTCCTGTCGTGGCTTGTCCCGGCGGGCTCGGGGGTGGCACTGGTGCTGGAGAGGGTTCTCGCTCTGAGGGTGCTCGTTTTGGGGGTTCTAGATTGGTGTGTTCTAGAGGTAGCCGTGGTGCAGCTTGAGATCCAGGTCTCGGCGTCGAGCAGCAGCAGCAACAGTCACTGCCAATGTCCGCCCTTCGCCTGCTCGCCTTCCCTCCCTTGACCGCTCGCCTGCTCCTCCCCCGCCGCCTCCTCCTCTTCTTGTCTACGGCCCCATGTTTCCTCCGCCGGACTCGTCCCCGGCTTGTTTCCCACCTTGTTCCCCTCCTGTTACTCTTCCTCTATCTCCTGACCCGACGCCTCCGTCTCACGTCTGGTCTCGCTGTCCCTCTCGTGCTCCTCTTGTCTCTCCTGTTCAGCGTTCTCACCCTATGTTGCTTCGTTCCCACTCGTCTTGTCCTCCCCTCCTGCCTTCGCCTCCTCTGTCGTCGCTCGTTGTCGCACCTCCCCCTCTGACTGACTACCTTCGTGTCGCTCGTCCTCTTGTTCCTCAGGTCCTTGCCTCCCTCGTTACCGACCTGTCTGTTCCGCTCTCGTGCCTTGACGCTCTTGTTGCTGCGGTCGCTGACTTCGCCTCTACCCGCCGCCTTGACTACGCCACCGCTCTGGTCTCTGACCCTGCCTGTCCTCCGTCCGTCGGGGGTGCTACTGCCCTTGGCAGTGACGTCCAGGAGGACAGGTAGTACGAGCTTTCTTTCCTATCTGAGGCTGCTCCCCATCTCTGTTCCATGCTCCTACTCCCTGAGGGTGACCCAGACGCCTTTGACATCCTGACCCCTCGCACTTACGCTAAGGCGACCTGGAGAACCTAGGCCTCTCAGTGGATAGCTGCCATGGAGTAGGAGATGGCATCTTGGAGATCCACCGGCACCTACGTCGATGCAGTTCTCCCACCTAGGATGAACGTGGTCGATGGCCGGTGGCTCTTCAAGATGATGCGCCCCCCTGGAGAGCCGCCTGTGTTCAAGGTGCGCTACGTGGCTAGACGCTTTAGTCAGCGCAAGGGGGTGGACTTCTTTCAGACCTTCGCCCCGACCCCAAAGATGACTATTCTTCGGGCGCTCCTATACGTAGCAGCACAGCGTGACTACGAGCTCCACTCCCTCAACTTCTCCACTGCTTTTCTTCAGGGCAGCCTACACGAGCAGGTCTACTTGCGCCGCCCACAGGGCTTCACAGGTACCTTCTCTTCTAGGACCCAGTGGCTCCTCCGACGCTCGGTCTATGACCAACGATTGGCACCCCGTAAGTAGCATGCCACACTGCGTAATATGCTAGCTGACATGTAGTTCTTTCCGTCCTCTGCAGACCCCTCGCTCTTCGTTCGTGTTGTCCAGACTCCAATCTACATCCTTGTCTACGTAGACGGCCTGCTCTTCGCTATTGCAGGCAGAGACGCACTGGCCTCTGTGAAGGCCAAGCTGCTGCGGAGACACACGTGCAGTGACCTAGGAGAGATGCACCGCTACCTTGGCCTGCAGATCTCCAGGGACAGAGCAGCATGCACCATCACTCTCACACAGTCACACTTGGTGTGCCAGGTCCTTCAGAGGTTCGGTCTTTAGTTCTCCTCTACACAGCCCACACCTCTGCCAGTAGACCACGGGCTCTCAGCACCAGTACTTGAGGAGTCAGTAAAGCCCAGTGGTCCTTACGTAGAGCTGGTGGGTTGCCTCTTGTACTTGATGACTTGCACTCATCCAGATCTCGCATACCCTCTCAGCATCCTGGCTCGCTTTGTGGCCACAGGCAGATATTGACCACAGCACTGAGCAAAGCACATTTAGCTGCGGTAATTCCTTCTGCGCGAGCTACAGCAGCGCCGTTAGGCCCGCGTAGTACACTTGGCCTCCGGTGCCAACATAGCTGATATCTTTACGAAGGCGTTTGCGCCTAAAGATCATGAGCGGCACTGTGTACAGCTTGGTCTAGTTCGTGTAGCTCCTCACTTGCTAGGACCCTGATTGTCACCAGTCATGAAATCACCTGTCCTAACCACTGGGATGTCATCATGAGAGTTAGGCTCCATATATCCACCTTCCCTAAGGAAAGCCTCCCCAGTACCCTCCCTAGCAATAGAGAGCGGATCGAGAGGGTTATCCTTTGCCACAACCATATGTTCCTCTATATCCTTCATTTCTAGTCATTCTGCTATTCTAACAGCTCAATCTCAACCGTCCAAATCTTACTACTGAATTATGATTAGAATAGGAGGGTACAAGGTAATATAAGTTAGAGAGCTGTACCCACTAAGGTACAAACCTGTATAGTCTACAGTAGCTTACTAAGATACGTTTGACACACCCCCTAGACTAAGGGCAGTGCCTAACAAGAGAACAAACAGCTCAGGGCGGCACTAATAGTCCAGCCTCTAAGGCAAGGGTCTAAAGACCAGTCAAAAGGAGTACTGACAAAACAGGAGCAAGCTTAGGGCGGCACTACTAGTCCAACCACTGGGAGAAGCCACAAGGCCAATCTGGGTAATACATATATATATCAGGTCTGTACACAGTCAAGGTCCTAGCAACTACGAGGCAACATAAACAAGACCAAGCTGTAAACAGTGCCGCTGATAATCTTTAGGCGCAAGCGCCTTCGTAAAGATATCAGTTGTATTGGCACCGGAGGCCAAATGTACTACGCGGGCCTGGCGACACTGCTACAGCTCTCGCAGGAGGAAGTACCGCAGCTGGATGTGCTTCACTCTGCCCTCAAGTTGAGGCTCCTGACACAGGAGGATCATGGCCTTGGTCTCAGCGTACAGGACCGGGGCAGAGCTAGGCTGCTCACCTAAGTCAGTGAGCAAGAAGGTCAGACAGCGGAGCTCCTGTGCCGCCATGGCATCAGCGTAGATCTCGGCCTCACAGCTGGACTGGGCAACAGACGAAGAACGAGTAGCTCTCCACGAGACAGCACCTGAACCAAGGCTAAAGCATTAGCCCTGTAAGGACCTAAGGGTCTCGGCGTCGTCTGTCCAAGAAGCGTCTGTGTGCCCAGTAAGGACCACTGGCCTGCGTCCTCCCAGCACTAACCCCATGCCTAATGTACTCGCGAGATAACGCAAAACCCTCTTAGCTGCAGACCAATGCTTAGGTCGGTGTCTGCCTGTGGCCACAAAGCGAGCCAGGATGCTGAGAGGGTATGCGAGATCTGGACGAGTGCAAGTCATCACGTACATGAGGCAACCCACGAGCTCTGCATAAGAACCAGTGGGCTCTGCTAACTCCTCAGGAACTGGAGCAGAGAGCCGGTGATCGACTGCAAGAGGTGTGGGCTGTGCGGAGGAGAACTGAAGACCGAACCTCTGAAGGACCTGGTGCACCAAGTGTGATTGGGTGAGAGTGATGCTGCGCGTTGCTCTGTCTCTAGAGATCTGCAGGCCCAGGTAATGGCGCAGCTCTCCTAGGTCAGTGCAGGTGTGTCTCCTCAGCAGCCCAGCCTTCACAAACGCCAGCGCGGTGGTGTCTGCAGTGGCAAAGTCCAGATCGTCTACATAAACAAGGATGTAGAACGGAGTCTGGCCAGCACGAACGAAGAGCGAGGGGTCTGCAGAGGACGGAGAGAACTGCAGGTCTGCAAGGGTAGCACGCAGTGTGTCGTGCCACTCGCGGGGCACCTGACGCAAGCCGTAGACTGGGCGCCGTAGGAGCCATTGGGTCCCAGGAGGAAGGTACCAGTAAAACCCTGAGGACGATGCAGGTAGACCTGCTCATGTAGACTGCCCTGAAGAAACGCAGTGGGGAAGTCGAGGGAGTGTAACTCGTAGTCACGCTGTGCTACTACGTGTAGCAGCGCCCGAAGAGTAGTCATCTTCGGGGTCGGGGCGAAGGTCTGAAAGAAGTCCACCCCCTCACGCTGACTGAAGCCTCTAGCCACATAGCGCGCCTTGAACACAGGCGGCTCTCCAGGAGGGCGCTTCACCTTGAAGAGCCAGCGGCCATTGACTACGTTCACCCCAGGTGGGGGAACTGCGTCGACGTAGGTGCCGGTGGATCTCCAAGATGCCATCTCCTGCTCCATGGCAGCTATCCACTGAGAGGCCCAAGGTCCCGAGGTCGCCTTAGCGTAAGTGCGAGGGGTCGGGATGTCGAAAGCGTCTTACGAGTCAAGGGGGAAACCGAGGAAGACACAAGGGAGGGTGCGGGCAGTGAGCTTTTCCGTGCCAGAGGCACGAACGTGAGCAAGGCAGCCCCAGACGAGGAACGCAGACGCGTCACCAGGAGACCCGGACCAAAGAAGGGTTGGCGAAACCTGCGGCTGCTGGGGGTGCGGCCACAGGTTAAGCTGGTGAGCGCTGTAGCGAACGGCGTACGGCCACAGAAAATGGGGTGCACCAGCATGGATCATGGAGGTCTGAGCCACCTCCATGACAGAACCGATGCGACGCTCAACAACCCCATTCTGCAGTGGGGAGTCCGGCAAGGTAAACGTCTGGGTGATGCCCTCCGCACGATAGAAACGACCAAGGACACCAGAGGCAAACTCGCCACTACGGTCGGAGTGGAGACGCAAGATAGGGAGACCGCGGTGGACATGCACAGAGACAAGCCACGGGATGAGAACGTCAGGCACGTCGGCCTTCCGCTCCAGGAGAAACACCGTGGTGTAGCGGGTGTAGTCGTCGACAAGCACTAGGAAGTAGCGCTCTCGACGTGGCCCATGGAGGGGGGCGGGGCCCCAGACGTCCATGTGTAGAGTCTGTAGCAGTGCGGCGGTAGTGGGAAACGAGGAGGAGTGAGGGGCATGGCGGAGCCGGCCCTCAACACAGGGCGTGCATGGTGGTGCTGGGGAGGAGGGCAACTCGGGGAACGACCCTGGGAGACCGTGTTGGGACATGTGACGCAGACGCGGGAGTGCAGGGTGACCTAGACGGTGGTGCCACAGGAGTGTCGGGTGAGTGAGCGAGCGACAGGAGCAGGTAGCAGCAACCTGGGTAGACGCAGCCACCTGAGCTGACGTCCCAACCAGGGGGGTCGTCTTGTCCAGTGTGAAGAGTCCAGACACCGGGTCCCGGGGAAACGTGGTGAGGGGGGCTCTAGTGACGGCCTCGGTACTGACAGCGTACCGCTCGTGACCAGAGAACGTAGTGGTGATGCTAAGGTCCTGGAGGCAGCCGACACCAACTAGGTTCCTGGAGAACGAGGGGATTTGCAGGCCTGTAAGAGAGCCTGAAGGAACCGCAGGACAGGGAAGGGTGGTGGAACTGCGGGCGACTACCGGGCCGGAGGAGGGGTCAGCAAGAGAAACTGCAGCAGGACCAGGAAGCGGCGTCAGCGTAGTGGAGTCGCGAAAGAAAAATCACGAAGCACCAGAGTCCAAGGCGAAGGAGAGCGCAGCAGTGTCGGCCGGAGTCGGAGCAGCGACAAAAGAACCAAGGCTAAACAAAGCAGGGGATCCTACACCTGACGCAGGAGGGGAGTCACGACTAGACACGCCTACACTAAGCAACAAGGGGTAGTAAGAAGCAGTCACACTAGAGTCATCAGCATACATCACATGCAGGGCAGCAACAATCTCATCCATGCCCATATCAAAGATCTGAATACTACGACGAAGCAAGCTGTGCCAGTTGGGGAGGTCGGGCGACGGGCCGAAGCGCTGACGAAACAGGTCGTCCAGGCGACGGAAAAAGTGGACGGAGGTGTGACCGATCTTACCGCAAACGAAGCCACGGCAAGGATCGGTCTGGAGCTGGTACTAACAGCGTCGGTCACCCGAACCGCCACCCGACAGCCCACCACGCGCACGACCACCACGTCCAGCGCCACCACCAGTGCCAAGCTACTCGGGCGGGAGACCACCCGCCCACCTCTGCTGCTGTGACTGGTGCGAGGGCTGCTGCTGCGGCTGGTGCGTGTCCGGCTGCGACACTTGCGGCTGCTGAGACGGCTGCTCGGCTGCACCTGTCAGGGTCCCCTTGTCAGCGCAACCACTAGGCGACCCGACTCCACCACCACCTCCACCTCCACCGCCACCCCCACCGCCGCGCCCAGCCTTGGGGCGGCGGCCCTCCCCGGAACGGATCTGCGCTGCAGCTACAGACTCAGCCACAGCAGCAGAATCGTCGAAGAAGGTGCACTAAGCGGGGGCACAACCCTGAAATATAGGGACTGGCACAGTACCACTGGTCTGGGCGATAGAGCGCTGGCGGTTCTCTATGGCAGACAGGGTGTCGACAAAGTCAGTGAGGGTGAGGTCACCGGGGTGGATGCTAAGGAAGAGGTCGCGGGCAGTAGCAAGACGGTCAGGGAGGCGGATGGCAGGCAGGTAGAGGGCAGAGCAGAGGGGCGGCTGAAAGGCTCTAAGCTGGGTCTCAGTGCAGGCAGCGCGCCAGGTCGCGTCTATCGTACGCAGGTGAGCCGCGAGGTCAGCGACAGTAGGGAAAGACGCAAGGTCAGGGAAGAGCATCGGTAGGATCAGGCAACCTACAGAGGCAGCGGGCGGGGTGGAATAGCGCGTGACCATGGCATCGAGGAATTCCTGCGCAGTCATGACTGACCTAAAGCGGGGGCGCTCAGACAGGGGGAGGGCATGACTGATCGCAAGCTGCGCGACGGCGTCACATGACAGCCTGACTGAGCGGGCAAAGGCAGCAGCTGCGGCGGACTCACGGTCAGCGGACGAGGGGTCAGCAGGCAGGGGAGCAGGGGGGTCAGGGCAGGGGAGCGTACCGTCAAGGTGGACCGCCAGGGAGTGGCCATCCTGCCGCTGACCAGTGAGATGACGACGGAGGTTGACCAGCCACGTGTCAAACTCGAGCGGCTAACCCTCTGCGTCGAAGCGGAGCACAGAGCCCGCCATCAGGAGCGATGCAGTAGCGGTGCAGTGCTGTGCAGGGTGGTGCGGAGCAGTGCTGTGCGGTGCAGAGCGGTGCTGTGCGGTGCAGAGCGGTACAGTGCGGTGCTGTGCGGTGCAGGGCGGTGCAGTGCGGTGCAGAGCGGTGCAATACGGTGCAGTGCGGTGCTGGAGGCCGGCGGCGGGCCGGCTGACGAGGAACGGGTGCGGGGCTGATGAGGAGCGGGCGTAGGGCCGATCAGGAACGGGCGCGGGGGCCGGCAAGGAACGGGCACGGGGGCCAGCGAGGAACAGGGCGAGGGGCCGGCTAGGAAAGGGCGCGGAGGCCAGCGAGGACTAGGCGCTAGGGCGGCTAGGAACGGGTGCGTTGGGGCCAGCTGGAACGGGCGCGCGGGTCCAGCGAGGAGCGAGCGCGAGGGACCGGCTAGAGCGGGTGCGAGGGCCGGCTGGAACGAGCGCTAGGGGGCGAGGGGTCGGCTAGGACGGGCGCTAGGGGCCGCCGGAAACGGGCGCGGGGGCCAGCTGGAACGGGCGCTAGGGGTCGAGGGGCCGGCTAGAGCGGCAGGGGCCGGGAGGACGGGGGCGAGGGGCCGGCTAGGACGGGCGCGAGGGCCGGCTAGGACAGGCGCGAGGGCGGACTAGGACGGGCGCGAGGGGCCGGCAGGAACGGGCGCTAGGGGCCGGCTGGAACGGGCGCGCGGGCCGGCTAGGACGGGCGCGAGGGCCGGCTAGGACGGGCGCGAGGGGCCGGCTAGGACGGGCGCCAGGGGCCGGCTAGGACGGGCGCCAGGGGCCGTCAGGAACAGGCGTGAGGGGCCGTCAGGAACGGGCGCTAGGGGCCGGGGGGAACGGGCGCGCGGCTACAGCGTGCCCAGGGAAATGGGCGGCTAGGACCGAAGGCGGAAGCGTGGGCAGGCAGCGGGACCTATCTACTGCTGATACCATCTTACAACTAAATAATGATTAGAATAGGAGGGTACAAGGTAATATAAGCTAGAGAGTTGTACCCACTAAGGTACAAACCTGTATAGTCTACAGTAGGTTACTATGATACGTTTGACACCAAAATCTTGGGGTCGAATCTGACGGTGCACGAACAATTTGCAGTTCACGGGGAAAATCACCGTCGCGATTTTCCCGTACGTTTCGTGAAACAGCACGCCCAAAGCTCTTACAGAATGCGTTTGAAAAAATTGGGTCGCGGGTTTTAACCCTTCGGGTGACTATTAATGCGAAACCTACTGTTCACGCGTTGACTAGCTACTGTTGATGTCATCACCCGCGCTGCTTTCATATGAGGTATTGCGCTACTAGTACAGTCGAAGTGTTACATCTGGAATGCATAAGTATACTGAAACATACTTTAACATTTCCAACAAGAAACATGAGAAAACAATAACACTGATAATTATCACTCTGAAGAAACTGAATGAGCACCCATGCCTAATGGTACTCTAGAGAAATGTGAAGAACCTCAACCCCAAGAGGGTAAGCTATTTCCAGCATTCTCAAACTAGGAAAACCAGAAGCTCCAATTCAACTCTGTTGTGATATAATTGATACTTAGCATTTCTGCAAGTCGATTAAGTGTAGATAGTGTCGAATCATACTGTAGAAGATAAGTCCGTAGGATGACGTTAGCAAATAGCGCTCGTCATAGGACAGTCGTTTCAGTCACGCGAACAGTCGCACCTCTTCATTGACATTTAGGGCGCATAACGCGATAGTGACGAACAGGTACATTAGCGAATTGGTACTTTTCTTAGAACTATAAATCTCTGTTAGGTCTTTTCATTATTAACTTTGATTACTCAAAAGTTCACGTACTCAGGTTATTCAACCTTGACCTTTACATTTTACAAGACTTCCGCTGTCTTACTAGTCTACCATTCCAGCAAAGATCCTGGACCAACACTTGAGGATTTGCCAAGTGTTCTTGTTTATAGTTTTATACTTCGTCTCCTACAACATCAGACGATTTATTTCATGGTATGAGAGCTATCTGGAATTAATACTACTGTCAACTATGACTGGTTCATCACCAGCACCATCAGCACAATACTCAGATCAAGACGACCGTACCTTTTAATGGTGTTGACTTCTACTCCTGGAGCTTCGAATTTGATCTTCTAGCGCAGTCCGCTGGGTTGTGGCCGTTCTTCACCGGCGAGTTCACATATCCTGTAGTGGGAACACAACTGGAGCAGCAAAGTTTCTTGCACGCCTCTCTCGGGGCGTATATAGTTCTTGTACGAAACGTGTCGCCGAAGGAGCAGCTCGGCGTTCGATCATTTCACTCAAGTTTTACACCAGCAGAAACTGCATGGGATTATCTGAAAGGGGTATACATGGCAAAGGATATGATAACTGTGAGTAAAATACTTTCACAGCTGACAAGTGTGCAGATGATGACAAATGAAAACGTCATGGACTACGTTAACCGCGTCCGTACACTACGTGACCAACTGGAGAAAAGCGGGGGATACTTCCCTCGTGAGATGTATCTCACGGTACTTCTGGCTGGTCTTGGACCCGAATGGCGACAGACACGCGCCTTCCTGTGCATGAATCCCAACCTCTCCGAAGCCGAAATTTCTTCTTATCTTCAAGCAGAGCAGCAAGATCTTGATTTGCAGTCACAACGCAACCAGAAAAGGGGGGTTCATTTGAGTTTTTACTCCAATCCAGAAACACAGCATCGACATCCACCAAAATATCCATTCTGCCATTTCTGTAAGAAACCAGGACATACTTACCAAAACTGTCGCAGCCGTCATAAAAATCGTCGAAACACTTCACAGCCGTATCACCGGTCGCAGCAGCAACCGAAGACACGACCACCACAGCAGCAGTTAACGTCTCAGCAGCAGCAGATACCGAAACCGCCGCAGAATCCATCGACGTCGCAGCATCGTCCGCCGGTCTTCGCATCTGCCACATCAGGAAAAGGGGTTTTCGGATGTGTTACCACAGCTGATGTTTCAGAAACAGATTTCGAAACACGACTTGAAGAAACTACAAGTGCTGAAGGCATTCCTTTACCTCAAGTTTATGCTAACCTTGCCCGAATAATTTCAGGTCCGAATACCTGGTATCTCGACAGCTGCTGCGGTTGGCATATGTGCTCTGCAGAAACAAGCTTCATCACCAACCAGCGTCCACTTCGTCGTCCGATACCTGTCACAGTCGCAAACGGACAAACGATAATGACACGTTCAGTTGGGAGCGTAATGCTCGAATCTATCGACATAGGATACTCACTACATGTTACTAATGTCCTTATCGTCGCTGGTCTTGGCTTCAATCTTCTCTCCACGGCTCAACTCCTGGCACACAAAATCCACACACAGGGCAATTGTGACACGATGGATCAGGAGCTCTGGCACAGTTCAACGAATACTTATCTTGGTCGTGCCGCCACTCAACATGGCGTGTCAGTTCGTCAGTTCGCAGCACAGGGAACTTCTGGAGATTCAGAACGCGTGCTTGCACTTGGTCCCTGGGATCACCAAGAAGAAACAGATTATCAACACGTGGACATTGACTTCCGAGCAACTACTGTACCAACAACTTCTCGAACTGCAGCCGCCGTACTTACCGCGTTGGATACCTGGGAGTTCAATACCGCCGATGAAAGTGCCACCGCATGGCGAACATTTTATAATACCCGTGCAGCCTTCCAAGGAACTCCAGCACCACTTTGGGGAGAGATTAGTGGACTAGCAGCTGATGAACCTGCCGTCGTTGAAGAAGCCGAACAAGAAGAAGTAGCTGAGCAGCCGAGTCCAACAGTAGCTGTCGTCGAAACACATGCCACGACATCAACAGAAGCAGTATCAAAAGTTGCACTCGCACCTGCAGCAGCATCTTCAAATATCAGGTTATCACTTACACGTTTCGTCGAAGGAGACGTTGACCGATCACCAGCACTATCTACTTTTATCATTTCTTCTTTCTATACTAACGCCGATTTTTACTTGCGATCATCAGGACACAAAGCATCAGAAGACATGACATCCGCGGTTAGGACATCCATCACAGGGAATACTTAATCATTCAATCCGAGCAGCAGTTCTTGATAAAAGCAGTCTTCTTTTACCTGACGGCACCGAGATGAAGCCGCAGACTCGTCCCACAGTTCGCACCACGTGTCCGGTTGCCAACCTTACTCACGAGCCGTTTCCAAGTCATTTTCCTGGCTCAACACGTTATAAACTGATGCTGAAATCTACAGCGACATCCTAAACTTACCTGAAGCAGGCCCTCAAGACGAGAAGTACGTGATAACATTCATCGAAGCATCTACACACTACGTCTGGACAGCAAACCTTCCAGCTCGTTATCTCGCGCACTCCGTTTTCGCCGCGTGGCTCGCTGTCGTTGAACGAGAGTCTGGACTAAAACTGCAAGAATTCCAGAGCGATGGTGCAGGGGAGTACACCAGCAACACTTTCAAAGAACACCTTCAGACACTCAGCATCAAATGGAAGCAGTCTCTGCCGCATGCACACCAGCAGATGGGGGTAGCAGAAAGGATGAACAGAACTCTGCAGGAGAAGATGCGTGCTCTGCTGACACTGGCAGCTCTTCCACCGCGTTTTTGGCCGTATGCGATGGACCACGCCGTGCTGTTACACAATCTTCTTTCTTCAACGTCCCTGTCCGAGTTTTCTTCTCCGCATCTGCAGTGGACACGTACAGTTGGAAGCACACAACTTTTACGAGTTTTCGGGTGTGTTGTACAGTTTCGTCCTCCAACTGCAGCCCTCGGCAAGTTTTCCGAACGAGCAAAATGGGGATACATCTCGGCATCGAAAAACAGTATCACGCGTGGAAGATTTTGGATCTCCGCTCCAACCAAATCGTCCTATCACGTGATTGTCTTTTCTATGAAAGACTCACCTTGCCCGTTTTTCGTGCCCACCAGGCAGCCGCTGCCAACCCCGCCAGGCTGTTTGAAGGATCGCGTGCGTTTGCAACTGACGAGGCCGAAGCTGATGTACAGGACGAGGATGTTTCTGAAGCTTCCGAAGCTGCCGCAACTGACATTCCCGAACCTGTAACCTCGACTGGCATACCAGAATTTATTCCTCTTGCCGATGCTGACCCGGATGACGTTCGCGAAGTTCATCTCAGTTACGAACGTGATCGCCAACAGCAGCCGATGCCCGTCGTCTCGGACGAAGCAGTTTGTGTTACACTAGACGAAATTGGGGGGGAAGAAGGACCATAAGAAAATTTCGCAGGTGCAAACGAATAACGTCCGCGTTTTACAGAAACAGGATTACAGATACTGGGATTTGCAGTAGCAGTACAGTGCAACGACAGTAAGATACCTGAACCGAAAACCGTCCGACAAGCTCTTACGAGTCCTCACCGAGAAAAATGTCGCGAAGCCATGGACAGAGAGCTAGCAGCTCTGAAGAGTCGCGGAACATGGGATTTAATACCGACTTCAGAAGTAAAAGGGAAGAAGGTACTTACCGGAAAATGGGTCTTCCGCGTCAAGAGTAATGCATATGGGTCGTTTGAAAAGTTCAAGGCGCGATGGGTCGTCCGCGGGTTCGAACAGACTTACGGCATTGACTATGAATTAACTTTTGCTCCTGTCGGCCGACATACAAGCGTTCGGATTCTACTCTGTGTCGCCGCTTGCCATAATCTGCGACTTCGACAAATCGACGTGTCGAATGCGTTTCTCTGCGCGCCCGTCGACGTACTAATCCTGGTAGAGTACCCGCATTCCTATGTTACTAACCCACCGAGCGTATGCCGTCTACGAAAATCCCTGTACGGCATTAAGCAGGCACCACGGCTCTGGCAGCAGTACCTCCCCTCACAACTGACTACTGCTAGATTTTGACAGTTACCGCATGATCAGGGAATGTATCTACTGACCGACGGCAGCAACTATATTTTACTCGTCGCCTACATCGACGACATCCTATTCGTCAGTACTACCGATTCCCTTGCTGATATCTTCATACTGAAACTACAGAAAACTCTACAGCTTACCGTCTCCGCAACAGTTACACAGTTTCTTGGTCTGAACATTACCTGTTCACCGACGACTGTTCATCTTACCGCTTCGAAGTACGCAGCAACGCTCGCTACCCACTTCAACCTCACACCTACTGCAGTCTCTACACCGTACCGCTCACTACCGACTGACCACAAACCGAACACTGTGCTGTTAAACTCAACAGGTTTACAGATCTATTAACAGCAATTAGGCTGTCTACTCTTCGTCGCTGTCACCTGTCGTCCTGATCTAGCCTACGCGGCTAGCCAACTCGCTTAGTCTCTACGCCGTCCTGAGGAAGAGCATCAGCTTGATCTTCTCTGCGCGGTTCAGTATTTCATCTCAACACCTGATGTCGGTTTAGTCTACAACGTCATCGGTTGCAAAACACTCTACCTACACGGTTTTGTCGACGCCGATCACGCTGCTGATTCTACTAATCGACGGTCGCGCACTGGATTCATCTACCGGCTTGAACCTATCGGACTATTTCTTGGAATTCGACGAAGCAGGAGTTGATTGCTCTCTCCTCTGCTGAAGCTGACTTTATTGCTGTCTGCACAGCAACACGCGAAGGACTTTACTTACAGGAATTATTGGAAGAAGCGAAGTTGACGACAACTACCCAGTTTACCCTACAGTGCGACAATCAAAGTGCAATTCGCATCGCGCATCAGCCTGGTTTTGTCAACAGGACGAAACATATTTCTCTACGTTAATTTTTCGTCAACGATGAAGTCGAGAAGGGGAGGATGCGATTGGTCTACTGTTCGACCAACGAAATGGCTGCCGATTTTCTCACGAAGAAGCTGACACGACAGAAGTTCCAGTACTGTAACAAGCTCTGCGGAATCTTCAAGAAGTGACACTATCGAACTTCCAGAAATGAAGGGGAGTGTTGTGATATAATTGATACTTCGCATTTCTGCAAGTCGATTAAGTGTAGATAGTGTCGAATCGTACTGTAGAAGATAAGTCCGTGGGATGACGTCAGCAAATAGCGCTTGTCATAGGACAGTCGTTTCTGTCACGCGAACAGTCGCACCTCTTCATTGACATTTAGGGCGCATAACGCGATAGTGACGAACAGGTACATTAGCGAATAGGTACTTTTATTAGAACTATAAATCTCTGTTAGGTCTTTTCACTATTAACTTTGATTACTCAAAAGTTCATGTACTCAGGTTATTCAACCTTGACCTTTACATTTTACAAGACTTCCGCTGTCTTACTAGTCTACCATTCCAGCAAAGATCCTGGACCGACACTTGAGGATTTGCCAAGTGTTCTTGTTTATAGTTTTATACCTACTCTCCTACAACATCAGACGATTTATTTCAAACTCCACCCAATCTTTCATTTAGGTCTGCCCTTTGGCAATCTTTGACAGGTCGCGCACGCTCATCGGAACAATGGAGTCCTGGCGACCCACAAACGAGTTTCGGGCGAGGATGCGGTTGAGGGACTCAGAGGGATGAAACTGGTCCCAGAACACTGCGTCCTGGGGACGGCTGCACTCCGTTGCGGTTACCGGGTTACCGCCCAGGTTAGCGGCTGTGCCGCACTGCACGAGGCCGTTGAGGGGAGGCGGGCCGCCGCAGCAAGCGTTGCTTCCCTCCAGGAGGCCTGCGGGTGAGCAGTGAGCAAAGGGGGGGGGCAAACGAGGGAACGAGGGGACAAGGGGGCGGAATGGAGGGGAAGTAGGGTTGGGAGAGGTAGGCACTTGATAAGTTTCGCCACAGCACGCATTGCTTCCCTCCAGGGGCCCTGCAGGGGAGAGAGAAAAGCGGAGAGGCATACGGTGCCAGTGGTGTCATTTGCATGGCTTCCTTCCAGCAGACCTGCAGTGGAGGGAGGAGAGGTTGAAGAATGGTGATGGTAAATGGGGGTACACAACAGATCACAACCTTGGATGGACTGAACCCCCGGG
This sequence comes from Closterium sp. NIES-67, assembly GCA_027943415.1. NCBI lineage: Eukaryota > Viridiplantae > Streptophyta > Zygnematophyceae > Desmidiales > Closteriaceae > Closterium > Closterium sp. NIES-67. Next base: position 118,159 of record BQMB01000954.1, read on the forward strand.
GTGACCGAATTGACAGAACCCCCGGAGCGACTGAATCAAAAGCGCGGCAAGAGCATAGGTCTTGCTTGATGACAACAGAGCAGACCAGAAGGGAGTGAAAATGAGTGGTGAAGAGGGTTGGGGGGGTGTTACAGAGAGGGTGTGAGAGAGTGAGCCAGAAAGAGATAGAGTACGAGAGAGGAGAAGCAGAGGTTGAAGGGGGGTAGAGAGAGTGCTAATGCCTTCTGGGCAAGTGGTAAGCAGCAGGGCAAGAGAATGAACCTACCAACAGTGGCCGGGTCGGCAACTGCGGTCTCCACAAGACCGTACACCTTGGACAGCAGGATGTGCGAGTCAGGGAGTGCGTTCCTCAGCACGCCTACAGCAGCGGCCAGCAGCTTGTTATGCTCCTGGGCATACGCATTCAGCACCGCCACGCACTGCGCCTGCTGCAGCGCCTGCCGCCAGAACGGCGCGCACCCAAACGGCGGCAGTTCACTCAGCAAGAACCTCCTCGCCCCAAGCCCATACAGGCTCCTCACATAGGCCTCAAGAGCGGATACCACCGCGGACGCGAACCCCCTCATCTGCTGCGTGCCTCCCGCGGCCAGCCTGGGGATGGTGCTTGAGTTGACTCCCTCTCCGAAAAAGAGGATCTGGTAGTCGTTGGCGCCCAGCCCGATGACGTGCAGTGCGGAGGGGAAGACCGCGGGGGACCTGGGGAGGCTGGGGTCGGAGCCCGCTGCCGCATTGACGGCGGACTGAAACTCGGTGTACCACTGCAGCTGCTGCGATGCTTGAAAGGCCGGGAGGGTCTGGAGCAAGGCAGCAGGACAAGGGGGATAAGAGAAAGAGGTGGGGCTGTCGTTGAATCAGAGATCGGAAGCTGCTCTGAGGCACTACTAGTGCAGATTGGAGCCTGGTGCTGCGTTGGGCTCAGCTTGGAGCTTGGAGTGCCAGTGCAGCTGCTTGGAAGCTAGGAACGCGGGGACGATTCGCAGAAAGCTTTTGAGTTGAATCAAAGCTCAGCTTGGAGCTTGGAGTGCCACTGCAGCTGCTCGGATGCTTGCAACACGGGGAATGTCCGCAGCAAGCGTGCAGCACAAGGGAAAGGTGACAGAATCGAGGGAGAGGAACAGGGTGAAAGCTAGTCTTATGCAGGAATACCTACTTCGGTTGAGCACAACAGCAGGGACTAGGCAACCAGGACTGGCAGCTGGTGAAAGAGAGAGAGCTGGAAATCGGAAGTCGGCAAAACTCGCACCCTGAGGACCAGCACCAGCAGTGGCGAAGCTGCTGTTGAAGCGCGCCAAAAACAGAACACAAGAGATGTGAGGAGCCGGGCGTTACTCACGTATCCCGTGACGCTGAAGCTGGCGCCAGCACTAGCACATGTAAGTCGACCCAATTGTCATCTCACACATGCACATCCCCGCTCGGCGCGTTACTCACGTATCCAGTGATGTTGAAGCTGGCACCGGCGCTGGCGAAGCTCACTTGTAAGTATCAGCGTATAAAAACCAAATCAGCATATCGGCATATCAGTATGTTACTACTTACGTATCCCGTGATGTTGAAGCTGGCGCCAGCGCTGGCGAAGCTCACTCCGAGCGTCGCATTTCGGCCCGGCTGCAGGTACGGCGGGGGGGATCCGGGGAAGCCCAGCCACTCCGCTGAAGGGAGACAAGTAGAGATAGAGAACGGCAGGGAAAGGCAGGGAAAGGCAGGGAAAGGCAGGGAAAGGCAGGGAAAGGCAGGGAAAGGCAGGAACGGGATAAGGAAAGTCAGCTGAGGGAGACACGGGAAAGGCCAGCCACTCAGCTCCAGGGAAAAGGGGAGCAGGTATGTACGGCGGGAAAGTCAGGTGAAGGTAAGGGAAGGCTGCAGGTACGGGGGGGGCCATGCAACAAGGGGGGGCGGGGAAGGGGTTCTTACCAAGGAAATCGACGGTCAGCTTGCCATCGCACACGCGGCCCGACGCGGGGATGTAGTTAGTGCCGTACGGCGCGAAGTTGTTCTTAGGCCAGTCCGCCGGGCCGTAGTTGTTGTTCCCCACGTCCAAGAGCGAGTCGCCGAAGACAAAGATGGCATCGATCGGGCCAGGACCGTTGCCGGGTGACGACGTCGCATGCGCGGGCCTGGCGACGACATCGCAAAAAGTGTCACGTTCGCAAAACGTTTACGCCATTTTGGGCGATGCACAAAGTTGGAGATCATCCGCAAAGTGTTCGCCAAGTATTTGTTAATCGTTTCGATTCATGTGAACGGTTTGCGAGTGTTGCGCGGTTGAGATGTTTTGCGGATGCATTGTTGTGGAAAGGTTACAAAATACTGCATTGTTGTATTTGCGTAACTTAAAGGCTCATTAAAGTGTTAATTTTCACCATGGTTATTGTATAGAAATGGTGAAATGGTTTTTGCACTGCATTGTCTGTCTTTCACAGTGCAGCAGCAATTGATGGCACGGAGTCTAGCATGCTCGTGCAAAATCGTTGGAAGTGCGATTGTTAGCACATACTTATGGTAGTCGTAATGAATGTAATTTATAAAGGGTGGCAGGGGACACGTGCATGTCGAGTCAGAAGAGAAAACGGTTAACAAGCCGGTACTCAGGCTCTGTGCAGCTTGGGACTACATGGGCAAGGCTTAGGATGCAATCCATGTCAATGACAGCGTAGTTGTCGATGCCCGTCGTTGGGCTCAGGCGCTTGCACCCGGTGTCCGGGCATGGCCGCGGGTGCTCGGTGTAGTACTGAATGTAGGCGGCACGACCCTCCACACCTGCATCGTCAAGGTAGTGGAACAGCACGAGGGCCCGGCCGTACCACGGTGGGCCGACTCCATCTGCGGGCTTGATAGAGACGTCAGAGAAGAGCCACTCATGCGGGGTCGCCTTCACAAACTGTCCCTTGGCCGTCCACTCCATGCGGTCGTGGGGGGGGATGGCCATGGCCGTGTGCACCTGCATGCACTCGGGTAAGAGTGGCATGGACGGGCGGAACAGCAAGGCGGGATTAGGGAGTGGAGGTTGGGGGGACATGCGGTGAAGGGTTTCAGCGGAAATGAGGGTAATGCACATGCGATGCGGGTGTTGGGAGGGAGGGGTGGGGTGGGGATGAGATAAAGCAATACGCGAAAGGGTTTCGGTCAGGGTCGAGACCGGCATAGTTCTTAACTAGACGGGTTAAGAGGGCACACTTCATGGAATCATGAACACCAGCACCTCCCACAAGTGTGGCTTGCAAGTTCATAGGAGCGTTGAGGAGGCAGATGGGGAGTTGGGATGGTTAAGCACTTACCCAGACAGTGCGCGTCGTGATTTTGGCGAGGTCCATCTTGTTTGCCATTTCTCGCATCGCCTCCACGCCAGCAGTACGTATGTAGGACAAGAAAACGGTGTCCAGCTGGTCCCCCACCACCATGCGCCTGCAAGTCTTCGTCATGACCCTCTTGCCAAGGAGGGCCGCCTGTGGGGGACGGTGTCGGGTACACGGGGTGGTTAGTGCGTTTGGGAGGGTCGGGGTGGGTTAAGGGACAACCTGAAGGGGAAGGGGAGGATGGGAGTGGGGAAGGGGGAATCCTATGAGGTGATAAGGCAGACAAGAGATGTGTAGGGTGAATGTATAGAAGAAGGATGGCTGGTGGGAGAGTGGAGGGCTGATTTCCAAGATCGGGGATAAAAGTATGGGGATGAGGGAGTGTGCTGTCAGGGAGTGGGGAAGGGTGATGCCAGGGAGGGGTAACAGCAGTGGGGGGTGGGTGAAACACAAGGGGGTGGAGGGCGGATGGGGTTGGGGGAGGGTGAAATCAAGGACGGCGAGAGGCAGATGTGAGAGGGGAACACCTACTGAATACAAGGTCGACAGCCCCAAAGGTGGGGTGGAGGAGTGGGGGCGGAAGGGAGGGGGGGAGGGAGGGAAGGGAAGGGAAGGGGGGAAAATGGGGGTACGGGAGAAGGGGGCATACCTGCTTCATTGCCGTCTCATAGGTGGCGTCGCCTCCCACCTCTCTCGTCAGTTGCCGCACGACCGCATGCTGAATGTGCTTCTTCACAATCCTCTGGTCGACATTCTTCCAGTTCGAGCCCCGGGAGGGCCGCTTGACAGTGGTCTTGTGGGCGTGCTCGTAGGAGTTGCTGGAGTACTCGTGGGGGAGCCCACGTGCCTTGATCGTCTCGGAGAGGTGGCAGATGTCATGGATCTTGACAATCCCCCACCCCGACTTCTGGTTTTCGAATGCCGTGCCTAGGGAGTCGACCATGCTATGCGGTGCAGACGGGCAGATAATGGGTCATGGGGGATTGGGGGTGGGGGAAGTTGGGGGTGGGTGGGCGGGTTTGGAGGAGGTGTGATACTCATAAAGGTGCACAACAAAGGCACGGCAGGGGGGGCTTCCGCGGATGTAAGGGGGGACCAAGCTTCGAGGGAGTGGGGAGTGGGTGCAGGTAAGCAAGGTGAACGTACTCCTTGCCGTCGCTCGTCAGCTTCACTAGCGACTCGTCGGTGTGGTACTCCGCACGGATGTGCTCCTTGTACCATGTCACCATGCGCACGACCGCCTCCCGCTGTGGCTCCCGCTTGTCGAGGATGAGGATGAGGGGGAGCACTTGCATCACTGCACGGTGCTCAGACGCCGCGAACCCGGCGGTCGTGGAAAAGTACATCCACCCGCCGGGCAGTCGCAGAAGGAAGGACGGCGTCACTGCCTTGATAGCGGAGTATCGGCTGGGGGGGGGGGTGGGGAGCACAAGGAAAGTTTGGGGGGAGGGCGAAAGACAAGGGAGGCAGGGGACATGTGGAAGGACGTCACGGACTACAAGGACCAGTATGAGTTGGAGAAAATAAAAGGCAACACACAGCGGGTGAAGCAGCAGCTCACTTGAGCAGGATGCCGCGCTCCGATGGAGTGAGCTTAGCGACCAGGCACTTCATGGCATGCAGCCACCACCCTTGCTCTATCATGTGCATGATGCATGGAGGGAGTGCTAGGTAGATGTTCCCCCACAGCGTCGTGGAGAACTCCCACTCCCACAACGCGCACTGGGGATTACCCATGAGGCGGGCACACGTGGCGGGTCGGGATTAGGGTTAGTTTGGGGTGGGTGGAGGGGTGGGGACGCGTTGGCATAGCCCGTGGGGAAAGGGAGAGGGGGGGGGGGAGAAGGGCGGGACATGAGAGGACGGTCCTGGGTTAAGGGGGGGTGCATGAACAAACGGGACAGCAGAGTCCGATGGACACGGCTTTGGGTCTGGGAAAAGATACGTGGCGGCTGAGAGCAAGGACAGGGGGGGGGAAAGGTGGGAGAGCGAGCACGCGAGAAGGGCCGTGTGTGCGGTAGATGAGAGAGGAGGGACACGGAGTAGGGCAGAGGCAACGAGGGTGGGGATGTGTCAAAGGGAGTCGTGGCCACAGCGGGGGGGCGGACATCGGCGGTTAACGGGGGGAGAGGGAAAGGGGGGGCGGGGGTGGGGCCTTGTGGTGCATCGCAAATCGAAGAAACACGTTAGCCAGCAAGTTGTAACTTCTCTGAAATATTCCAGTAAACACGAGAGGTACAACATGCAGACGCTATGGCTTCGTTCGCACAGGACATCGTGCAGAGCAACCATTGGATTCTCGCCAAACAGAGGATCTTTCACTGGATCCCCCCTGCACCATCACCGGGCAAACAGGGAGGCGGACCCGAGAAGGCCAATCACGGAGGTACTCTACCGGCGGCTGCCCCAGTGCCGGCCATGGCACACGCAAGTCCCTCTCGGTGAACGGTGGACGGAACAACATGTAGCAGTTGGGCCAGGGGAAATCCAGGGGATGCGCTGGGTGGGATAGATAGTACCACCGGCGACACACGGCCTGCTGACGCACGAATGGTTTGAGGTCGGGCTTGATGTCTGGCCAATCCCGGCCGTTCTCCCAAAGACCAGTCCGAAGAATTTCGAAGATTTTAAGCCACACATCGTCAGGTAGGTAGGGAAGCTCGCGGGATGGTCCACGCCTGCCATCGTCTGCCATGGTTCAGCGCACAACTATTGGCAAAAGCACGGATGCGACGTACCGCTAGTGCCTTGCGCTGGAGAGTGAGTTGTCGAGAAGGGACGGCAAGGGTACGGGGACTTGCATGGGCAGCGCGGGCTCACTAATCGGCGAGTACGCGAGTGGCCGTGATGGGGGGCGTTTGCCGTTACAGTGTGCGACTGGCAAATCAACATGCGGTGCACCTCGGCGGTACGCTGTACCGCGCGCGCAAGGGAATCGACACCGATAATGGAACAATGTTCAAATGGAATGCCGTAGAACGAGCAACGTTGATCCAGATGCAATGATTAAAAGACACTAACCCGTCCAGCGGGCTAAGGGCAATACGCGGCCGCGAATTGACAAGAGACAGTGACCCGTCGATCGGGCTGGGGGAAATATGCGGCGTGGATGCAGGACAAGATGTTGACGTTAGATGTGACAATCTTAGAACGCTTCGCTAAGTGTTCAAAAAACAATTCCGCAAACGCTTCGCGAAATGTATGAAAAACCTTTCCGCAAACACTTTGCGAACGTTTCAAATGCGTTACGAGTTCCATAACGTTCCGATCACCAACACCCCCCATCTCCCACGAAAGAGGCAGAACCAGAACCCTCCCACTTACTGGCACGGCGTGCGTCGAGTACTTCGACTTGAGGGCAGCCAGGGCGCTTGGCGTCTCCACCCGCTCTGAGCGTTTGAGAAGCCTGTACACCGCCTTCTGGCCCTTGACGGTACGATTCAGAGTTGTCGAGAAGATTTGCTTCAGGTTGTTCTGCTCCACTAGACACATGGAGCATGGACGGAACGACTGGCACTGCATGGTGCACGAGACCTTGGAGGACTCGGGGTGGTCAGTGACGTAGGCGTACAGCACCGGAAACCCCATCGCGTGGTTTCCCGCGTGATCCTCTAACAGCAGCCCGCCACTGAGGGAAGTTCCAGTAGGATGGGGGGTGGGGGGGAAGGTGAGGAAGAGGGAGGGGGGGTGGTGGGCTGAGAGAGTGAGGATCGATGGCGCCTGGATGCGGATGCGTCGTGATACCGGCACAGGAGAGGGTAAGGGTGGGGTGTAGTGGCAACCGCGGGAAGAACCGCAACGCAGTGATGGCTCACCCACTAAGCTTGGACTTTTCGATTATGGGGCTTGCCAGGACAGCAAGGCCGGCCTGGAATGCCTTGCACTTCTCCTCAGGCGACAAGTCGGCGGGGATGGTTGGGAAGTTACCGAGCATCTCGGTGCCGTCCTCGCCCCACCGAGCCCACTCGGGCGTGTTGGAGAGAGCCAGCAGCGCGGGATGGGCAGTTTTCCTGCCGTTGTTGGAGAGGTTCGTCGCATCGCTGAAGAGAATGATGCCGAGGGGGAACCCACGGTCCCCTATGTGCTCCTACGTTATTCAACACACCATTAAACACGGTTTAGATAATGCGGTCCCAGAGGGTGGAGAGCAGAGTACAGATGTCGGCCGAAAGATGCAGCACGCGGAAGACGGAAACCATAGGGGTCACTGAACATGCATGTATCGTGCGAGTACCTGTGCTTTGAGCATGAAGTCCGTGTTCATGGGCGTGCTGTATCGACGCACCCCGTCCACCTTCCACTCTTCCGCGCGATGCAGGAAGCCCGAGACGGCCGACTGCCGCTTGTACAAGGCTTCCAACACCTACAATGGTGGGAAAAACAGAGTTACACACCAATAAGTGTCCATGGCATGCGCTATTTACACAGTGGAACCAACATGTGCTAGATTGGTGTTGAAGCTACAAGGTTTCTCGCAGGCTTGTGTGTGCTACCTTTAGTACCCTACGATGTCGGAAGACGAGGAACCCAACCTCATGGTCCACAGGGATCTCGGTCTCCAGCCACTCATTCTCCTCGCCGACCTCGAACTCCTCCTCGTACTTCTCAAGATCCCGATGGCTGTTCCAGCTGTCGATCTGCCGCGGGTCGAGGTCGGGGTGTCGGAAGATCTGGATCAAAGCTGTGACGGCTGCATTGCTTAGGCCGAAGTTACGGGCTAAGATACAGATCTCGGCCTTAAGGTCGAAGAGCTCCCTCTCCTCTACATCCGCGACAGCGCCAGGGTCGGTTAGCGGTGGCTCGGAGGGTTCTGTCGGTGGTACGGGTACTGCAGGCCGCCCGCGAGGCAGAGCATCCTCTGACCCTGGAAGGCGCGGAAGGGGAAGCGGGGCAGATCCACAATCGTGGAGCGTGTATACTCCATTGGACTCGCGTCGTACGCTAACGCCGTACTGCTGCCGATGTGCCGTAGCAAGCTTCTGCAACCTCTTGCACCGCTTGCTTCTAATCTGGTGTGTTCTTAGTGTTTGGTAGCATACGAAGCATAACTTACAGAAGGAGCATCTCATGGGCGTCATGCTCCACAAGTATATTTGACCGTCACCTGACTTAGCGAACGATCGCGAGAGGCCACCGATGTTATACGCACTGCGTGATTAGGGTTTCGGAACTAGGTGAGGGGTGACAGCGTGGTTCAGATCAGCGCGTTTGTTGTTGGTCGAAATCCATCCCAACCGATATCTTCTTTGTAAACATCTTTCTGAGCCGCGAGGTACGTCACCCAACCGCACAGAAAGTACCCCTTGGTTCATGTCGGAACGGACAGACAATGAGGACCGCCAACGGACCGCATTGCTACAGTGTAGGTGGGAAATGCCAGTGTCGCAGGGGCTACCGCGGACGTGCTGAAAACTGACGAGGGGGGAGATCCGTGGTTTAGGTTTGGGTGCGGCGAGCAGGGCTGAGGGTGTATGTTGTACACGTTACCTCTTGAGTAAACCCGTAGATAAGGGCTTTTATACAGCAACATACCAACAAGCAGTCTTCCATTTACGGCATTACATGGGTTAGCGTCCTCTAGACAGATCACGTAGGCGCAGTGACATCTGAGAGGCAGGCGAGCTTCTGCTCGTACTCATTGTAGTACATTGACCATTTCCGCAGGTCTCGCCGATACTGCCTCCGCCACGCTTTTGGATCTCCCTCCAGCTCGATTTGTCCGAGATCTGCAAATCTGTCTCCACTAGATGGTGCATAAAACGCATTGTGTAGACCCCGCAGTCGTCTATCCCGTCCTGTTTGGGCACCTGGCAGCATAAAGTGCGTTGGCATGTGGCAAGGGTTGGGAATAGGTTGGCCCGCAACCCTATGGAACCAGCACTGGGATCCCTTATGCACCCATGGCCTACCGGCGCCCTTCTCCAAGCGCGCACCTGTATCTGGGTGAAGGGTATGGATGCAGCCCATTCCCTTGCGTCCACCCTATTGAATGTGGGAAAACGGCGGACGACTTGGCGTCGCAGGTACCTGCGATGGTTCGACAGTGGAACAACATTACAACCGAGGAGCATGCTGTACGTGCAATCTGGTGAACGAGGCACCTGCATAACTCACTCGCGCACAGGTGCATCCGCGCCCCCATGCTGGTCTTTTGAATCCGCGTGCCAGATATGCGCGTCCAGAGGCGTCGGGGATTGCGGGGTGTGTCGCAATTGGAGCACCAGCAAGCTCCAGTGTGATCTGCGAGGCGCCATTATGGGGCGGGGTTTGCCGTATCACCAGGGAACGAGACATATGTGCGCGTACGAACTGCAGCCCTTTGACATGTGGAACATTTGCAGAACATTCGAGCGAACACTTTTCAAACGCTTTGCTGGCAGAATTGTGACATGGTGAACGTGCGCAACATCAGCACTTGATACCTGGACACCTTGCGACCTGGGTAGGTGCAAATGACCGGTGTGACCTACCATGCTGATACTGTCAGATGACTCACTCCCAATGAACGGGGATGAAGACAAAAGAGTACTCGAGAGGGTCCGCCTTTAGACCATCCCGCCTACGAAGCCCACCCGCATTGAGTCGTGCAACCTCCCAGAAAAAGGTTGACGTGTATAGCCATTTTGGGTCGCTCTCCGTGGATTCGTAGCTCAGCATCCTGCGGGGAAAACGCTATCATGATTAATGAATAATGTCTTATTAGCCACGCGACGCACTGCACCGGCACGCCAACTCACAGTCCCACCCAGTCGATGAGGGCTCCTGCGATCCAGTTTCTCCCCCGAAGCGTGTTCGCGTCTCTCTCTTCGACAAGGAGCCACCCGTCACTGTTCAGCCGGGGCATAGTGAACGATTTGAAGGGTGTAGAGGAAGGTATGTTAGGCCCCGACATGAATCCTGGTTTGGCGCCGCGGCGGTGGCGAATACAGAGTCCAGGACTTGTCAAAACGCGATCGCTACACCCCTCTGAGCGAGACGGGGCAACAGATTACTGTATGTTTAGGTCATCCACTCGTGCGGCACTCTGAGTTTGCTGTTGCATTGTTCTACGTTTTGTGTATACGTGCGTGGAGCAAATGGGCCCACATATCTGTGACTATGGGGGCGGAGACGGGCGGAAACTGAAATGTTTTGCAGGAGGGTACTTTCGCCGATTAGCGCTGGGGCCCGGTTGGGACGAGACGTAACCACCACTGGTTTTGCAGTATCGGGCAGTGTTCAATGGTCGTGCATATGCCCGAGCCTGCGCTGAGCTGTCCAAACGTACATCACATGCGAGATTGTACACGTCTTTCCATACGCCAACTTCGGGACGACGGTTTAAGAATATGATACACGGCAACAATGAACATCGTATAGTAGTTCAGTATTACCGATAAATACTCACATGGCATTCAACCCCAAAAAGAGAGTACACCCCACGGGGAGCAGTGTTGAGATTATATAAGTTATACATAACTGTTAGGCTTGCTAGTTACCGAACCTTTCTGAAGAGGGTACAATCCCCTCCTTGTACACCTCTCCCTTCCTAATCGAACCCCTTCTCTCTCGACATTCTCTTCCAGCTCCAACATCTACTTTCCTCCCGCCATTCCATGGCGGCTTTCCTAGCCTCCTAGTATCCTATCTGAAGTAGCTAGTGTCCTAACTTCTTCTGATAAGGAGTACACACTCACCTTCATTGACGCCGCCACCCGCTACGTCTGGGTACTCAGCGTTCACGAGAATCCCTCCGTGATCGAGCCAGTGACCTCATGGCAGGCTCTCACTGGTCCACACCGCGCTGAATGGCGCAAGGCTGTGAACGCCAACATCCTAACATGCAAATTGCACAGTTGCCTCAACTCATAGGCCAAGGGAAACGTCTACTGCCGCACGGCTCGATACATCGTACGTGGCTACAACCAATGCCAGGGCATCCACTTCGACCTTACGTTTACGCCCTTCAGCCTTCACGCCTGCGTGTGTGAACTTAGGACTGTTTGTATATAAATGTATGGTTGATAGCTGTTGCTGAACAGTACCGTTCAGGGTACAAGACTCCTCCTTATATCCCTCTCTCTTCTTTTGCAGTCCGATTTTCTCTCCACATTCTTGCCTACCTTCTGCATATAAACCTCACACCATGGTTTCGGTTCTCCTGTTTCTACCTAGCCCAACTTCAAGACATGGTTTCAGAGCAAGACGCCCTTCCTGGGCCTGCTCCCAACCTCGCTTCCGCTGCGTACTCGTTCCTGTTGGCCGCCGTCGCGGCCATCCTTCTGCCTGCCGGTCGTTCCCCTGGTGCGGAGTCTGGACACGCCGCCAGTAGGGCGGGGGCCTCGCCCGTTACCGCCGTCGTAAGCTCCTGCCCTCGACGTCGCCGCTGTCGTCGCCGCACGCCTGTTGCCGCCGCACGCCCGTCGTCGCCGTCGCTGTCGCCACTGTCGGGACTACCGCCGTCGCCATCTCCAGAGCCTTGGGGTTGGCCCTGCTGGAGTTGTCGTGGCTGATGGGAATCGAGGTGCTAGGTTAGGGGGTCTGGGGGTGTGTGGGTCCTTCTGGTACCAAGCCTAAGGGTTGTGTTAAATGTATATGATATTACATAACTGTAGCCTTGGTAGTTGTTACTAAGCATTACTGTATAGGGTACCACACCTACTGTTGTATCACTCACTCTTATGTTGTACTCCTTTTTTCTCTCGACATTGTCGCCTACCTCCTATACCTTAACCTCACGCCGTTTTCACTGCTTCTACTATTTGTACGTAGCATTTCGCCGGGCGACAGCGTGTTCATCCTTCACACTTTGTTGCATGCCAACACATCGATCTACCTCTCCATCCCGGGATGTATCGCATCCACTTCCGCAGAGACCCCATCCTCCACACTGTTTACGTGAACTGTCAAATGTAACTTAGACAGTTACTGTAGACTACAATACATTGGCCTTAGAGGGTACAACACCCTCGTCTATATACCACTATATCCTTCTGTTATACTTCACCAAGTCATCATGATATGAACGTCGTATTCTACAACGGCACATAATCCGACCTGCTAGATCACTTCGAGCATAGCCTACGGCACCGCGTTGACATCACCACCTCCATGACAGGGACCCTGTTCCTCAGCCTCAACGTCGCCTACACGCCACATGGCATCTTTATGTACGAGTCAAAGTATGCCCAGACTATCGCGAAGCAATTAAACATAACGATGGGGCCGCTCTCCACACCCCGCCGCACTCCAGTAGGTGGCTACAGCCCCGACACCTAAACAATTCATGCTGCTGCCCATGCACCCTACTGGCAGCAGCGCAGATGTAAGCTGTTTATCGTGCGTCACGTTTCGACCAGATGTACAGCGAGGTTCCACTTCGACAAGAGCCTAGCGGACCCATCTTCTCGAACTGACAGGCACAGGAGCTGACCGCTCTAACCTCGGTTGAACCGTTTACATCGCAGCAACCTCCGCTGTTCACAAAGGTTCCCACCTATAGGATCCGCTGCAAGTTGCGAAGCTCAGCACATCGCCAACAAACCAGTTTCATCATTCGCACTATGCACATCACCCTAAGAACTGTTGCGTCAAAGTCAAAGTCCACGACGGGAGAGTGAACCTGACGTACTGTTACATTGGCGACATTGCAGCTCACTTCCTCACCAAACTGTTGGCACGTCCGACCCGTAGGTGCATAGGTAACGTACCCCTGTTAAGTGCATCTTCGACATACCCTTGGCATTCACTTTTTGTATGCATCATGTATTGTCGTGCTACAATGAACACTGTTTTGTTACATTGACTCCGACAGGGTTCACAAGACCAATTAACCACTGCCGCAGAGCGCACATCTCAAGGATGAACACGCGGAACATCCTACAAACCACATTGGATTGCTTATGTTCATTGCACACCACTGACCCTAAACACTCTTTCGCGATTCCTCAAATGAATAACCTCTCGTCTACCACTGCTTTGGCAAAAATTTGGGCTCTTCGGTAATGCATCTGTGTCATAATCATAAAGTCTCCACGCTTCGTCGATTTAGTACTGGGTTAAGCAATTTCTACACATAGCGGGTGGTGTATACATTGATCTTACAGGGCGTGACCACGTCGGACACAATGTAATTTTGCACGCCATGCCATGTCATTTCCCCCCACCAATCAGGCATGTTCGCCCGAATCGATGATGAAGCTGTGCGCCATTCGATATGTAATCCGAGGGTGTCGCGTCGCTCACGCCAAACAAAGGGCACAAGAGGACTATAGGGGTTCTTTGAGGGTTCACACACATCACTGTAGCAGGTAACCCTTCCCCTCCCCTCACCCTGTCCGACCGTCCCAGAAAGGTAGCATTGGGTTATCCGCATTTCCAGTTTTCAATTTGACAGCATGTTTGCACATTTCTAGACTCTACGGTATAGGGCTTGTGATTGCGTTCATTTTCCCCTCCACCAGTAGCCATGACACGCGACGAAGTCAGACGCGGAGATAGGCGCCGTAAGGAGCGCGTAGATCAAAGGACTACGACAGTGGCTCAGGCGAGGTGCCTGCCAGGGGTAAACGGAGGGGGAAAAAACGGAAGATTACTAGAGAGGAAACTGCAGAAGCGGTCCGTGAATACCGGAAAGCAAACAAGCTTTCGGTGAAGAAGGGCGACGGGCTGGAAAGTGACGCCAACTCTTCCGACCCGGATGGCGACGATGATGCCCTAGACGACCCTTACGGGGACGTCGCGCCGGGCGGGCTTCGTAGCCCAATGAAAAGGTCGGCTCAGCGGAAGAAACGATAGGTGTCTTGTCGGCACCCCGGTGAGCTACTTCTTCCATGCTCCACCCGCCAGGTGGCGGTTTTTTTGTGCCTTCGTATTTAACATTCCCTGACATTGCGCGTTGCCGGGCCGCCATGCAGGGAATGATGGACCGCCGCACGCCCCAAGAAGCCCAGGCAGAGACGAAAAAAGAACGGGCCGTAAGGGAAAAGGCCGAGAGAAACGCAGCGAAGGCCACTGCAGCAGCAGTAGAGGGTCTGCAGCGGATGCAGAGGAGGATGCAGCGGTAGCTGAGGAGGATGCGGCGGTAGCAGACAAGGATGCGGCGGTAGCAGACAGGGATGCGGCGGTAGCAGAGGAGGATGCAGCGCTGCAGAGGGAGGATACAAAGGCAGCAAAAGTGGTCGCAGCCCCAGAGCCGGCACCCCTCCGGCGAAGGCGGACGCGAGCGCCGCTCCCATTCCCGCAGCTGCCGCACCGACGCGGAACCGCGTCGTGATGAGCGCCGCAATGAACGCCGATTGTCCACCCCGACCGCAGCAGACGCGCCTCAGGCGGTTGAGGAAGTGGCGATGGTCGTCGTGGATCCCCTGCTAGCGCCATGCCGCCGTCGCACGATGATTCCCTAACGGTGAAACTGTCGCAAACAATGTGGCGGAGTCGGATCGCGCGAGCCCTCGCAGGCCGCTGCTGCGGCCCCCGTCTTGAAGACTCCCGCTCGTGTGGAAGGCCGCGCGACCGGTGGCCGCGACGACCAGCCCAGAGAAACCGTCAAACAGGACAAGGACGGCGAATGGGAGCGTCGCGATGGAGACACCCGTCGAGCGAAGAGCGACGCCATTGCCCCATCACCTGAACGCCGCGAAAGAGGCCCGCGTCCGCGAGACGAAACGGAAAAAGCGCGAAGACTCTCCCGAGGAATCAGACTCGCCGTCCTCTTCCAGCGACTCTGACTCGGGGGAGTCCTCGGCGTCAGAGTCCAACTACGACGGTCGGAGCACTGAAAGCAGCGAGCCTTGAGTCCTCGAGAGCGAGTCTGACGGCGACCGCAAGCGCGGCAAAAAGCGCGGCAGGGACAGGCGCGTCGGACGGCACAACGGTGGGAAGGATAAGGGGAGGGGGAGTAATGGCAAGAGGAAGAAAGGGGCGAGCAGAGGGAAGCAAGGACGTGGCGACATGAGGAAGCAAGGGAGAGGAGGGAGGACGGAGGGCCTAGGGCTAGGCCCGCCAAGCATGGGTATGCTCCGTACCCGGCTGGCAGCGACGATTTCGAGAGCGGCTCTGCGTCTGAAGGTCCGGTGCTCATTCGGCGGACAGATTACCGCGACAAAGTTTCCGGCGTATGCAACCGACAAGGCGTTTCAGGCGTTGACCATGTCCTGTCACACACCCATGGCCTGTCACACACCCATGTCCTGTCACACACCCATGGCCCGTCACACACCCATGGCCTGTCACACACCCATGTCCAGTCACACATCCATGCCTGTCACACACCCATGGCCTGTCACACACCCATGTCCTGTCACACACCCATGGCCTGTCACACGTCCATGGCCTGTCACACACCCATGGCCTGTCAGCCACCCATGGCCTGTAACACACCCATGGCCTGTCACACACCCATGGCCTGTCACACACCCATGTCCTGTCACACATCCATGCCCTGTCACACACACATGGCCTGTCACACACCCATGCCCCGTCACACACCCATGGCCTGTCACAAACCCATGGCCTTTCACACACCCATGGCCTGTCACACACCCATGTCTTATCACACACCCATGTCCTGTCACACACCCATGTCCTGTCACACACGCTTTGCCTGTCACCCACATTTGCCTGTCACACACCCATGTCCTATCAGATACCCATGGCCTGTCACACACCCATGGCCTGTCACACACCCATGGTGTCACACATCCATGGCCTCTCACACACACATGGCCTGTCACACACCCATGTCCTGTCACACACCCATGGCCTGTCACACACCCATGGCCTGTTACACACCCATATCCTATCACACACCCATGTCCTGTCACACATCCATGGCCTGTCACACACCCATGTCCTGTCACACACCCATGGCCTGTCACACACCCATGGCCTGTCACACACCCATGGCCTATCACACACCCATGGCCTGTCACACACCCATGTCCTATCACACACCCATGGCCTATCACACACCCATGGCCTATCACACACCCATGGCCTATCACACACCCCATGGCCTATCACACACCCATGGCCTATCACACACCCATGGCCTGTCACACACCCATGGCCTATCACACACCCATGGCCTGTCACACACCCATGTCTTATCACACACCCATGTCCTGTCACACACCCATGTCCTGTCACACACCCATGGTCTGTCACACACCCATGGCCTGTCACACACCCATGGCCTGTTACACACCCATGGCCTGTCACACACCCATGTCCTGTCACACACCCATGGCCTGTCACACACCCATGGCCTGTTACACACCCATATCCTATCACACACCCATGTCCTGTCACACATCCATGGCCTGTCACACACCCATGGCCTGTCACACACCCATGGCCTGTCACACACCCATGGCCTGTCACACACCATGGCATATCACACACCCATGGTTTGTCACACACCCATGTCCTATCACACACCCATGGCCTATCACACACCCATGGCCTATCACACACCCATGGCCTATCACACACCCATGGCCTATCACACACCCATGGCCTATCACACACCCATGGCCTGTCACACACCCATGGCCTATCACACACCCATGTCCTGTCACACACCCATGTCCTGTCACACACCCATTGTCTGTCACACACCCTTGGCGTGTCACACACCCTTGGCCTGTCACACACCCATGTCCTATCACACACCCATGGCCTGTCACACACCCATGGCATGTCACACACCCATGTCCTGTCACACACCCATGGTCTGTCACACACCCATGGTCACACACCCATGTCCTGTCACACACCCATGGCCTGTCACACACCCATGTCCTGTCACACACCCATGGCCTGTCACACACCCATGGCCTGTCACACACCCATGGCCTGTCACACACCCATGGCCTGTCACACACCCATGGCCTGTCACACACCCATGGCCTGTCACACACCCATGGCCGGTCACACACCCATGGCCTGTCACACACCCATGTCCTGTCACACACCCATGTCTTGTCACACACCCATGTCCTGTCCCACACCCATGTCCTGGTGGGCGCACACTACTAGCCTATAAAACACCCATCATGAAACTCTTCCATTATTCAACTTCGCTTTACCCTTCCCCTCTTCCTTCGCCTCTGTCCCGTCACGCCCTTTTGCTTCCCCTGTCGCCCCCTTTCACTCTCCCACCACCCATTTTCGATCTCTCGCGCCCATTTTCCAACCCCACCAATGCATTGCCTTGTACAGAAGCCATCTCCTAGGGAGCTCGCCCACTCCGTCCCTTCTCATGGCGAAATACGGAAAGATACACACAATGGATCATATGCTACATTGACATAGTAATTTCCTCTGTAGATTCGGCCCTTCTTTGGCACGTATGAGGACCGTCACAAAACAAATCGGGCCGGAAGTCACAAAATTGACACTTGGGTGACGCGTCAGTATATCCCCTAGAAAGACAAAAAATATCTTCAAGGGCAGTCCTCGGCATACTGGGAGTTTCATCGGGGAATGAACGCGGACACTCCTCGAGGATTGATTGGCGAATCCAAGCTGTACTGCTGACGATTCGTTTGTGATTACAGTACGCTGTACTCGTTATTGCGCAGTTTAAAGCCCACATTGTGATTGTATAACAATCTTGAATAATGTAAATTACATTTTGACTAAGTCGTATTAATAAACGGAACTTCCATACAATCACAAATATGTATAAGAACCTCTGCATAAGCACGTGTTTACATAAAACAATGTTGCGCCTAAACAAATGCACCTGCTTATTACACGCAATTGGCGCATAGGAAAAAACCGCATTATTCACAGCACATTAGTATCCTTCCTTTCGCCCGTTCTAATTAAACTGAATCGTCAGGCTAGATTTCAATACAGGTCAAACTGTTAGAATACAAGAATGACTAGAAACAAGGGTGAACAAGGGAGATATAGGGTTGGAGTTGTACCCTCTAAGAATACACCCCTATCTAGCCTATAACTTCTACATACAAATATATGTATAAGTTGACACACCTCCTAGGCTAGATAAGGGGTAGTGTTTGTTGTGATATAATGCATACTTAGCATTTCTGTAAGTCGATTATCGGTAGATAGTGTCGAATCCTACTGTAGAATATAAGTCTGTGGGATGACGTCAGCAAATAGCGCTCGTCATGAGGACAGTCGTTTCAGTCACGCGAATAGTCGCGTCTCTTCATTATCATTTAGGGCGCATAGCGCGATAGTGACGAACAGGTACATTAGCGAACAGGTACATTAGCGAACAGGTACTTTCCTAGAGCTATAAAATCCTTGTTATGCCTTTCTATTGTTCACCTTGAGATTTCAACTTTGAGACTTTAAACTTGACTTCAACTGAATTATATACTCAGGTTCATTCTTACAAAGACTTCCACTGTCTTACTTGTCTACCATTCCAGTAAAGATCCTAGGCTAACACTTGAGGTTTTCCAAGTGTTTGTGTTTGCAGATTCTACACTTAGTCTCGTGCAACACCTGTCAAATTATTACATGGTATGAGAGCTATCTGGATTTAAGACTACTGTCAACAATGACTGGGACATCACCAGCACCATCTACCGGATCCAGTTCTGGAACTACTGGAGTACCTGTCTCCACGACCGCCACTGGTCTCTCAGCCTCTGGACCGTTTCCACTGGCTTATGCGCACATCAGTATGCAGCAGCAGAATCCGCCTTCTGTCAGTACTCCAGGTGTTTCATCGACTGCACGTACAGCGCAACAACAACAAACACAGGCAACAGCACAACATCAGGCAACAGCACAGCAACAAGCAACACCACAGCAGTTTTCAACACAGTCAATATCGTCAGCGTTTAGTGGAATGAGCCTTGACGGCTCAAGTTACATGCGTGGAGCTTCAGCTCCAAGTACTGGCTCATTTGCCTTCTCGCCGTTTACGCAGCAGCCGCAGTCGCAGCAGCAGCAGCCCTTTTACATCTTCGGGCGATCACCTGCTCAGCAACAACAACAGCAACAGCAACATCAGCAACAACAGCAACAACTGCAGCATCCACAGCAATTCCAGCAACAGCAACAACCTCAACAACAGGGGATTATTTTTCAACCGCCAAATCTACTTACCAGCACGCAGATCAAGACTACTATACCTTTTAACGGAGTTGAATTTTACTCCTGGAGCTTCGAGTTTGAGCTTCTGGCGCAGTTCGCTGGGCTATGGCCGTTCTTCACCGGCGAGTTTACGTATCCTGTCATGGGAACACAACTGGAGCAACAGAGTTTCCTGCACGCCTCTCTCGGGGCGTATACGGTTCTAGTTCGGAACCTGTCGCCAAAGGAGCAGCTTGGCGTTCGATCTTTTCATTCAAGCTTCACGCCAGCTGAAACTGCATGGAACCACTTAAAGGGGGTGTACATGGCAAAAGACACAATAACAGCAAGTAAGATTCTTTCGCAGCTGACAAGTGTGCAGATGATGACAAACGAGAATGTCATGGATTACGTCAATCGTGTTCGCACACTACAAGATCAACTGGAGAAGAGTGGAGGATACTTCCCTCGTGAGATGTATCTCATGGTCCTTCTTGCTGGACTTGGTCCCGAGTGGCGACAGACGCGCGCCTTCTTGCGCATGAATCCGAACCTCTCAGAAACCGAAATTTCGTCGTATCTTCAAGCGGAACAGCAAGATCTTGACCTGCAGTCACAACGCAATCAGAAGAAAGGATTACAATTAAGTTTTTACTCAAATCCAGAGCCACAGCAACGACTTCCCCCGAAATATCCCTTCTGCCATTTCTGCAAGAAACCAGGACATACTTACCAAACTTGTCGCAGTCGTTGTCAAAACCGTCGCAGCACTTCGCAACCATATCATCGTTCGCAGCAGTTACCGAAGCCACATCAGCAAATGCAGCAGTCGACGTCCCAGACGCAGCAGATGCCGCAGAGTACACCGCCATCACAGCATCGTCCTCCGGTCTTTGCATCTGCAACATCAGGAAAAGGGGTTTTTGGATGTGTTACAACAGTTGATATTTCAGATACAGATTTCGAGACACAACTTGAAGAAACCACCAGTGCAGAGGGCATTCCCTTACCGCAAGTTTACGCTAACCTTGCTCGAGTCATTTCAGGACCCAATACTTGGTATCTCGACAGCTGTTGCGGTTGGCACATGTGCTCCGCTGAAACAAGCGTCATCACCAACCAGTGTCCTCTTCATCGTCCGATAACAGTCACAGTTGCAAACGGACAAACCATTATGGCAAGATCTATTGGGAGTGTAATACTTGAATCAGTCGACACGGGATATTCCTTACACGTTACCAATGTTCCTATCGTCGCCAGCCTTGGTTTCAATCTTCTCTCCACAGCTCAACTCCTGGCACACAAGATTCGCACACAAGGGAATTGTGATACAATGGATCAGGAGTTATGGCACAGTTTATCAAATACTTACCTCGGTCGCGCTGCTACTCAACATGGAGTATCAGTTCTTCAGTTCACAGCACAGGGCACCTCTGGTGATTCTGAACGCGTCCTTGGTCTCGGTCCCTGGGGTCACCCAGAAGAAACATATTATATACACGTGGATATTGTTTTTCGGGCAACTACTGTACCAACAGCTTCTAGAACTGTAGCTGCCGTTCTTACCGCACTGGATACTTGGGAGTTTAATACCGCCGATGAAGGCGCCAATGCTTGGCGAACCTTCTATAACACCCGTGCAGCCTTCCAAGGAACTCCAGCTCCACTTTGGGGAGAAATCAGTGGACTTGCAGCTGATGAACCCGAAGTCGTCGAGGAAGCCGTGAAAGAAGAAGTCGCCGAGCAGCCGAGTCTTCCAGTAGCTGTCGCAGGACCATCTGCCATCAAACTGTAACATCAAAAGAAGCAGTATCAGAAATTGCAGTCGCAAATACAGCAGACACTTCAAATGTTCAGTTACCCCTTACCCGTTTCGTCGAAGGGGAGATTGACATGTCTCCAGCTCTTTCTCCTTTCATCATTTCTTCATTTTATACTAACGCCGACTTTTATCTGCGATCATCAGGACACAAAGCCACATAAGAAATTTGGCACCAACGGTTAGGACATCCATCGCAAGGGATTTTAAATCATTGAATCCGAGCAGCAGTTCTTGATAAAAACAGTCTTCTCTTACCTGACGGCACGGAGATGAAACCGCAGTCTCGCCCAACGGTCTGCACCACGTGTCCGGTCACCAATCTTACCCACGACCCGTTTTCGAGTCATTTTCCTGGCTCCACTCGTTACAAACTGATGCAGAAGGTCTACAGCGATATTCTTAACTTACCTGAAGCAGGACCTAAAGAAGAGCTGTACGTGATTACCTTCATCGAAGCATCTACTCGATATGTTTGGACAGCAAACCTTCCTGCTCGACATCTCGCCCATTCAGTCTTCGTCGCATGGCTCGCCGTCGCTGAAAGAGAGTCTTGAGCAAAACTGCAAGAATTCCAGAGTGATGGCGCAGGGGAGTACACGAGCAACGCTTTCACAGACTACCTCCAGACACTCGGCATCAAACGGAAGCAGTCACTGCCACATGCACACCAACAGATGGGGGTAGCAGAAAGGATGAATCGGACTCTGCAGGAGAAGATGCGTGCTCTGCTGACGCAGGCAGCCCTTCCTCCTCGCTTTTGGCCGTATGCGATGGACCACGCGGTGCTGTTACACAACCTGCTGTCTTCCACATCACTGCCCGAGTTTTCTTCACCTCACCTGCAGTGGACACGAACAGTGGGAAGTACAAAACTTTTACGAGTTTTTGGGTGTGTCGTGCAGTTTCGTCCTCCAACTGCAGCACTCGGCAAATTTTCCGAACGGGCAAAATGGGGGGTACACCTCGGCATCGAAAAATAGTATCATGCATGGAAGATTTTGGATCTTCGTTCAAACCAAATTGTCCCTTCACGTGATCATCTCTTCTATGAAAGACTCACCTTGCCAGTTTTTCGTGCCCACCAGGCAGCAGCTGCAAACCCTGCCAGGCTGTTCGAAGGCTCGCGTGCATTTGCAACTGACGAAGCCGAAGCTGATGTACAGGACGAGGCGGTTTCTGAAGCTTCCGAAGCTACCGCAACTGACATTCCCGAACCTGTCACGTCAACAGGCATCCCGTAATTTATTCCCCTCGCTGATGTTGACCCGGATGACGTTCCCGAAGTCCACCTCAGCTACGAACGCGATCGCCAACAGCAGCCGATGCCACCCGTCTCCGACGAAGCAGTTCGTGTTACACCTAACGAAATTGGGGGGGGGAGAAGGGTCAGAAGAAAATTTCGCAGGTGCAAACGAAGAACGTCCGCGTTTTACAGAAACTGGCTTACAGATACTTGGATTCGCAGTCGCAGTACAGTACAACGACAGTAAAATATCTTAACCGAAAACCGTTCGACAAGCTCTTACGAGTCCTTACCGCGAAAAATGGCGCAAAGCCATGGACAGAGAGCTAGCAGCTCTCAAGACTCGCGGCACATGGGAGTTAGTACCGACATCAGAAGTAAAAGGGAGGAAGGTACTTGCCGGGAAGTGGGTCTTCCGTGTCAAGACTAATGCAGATGGGTCGTTTGAGAAATTCAAGGCGTGATGGGTCATCCGCGGGTTCGAGCAGACTTACGGCATCGACTACGAGTTAACTTTTGCTCCCGTCGGTCGACATACGAGCGTTCGGATTTTACTCTGTGTCGCCGCCTGCCGCAATCTACGACTTCGACAAATCGACGTGGCAAACGCATTTCTCTACGCACCCGTCGACACACTCATTCTGGTAGAGTACCCACATTCGTATACTACTAACCCACCGAGCGTATGCCGTCTCCGAAATTCGCTATACGGCATTAAACAGGCACCCCGGCTATGCGCAGTACCTACAGTACATTCACAGCTACTCACTGCTGGATTCCGTCAACTACCGCATGACCAGGGGATGTATCTTTTAACTGACAGGAGCAACTATATTTTACTTGTCGCCTACGTCGACGATATTCTCTACGTCAGTACTACCGACTCGCTCGCCAATACCTTCATACTGAAACTACAGAAAAATCTACAGCTTACCGTCTCCGAGACAGTCTCACAGTTTCTCGGTTTAAATATTACCTACTCACCGACGTCTATTCACCTCACCGCTTCGAAGTACGCAGCGACGCTCGCTGCCCGCTTCAACCTCACTCCTTCTACAGTCACTACACCGTACCGATCACTACCGACAGACTACAAACCGAATACTACACCGTTGAGTCTAACCGACCTACAGACCGATCAACAGCAGTTAGGCTGTCTACTCTTCACCGCTGTTACTTGTCGTCCAGATCTAGCGTACGCGGCTAGTCAACTCGCACAGTTCCTACGCCGTCCTGAAGAAGAACACCAACTCGATCTTCTTCGCGCGCTTCAGTATTTCGTCTCGACTCCTGACGTCGGCTTAGTCTACAACGTCGTCGGCTGTAAAACTCTATACCTACACCGTTTCGTCGGCGCCGACCACGCTGCTGATACTACTAATCGGCGCTCGCGTGCTGGATTCATCTACCGCCTTGAACCTATCGGCCCTATTTCTTGGAATTCGATGAAGCAGGAGCGGATTGCTCTCTCCTCTGCTGAAGCTGAATTTATCGCTGTCTGCACAGCAAAACGCGAAGGACTTTACCTGCAGGAGCTCTTGGAAGAAGCAAAGTTGACGACAAGTACTCATATCACTTTACAGTGTGACAACCAGAGTGCAATTCGCATCGCGCATCAACCTGGCTTCGTGAACAGGACGAAACATATTTCACTACGTTATTTTTTCGTCAAGGATGAAGTCGAGAAGGGGAGAATGCGATTGGTCTATTGTTCGACCAACGAAATGGCTGCCGACTTCCTCACGAAGAAGCTGACACGACAGAAGTTTCAGTACTGTAACAAGCTTTGCGGGATCTTCAAGAAGTGACACTGTCGAACTTCCAGAAATGAAGGGGAGTGTTGTGATATAATGCATACTTAGCATTTCTGTAAGTCGATTATCGGTAGATAGTGTCGAATCCTACAGTAGAATATAAGTCCGTAGGATGACGTCAGCAAATAGCACTCGTCATGAGGACAGTCGTTTCAGTCGCGCGAATAGTTGCGTCTCTTCATTATCATTTAGGGCAAATAGTGCGATAGTGACGAACAGGTACATTAGCGAACAAGTACTTTCCTAGAGCTATAAAATCTTGTTATGCCTTTCTATTGTTAACCTTGAGATTTCAACTTTGAGACTTTAAACTTGACTTCAACTGAATTATATACTCAGGTTCATTCTTACAAAGACTTCCGCTGCCTTACTAGTCTACCATTCCAGTAAAGATCCTAGGCTAACACTTGAGGTTTTCCAAGTGTCTGTGTTTGCAGATTCTACACTTACTGTAGTCCCCTGCAACACCTGTCAAATTATTACAGTGCTGAGCAAGAAACACGCAGCTTAGGGTGGCACTACTAGTCCAAACTCTGAGACAGGGGTCCGAAAACCAGTCAGCAAGAGTATAAACAAGACAGGAGCAAAACAGGGCGGCACTACTAGTCCGGCCACTGGAAGAGAAGCCACAAGGCCAGTCTGAAAGGTATATATAAAGAGGAGTACACAATCAAGGTCCTAGCAAGTGAGAATCTACAGGAACTAGACCAAGCTACAAACAGTGCCGCTGATGATCCTTAGGCGCAAGCGCTTTAGTAAAGATATCAGCTATGTTGGCACCAGAGGCCAAGTGTACTACGCAGGCCTGGCGACGCTGTTGTAGCTCGCGCAGGAGGAAGTACCGCAGCTGGATGTGCTTCGCTCTGCCCTCAAGTCGAGGCTCTTGACAAAGGAGGATCATGGTCCTGTTGTCAGCGTTCAGAACCGGGGCAGAGCTAGGCCGCTCACCTAAGTCGGTGAGCAAGAAGGCCAGCCAGCAGAGCTCCTGTGCCGCCATGGCACCGGCGTAGATCTCAGACTCACAGCTAGACTGGGCAACAGACGAGGAGCGAGTGGACCTCCATGAGATGGCACCTGAACCAACGCTAAAGCAGTAGCCCTGAGAGGACCTGAGGGTCTCAGCGTCGTCTGCCCAAGATGCGTCTGTGTGCCCAGTAAGGACCACTGGCCTACGTCCTCCCAGCACTAACCCCGTGCCCGTTGTACTTGCTAGATAACGCAAAACTCTCTTAGCGGGCGACCAGTGCTGTGGTCGGTGTCTGCCTGTGGCCACAAAGCGAGCCATGATGCTGAGAGGGTATGCGAGATCTGGACGAGTGCAAGTCATTAGGTACATGAGGCAACCCACCAGCTCTGCGTAAGGACCAATGGGCTTTATTGACTCCTCTGGAACTGGAGCAGAGAGCCTGTGGTCTACTGGCTGAGGTGTGGGCTGTGCGGAGGAGAGTTGAAGACCGAACCTCTGAAGGACTTGGCGCACCAAGTGTGACTGTGAGAGAGTGATGGTGCACGCTGCTCTGTCCCTGGAGATCTGCAGACCAAGGTAGCGGCGCAGCTCTCCTAGGTCAGCGCAGGTGTGTCTCCTCAGCAGCTCGGCCTTCACAGAGACTAGTGCGTCTCTGTCTGCAGTAGCGAAGACCAGGTCGTCTACGTAGACAAGGATGTAGAACGGAGTCTGGCCAGCACGAACGAAGAGCGAGGGGTCTGCAGAGGACGGAAAGAACTGCACGTCAGCTAGCGTAGCACGCAGCATGTCGTGCCACTCACAGGGCGCCTGACGTAGGCCGTAGACCGGGTGCCGGAGAAGCCACTGCGTCCTAGGAGGGATGGTACCGGTGAAGCCGTGTAGACGGCGCAGGTAGACCTGCTCGTGTAGACTGCCCTGGAGAAACGCTGTGGAGAAGTCGAGGGAGTGTAACTCGTAGTCATGCTGTGCGATTACGTGCAGCAGCGCCCGAAGAGTAGTCGTCTTCGGGGTCGGGGCGAAGGTCTGAAAGAAGTCCACCCCCTCACGCTGACTGAAGCCTCTAGCCACGTAGCGTGCCTTGAATACAGGCGGCTCTCCAGGGGGGCGCTTCACTTTGAAGAGCCACCGGCCATCGACCACGTTCACCCCAGGTGGGGGAACTGCGTCGACGTTGGTGCCGGTGGATCTCCAATATGACATCTCCTGCTCCATGGCAGCTATCCACTGAGAGGCCCACGGTCCCGAGGTGGCCTCAGCGTAAGTGCGAGGGGTCGGGATGTCAAAGGCGTCAGGGTCACCCTCATGGACTAGCAGCATGGAACAGAGATGGGGAGCAGCCTCAGACAGGAAAGCAAGCTCGTACTGCCTATCCTCTAGGACGTCACTGCCAAGGGCATGCGCACCCCCAAGGGATAGAGGGCAGACACGGTCAGAGACCAGAGCGGTGGCGTATTCAAGGTGGCGGATAGAGGCGAAGTCAGCGATAGCAGCGACAAGAGCGTCACGACTGGAGACAAGAACCGACGGGTCGGTAACGAGGAATGCAAGGACCCGAGGAACAAAAGGACGAGCAGCACCAAGGTAGTTAGAGAGAGGGGGAGGCGCGACAGCGAGCGACGACGGAGGAGGCGAAGGCAGGAGGGGAGGACGAAACGCGTAGGAACGAAGCAACATAGGGTGAGAACGCTGAACAGGAGATACAGGACGAGCACGAGAGGGACGGCGAGACCAGACGTGAGACGAAGGCATCTGGTTAGGAGACAGAGGAGGAGACACAAGGGAGGAACGAGGGGGAAGACGAGCCGGAGACGAGTTCGGTGGAGGGAACACAGGGCCTTAGACAGGAAGAGGAGGAGGTGGCGGGGGAGGCGCAAGCGAGCGGTCAGGGGAGGGAAGGCCGAGCAGGCAAAGGGCGGACACCGGCGGCGACTGCTGCTGCTGCTACTGCTCGACGCCGACACCTGGACCGCCAGCTGCACCACGGCCACCGCCGGAACACACCACGCCAGCACCCCCAAAAACGCCCACCCTAAGAGCGAGAACTCTCTCCAGCACCGGTGCCACCCCTATGCCCACCGGGACAAGCCACGACAGGAACCCCTGGATTAGCACCCTCCTCAACGCCAGCAACCCCAGAGTCCACGAGCGGCTGCAACTGCGGCGGCAGCAGCGGCTGCTGCGGCGGCAACTGCGACGGCGGAGGAGGAGACACCAAGGGAGTGGCAGGCAGCGAGAATGGCGCCGCGGGGCCACCAGAGTCAGCCGACTCCTCGATCGGGACAACCGACAAGAGGGGAGTGACGTGAGACACACCAGACGGAGCAGGACGGGGAGGGAGGTGAACAGGGGCTACCGGGGGAGTGGGAACCAGAAAGAGGGGAGTTGGACCCAAGAGACCTCGGTGGGAAAAGCGGTGGTAAAAGGAGACAGAATCGTCGAAAGTAGCTTCATGGGAGTGAAAGAAGCGGTGAGACGGCGGGTTGTAAAAGTGCCAGTCAGTCGAGTCAAGTGGGAAAACCCAGGAAGACACAGGGGACAGTGCGGGCAGTGAGCTTGTCCGTGCCAGAGGCACGAACATGAGCGAGGCAGCCCCAGACGTGGAATGCGAACGCATCATCAGGGAACCCGGTCCAAAGAAGGGTCGACGAAACCTGTGGTCGCTGGGAGCGCGGCCACAGGTTAAGCTGGTGAGCGGCGTAGCGAACGCCGAACGGCCACAGGAAATGGGATGCACCGGCATGGATCATTGAGGTACGAGCCACCTCCATGACCAAACCGATGCGTCGCTCAGCGACCCCATTCTGCTGCGGGGAGTCCGGTAGGGTGTACGACTGGGTGATGCCCTACGCACGATAGAACTGTCCAAGCCGGCCAGAGGCAAACTCGCCGTCACGGTCAGAGTGGAGACACAGCACAGGGAGACCGTGGTGGAGGCGTGCAGCTACGACGCGCGCGATAAGAACGTCAGGCACGTCGGCCTTCCGCTTCATATGTAACATGCATAGGAGGGGCCGGCGGGGTGTGGGGGGATAGCTACTAATGCATTAGACGGCGGATCCGACTTAGAGACACTCTACGAAACAAGCGTGAAAGTGGCGGATAACGTGGAAAGAAAAAAGCGAAGACGATGCAGCAAGTATGGAATCAG
>BQMB01000955.1:0-106766 GCA_027943415.1 Closterium sp. NIES-67
AGAGATGGGGAGCAGCCTCGGACAGGAAAGCAAGCTCGAACTGGCGGTCCTCCAGGACGTCACTGCCAAGGGCAGGAGCACCCCCGACAGACGGAGGGACAGGCAGGGTCAGAGACCAGAGCGGTGGCGTAGTCAAGGCGGCGGGTAGAGGCGAAGTCAGCGACAGCAGCGACAAGAGCGTCAAGGCACGAGACTGGAACAGACGGGTCGGTAACGAGAGAGGCAAGGACCCGAGGAACGAGAGGACGAGCGGCACGAAGGTAGTCGGACACCGGGGGGGGTGCAACAACAAGGGAGGACGGAGGAGGCGACGGCAGAAGGGGAGGACGAGACGCGTGTGAACGAAGCAACATAGGTGGGAGCGCAGGATAGGCGAGGCAGGACGAGCACGGGAGGGACGGTGAGACCAGACGTGCGATGGAGGAGTCGGGTCAGGAGACAGGGGAGGGGACACAGGAGGGGAACGAGGGGGGAGACGGGCCGGGGACGAGTCCGGCGGAGGGAAAACAGGGCCGTAGACAGGAAGAGGAGGAGACGGTCGGGGAGGAACCGACTCAGGGTCGGGGGACGGAAGGCCGAGCAGGCGAAGGGCGGACACCGGCGGGGACTGCTGCTGCGGCGGCACAACGGCGACACCTGGACCGCAAGCTGCTCCTCGGCTACCACCGGCACTCTCCACACCCGCACCCCCAGAGGGACCACCCTCAGGGCGACCGGGACGAGCACCCCAGAGTCAGCGAACGGGGGCTGCGACTGCGGCGGCGGCGGCGGCGGCGGCGACGGCGACGGCTGCAGTGGAGGCAGGGACGGCGGAGGAGGGGACTGGGGAGGGGACACCTGGGGAGGGGCGGCCGGCGAGGACTGCACCGGAGGGCCACCAGAGTCAGAAGACTCCTCAACCGGGTCCACGGACGGAAGGGGGGTGACGTGGGAGACACCAGAGGGGGCGGGACGGGGAGGAGGAGGAGGAGGGGCAGGGACTACCGGAGAAGGGGTGACCAGGAACAAGGGGGGGGTAACCGGGGGACCACGGTGGGGGAAGCGGCGGTAGTAGGAGACGGACTCGTCAAAGGTGACGTCACGAGAGTGAAAGAAGTGGTGAGACGGCGGGTGGTAAAAGTGCCAGTCGGACGCGTCAAGGGGAAAACCGAGGAAGACGCAGGGAAGGGTGCGGGCAGTGAGCTTGTCCGTGCCGGAGCCACGGACGTGAGCAAGGCAGCCCCAGACGTGGAACGCAGACGCGTCACCAGGAGACCCAGTCCACAGACGGGTCGGCGAAACCTGCGGCTGCTGAGGGTGCGGCCACAGGTTAAGCTGGTGAGAAGCGTAGCGCACAGCGAACGGCCACAGAAAATGGGGTGCACCGGCATGGACCATGGAGGTGCGAGCCACCTCCATGACCAAGCCGATGCGTCGCTCAGCGACCCCATTCTGCTGTGGGGAGTCCGGTAGGGTGAACGTCTGGGTGATGCCCTCCGCACGACAAAAGCGACCAAGGACACCTGAGGCAAACTCGCCACCACGGTCTGAGTGAAGACGCAAGACAGGGAGACCGCGGTGGACACGCGCAGAGACAAGCCAGGGGATGAGGGCGCCAGGCACGTCGGCCTTGCGCTCCAGGGGAAAGACTGTGGTGTAACGAGTGAAGTCGTCGACAAGCACAAGGAAGTAGCGCTCGCGACGCGGCCCAGGGACGGGGGCGGGGCCCCAGACGTCCAGGTGCAGGGTCTGCAGCGGCGCGGCGGTAGGGGGGAACGAGGAGGAGTGAGGGGCACGGCGAAGCCGACCCTCGACACAAGGCGTGCAAGGTGGAGCTGGGGAGGAGGGAAACGCGGGGAGTGAACCTGGGAGACCAAGGACAAGACCGTGCTGGGACATGTGACGCAGACGCGGGAGCGCAGGGTGACCTAGGCGGTGGTGCCACAGGAGGGTCGGGTGAGTGAGGGAGCAACAGGAGCAGGCAGCAGCAACCTGGGGAGACACAGCCACCTGAGGGGGCGCTCCAGCCGGGGGGGGCACAGTGTCCAGAGTGAACAGGCCGGACACCGGGTCCCGGGGGAACGTGGATAGGGGGGCACCAGTGGCGGCCTCGGTACAGACAGCATACCGCTCGTGACCAGGGAACGTAGTGGTGACGCCAAGGTCCTGGAGGCAGCCGACACCAACTAGGTTCCTGGAGAATGAGGGGATATGCAGACCTGTAAGAGAGCCCGAAGGAACCGCCGGACAGGGAAGGGTGGTGGAACTGCGGGCGACTACCGGACCGCCGGAGGGGTCAGCAAGGGAAACGGCAGCAGGAACAGGAAGCGGCGTCAGGGTGGTGGAGTCGCGGAAGAAACACCGAGAGGCGCCAGAGTCCAAGGTGAAGGAAAGCGAAGCCGAGGGGTCTGGCGACGGAACGACGGCAGAAGCACCAAGACTACACAAAGCAGGGGATCCTACGCCTGACGCAGCAGGGGAGGCGAAGCTAGGCACACCTACACTAGGCAACAGTGAGTAATAAGTCGGAAGCACACAAGAGTCATCAGCATACATCACATGCAGAGCAGATACAATGGCATCCATGTCCATATCAAAGATCTGAATCTGACGACTAAGCAAACTGTGCCAGTCCGGGAGGTCTGGCGACGGGCCGAAACGCTGACGAAAGAGGTCGTCCAGGCGACGAAAGCAGCGGGGAGTGGAGTGACCGATCTTACCGCAGACGAAGCCGCGGCGAGGACCGGTCTGGATCTGGTACTAACAACGCCCGCCGGCAGAGCCACCACGCGGCACACCACCACGCGCCCGTCCACCGCCAGCGCCGGGCCACCCTGGCGGGAGAACACTCGTCTGCCGCGTCTGCGACGGCTGCTGCAGCTGCTGCGAAGGCTGCGACTGCGGCGGCTGCTGCGGCTGCTGCAACTGCAGGGGCGGCGACTCAGCTGGACTGGGCAGGGTCCCCTCGTCCGCTCCAGCACCAGGCGACCCGACCCCACCACTACCCCCGCCCGCACCCCCGCCGCCCCCTCCGCCGCGCCCAGCCTTGGGGCGGCGGCCCTTCCCAGAACGGGCCTGCGCTGCAGCAGCAGTCTCAGCCACTGCGGCAGAGCCGTCGGAGAAGGTACACTGAGCGGGGGCACAACCCTGAAAGATAGGGACCGGCACGACACCGCTCGCCTGGGCGATGGAGCGGTGACGGGTCTCTATCACAGTCAGGGTGTCGACAAAGTCAGTGAGGGTGAGGTCTGCGGGGTGAACACTAAGGAAGCGGTCGCGGGCGACTGCAAGGCGGTCAGGGAGGCGGGTGGCAAGCAGGTAGAGGGTTGAGGTAATGGGCGGCTGGTGGGCTCTAAGCTGTGCGTCAGTGCAGGCGGCGCGCCAGGTCTCCTCTATCGAGCGCAGGTGGGCAGCGAGGTCAGAGACAGTGGGGAACGAAGCAAGGTCAGGAAAGAGCAGCGGGAGGATCAGGCGACCCACCGAGGCAGCCGGAGGGGTGGAATAGCGCTTGATGACAACATCTAAGTATGCCTGAGCAGTAGTGAGGGACCTAAAGCGAGGACGCTCGGACGGGGGGAGGGCGTTGCTAATGGCAAGCTGGGCGACAGCATCGCGAGAAAGCCAGACAGAGCGCGCACGGGCAGTGGCAGCAGTAGACTCACGCTCAGTGGGTGTGGGGTCAGCGGGCAGAATAGCAGGAGGGTCAGGGCAGGGGAGCGTACCGTCAAGGTGTGCGGAAAGCGGTTCACCATCCTGCCGCTGGCCAGTGAGTTGGCGGCGGAGGTCGGCAAGCCACGCCTCGAACTCTAGGGGCTGACCTTCAGCGTCGAAGCGAAGCTCCGCCGCCATCAGGAACAGTCCAGTGCTGTGCAGGGCGGTGCAGCTAGGTGGGGTGCGGTGCAGTGCGATACAGTGCGGTGCAGTGTGGTGCAGTGCAGTGCAGTGCGGTACTGTGCGATACAGTGCGGTGCAGTGCGGTGCAGTGCGGTACTGTGCGGTACAGTGCGGTGCAGTGCGGTGCAGTGCGGTGCAGGGCGGCACGGAGCAGGGCGGGGTGGGGGGGGGGGGGGGGGGGGGGACCGTACCAGTGAGGAGGACGGGGCCGGGGCTGGCCCGACGGGGCCGGGCGGGCGCGACGGGGCCGGGCTGGTGCGACAGGGCCGGGACGGGGCGACGGGGCCGAGCGGGCGCGACGGGGCCGGGCTGGGGCGACGGGGCCGGGCGAGTGCGGCAGGGCCGGGCTGGTGCGACGGGGCCGGGCGAGCGGGACGGCGGCCGGGCTGGTGCGACGGGGCCGGGCGGCTGCGACGGGGCCGGGCAGGGTGCGACGGGGCCGGGCGGGTGCGACGGGGCCGGGCGGCGCGACGGGGCCGGGCAGGGTGCAACGGCGCCGGGCGAGCGCGACGGGGCCGGGCGGCGGCGACGGCGCCGGGCGGGCGCGACGGGGCCGGGCGGCGGCGACGGGGTCGGGCGGGCGCGACGGCGCCGGGCGGGCACGACGGGGCCGGGCGGCGGCGACGGGTACGACGCGGCCCAGGAGGGGCGCTACGGGGGCCTGGGAGGGGCGCGACGGGGCCTGGGAGGGGCGCGACGGGGCCCAGGAGGGGCGCTACAGGGCCCAAGGAGGGCGCGACGGGGCCCAGGAGGGGCGCTACGGGGCCCAGGAGGGGCGCGACGGGGCCCAGGAGGGGCGCTACGGAGCCCAGGAGGGGCGCGACAGAGCCCAGGAGGGGCGTTACGGGGCCTGGAAGGAGCGCGACGGGGCCCAGGAGGGGCGCGACAGAGCCCAGGAGGGGCGCTACGAGGCCTGGGAGGAGCGCGACGGGGCCCAAGAGGGGCGCTAGGGGGCCTGGGAGGGGCGCGACGGGGCCTGGGAGGGCGTTACAGGGCCCAGGAGGGGCGCTACGAAGCCCAGGAGGGGCGCGACGAGGCCCAGGAGGGGCGCTACGAGGCCCAGGAGGGGCGCGACGGGGCGCTACGGGGCCTGGGAGGAGCGCGACGGGGCCCAGGGGGGGGCGCTAGAGGGCCTGGGAGGGGCGCGACTGGGCCTGGGAGGGGCGCGACGGGGCCTGGGAGGGCGGTACAGGGCCCAGGAGGGGCGCTACGAGGCCCAGGAGGGGCGCGACGAGGCCCAGGAGGGGCGCTACGGGGGCCCAGGAGGGGCGCGACGGGGCGCTACGGGACCTGGGAGGAGCGCGACGGGGCCCAGGAGGGGCGCTAGTGGGCCTGGGAGGAGCGCGACGGGGCCTGGGAGGGGCGCGACGGGGCCTGGCAGGGGCGCTACGAAGCCCAGGAGGGGCGCGACGGGGCCTGGCAGGGGCGCTACGAAGCCCAGGAGGGGCGCGACGAGGCCCAGGAGGGGCGCTACGGGGCCTGGGAGGAGCGCGACGGGGCCCAGGTGGGGCGCTAGGGGGCATGAGCGGAAGCGGTGGGTGGGGGGGGGGGATCCTACCTACGCGTGATACCATATCAGAATAATTGAATGAATGTTAAGTGAGAGTACACACAAATATATCTAAGTTTTGTAACCTCTAAGAGGTGACTCTATACAGTCTATACAAACATGACAAATACACATGTTTGACAATCACTGCTTCCCGCTGCACCCTGTCACCCAGTACCACCATTCTGCTGCTGCAGCGACCATGATGGTGGACTCGGTCCTGCGTTTTGATGCGGAGGGGTAGCCGGTTGAGTTCGACTCGTGGCTTGTCGACCTCCGCCGCCACCTGACTGGACAGCGGCAGGACAGCCACTCCCTGGCCATCTACATCGACGGTACGCTCCCCTGCCCTGACCCCCCTGTTGCTCTACCCGCTGACCCCACGTCTGCTGACCGTGAGTCCGCTGCTGCTGCTGCCCTTGCCCGTGCTGTCTGGTTGTCGCATGACGCTATCGCACAGCTTGCGATTAGTCATGCCCCCCCCTCAAGTCCGAGCGCCCCCACTTTAGGTTGGTCAAGACTGCGCAGGAGTTCCTAGAGGCTGTTGTCGCGCTCTATTCCACCCCGCCCTCTGCCTCCGTCGGTCACCTGATCCTGCCCATGCTCTTTCTTGATCTCGCGTCTTTCCCTACTGTCGCTGACCTGGCCGCCCACATGCGCACGCTAGACACGACTTGGCGCGCTGCTTGCACTGAGGCCCTGCTTCGTGTGTTTCAGCCCCCCATCTGCTCTACCCTCTACCTGCTTGCCACCCGCCTCCCTGACCGCCTTGCCACCGCCCGCGATCACTTCCTTAGTCTCCACCCCGCTGACCTCACCCTCATTGACTTTGTCGACATCCTGTCTGCCATAGAGACTCGTCAGCGCTCTATCGCCCAGTCTAGCAGTACCGTGCCGGTCTCTATCTTTCAGAACTGTGCCTCTGCTCAGTGCACTTACTCTGATGATTCTGCTTCGGGCGCTGAGACAGCTCCGGTTGCAGAGACAGCCACAGCAATGCAGTTTTGTCTGGGTAAGGGTCGCCGCCCCAAGGCTGGGCGCGGCGGAGGTAGCGGAGGAGAGGGTGGTGCCGGCGGTAGAGGTGGCTTGCCCGCTAGTAATACTTACGAGGGGGCTGGGGCTGGTGCCTCGGAGCAGCAGCCCTAGCAGCAGCAGCAGCAGCAGGCGCCGCCGCTGGACCAGCCGTAGCAGCAGCAGCAGCGGTGGCGGGTCGGCCGTCTCCCGCCCGGGTGGCCTGGAGCCGGCAGTGGCGGTGGTCGCGGTGGTCGTGCGCGCAGCATGACGTCGAGTGGTGGTCAGAGTGACGGGCGCTGCTAGTACCAGCTCCAGACCGGTCCTCGCCGCGGCCTCGTGTGTGGTAAGATCGGCCATACCCCCACTCGTTGCTTCGTTCGCCTAGACGACCTGTTTCATCTCCACTTCGGCCTGTCGCCTGACCTCCCCAACTGGCACAGTCTGGTCCGTCGTGGTGTTAGGATCTTTGAAATGGACATGGATGAGATTAGCTCTGATTTGTACATGCTGTATGTCGATGACTCTAGTGTGACTGGTTCCTATTCCCTTGTGTTTCTTAGTATAGGTGTACCCAGTGTGCCTAGTTCAGGCTCCCCTGCTACGTCAGGCATAGGACCCCCTGCCTTGTTTAGCCTTGCATTCTCCCTCGCTCCTCTGACCCTTGTTACCAATGCCGCGCTCTCCTTCATCCTGGACTCCGGCGCTTCCTGGTGATTCTTTCGGGACTCCACTACACTTACGCCGCTTGCCGCTCCCACCGCAGTTGCTCTTGCAGACCCTTCCTCCGGTCCTGTAGTCGCCCGTAGCTCCACCACCCTTCCCTGTCCGACGGTTCCCTCAGTCTCCCTTACAGGCCTGCACATCCCCTCGTTCTCTAGGAACCTAGTTGGTGTCGGCTGCCTCCAGGACCTTGGTGTCACCACTACGTTCCCTGGGCACAAGCGGTACGCTGTCTGTACCAAGGCCGCCACTAGTGCCCCCCTCACCACGTTCCCCCAGGACTTAGTGTCTGGCCTGTTCACGCTGACACCTCGTCCCCCCCGGTTGGGACGCCTCCCCGGGTAGCAGCGTCTACCCAGGTTGCTGTGGCTTGCTCGTGTCGGTCACTTACTCACCCATCGCTTCTGTGGCACCACCGTCTAGGTCACCCCGCTCTCACCCGTCTCCGTCACATGTCCTAGCACGGTCTTGTCTTAGGTCTCCCTGCGTCGTTCCCTGCGCTCCCCTCCTCACCAGCACCTCTGTACACACCCTTCGTCGAGGGCCGGCTCCGCCGTGCCCCTCACTCCTCCTCGTTCCCCCCACCCCCCCCGCATTGCTGCACACCCTGCACATGGACGTCTGGGGCTCCGCCCCCGTCCATGGGACGCATCGTGAGTGCTACTTCCTAGTGCTTGCCGACGACTATACACGCTACACCACCGTATTTCCCTGGAGCGGAAGGCTGTCGTGCCTGACGTTCTTATCCCGTGGATTGTCTCTGCGCGTGTGCACCGAGGTCTCCATGTGTTGCGGCTTCACTCTGACCACGGTGGCGAGTTCGCCTCTGGTTTCCTTGCTCGTTTCTATCGTGCGGAGGGCATCACCCAGACGTACACTCTTCCGTACTCCCCGCAGCAGAATGGGGTCGCTGAGCGATGCATCGGTTTGGTCATGGAGGTGCCAATGCACCCCATTTTCTGTGGCCGTTCGCCGTTCGCTACGCCACTCACTAGCTTAACCTGTGGCTGCACCCTCAGCGGCCGCAGGTTTCGCCGACCCTCATTTGGCCCGTCTCCCCTGGTGACGCACCGTCGTTCCACGTCTTGGGCTGCCTTGCTCACGTTCGTGCCTCTGGCATGGACAAGCTCACTGCCCACACCGTCCCCTGTGTCTTCCTAGGTTTCCCCCTCGACTCGTCCATCTCGTGCTCGTCCTACCTCCCCTGTTGCGCGCTCTCACCCTATGTTGCTTCGCTCTCACGCGTCCCGTGCTCCTCCTCTCCTCCTGTCTCCTCCCCCGTCGTCGCTTGTTGTAGCCCCGCCTCCGTTCTCTGACTTCCTCCGTGCAGCACGTCCCCTTGTTCCTCGTGTCCTTGCCTCTCTTGTTCCGACCCGTCAGTTCCTGTCTCGAGTCTATCGGCTCTTGTCGCTGCTGTTACTGACATCGGCGCTATCCGCCGCCTAAACTACGCCATCTCTTTGGTCCCTGACCCCGCCTTCCCTCCGACCGTCGGGGGTGTGTCTGTTCTTGGCAGTGACGTCCTAGAGGACAAGCAGTACGAGCTCGCTTTCCTGTCTGAGGCCACTCCCCATCTCTGTTCCATGCTTCTAGTCCCTGAGGGTGACCCAGACGCCCTTGACATCCCGACCCCTCGCACCTACACTGAGGCCACCTCAGGACCCTGGGCCTCTCAGTGGATAGCTGCCATGGAGCCGGAGATGGCATCTTGGAGATCCACCGGTACCTTCGTTGATGCAGTTCCCCCACCTACGGTGAACGTAGTCAATGGCCAATGGCTCTTCAAGGTGAAGCGCCCTCCTGGAGAGCCGCCTGTCTTCAAGGCACGCTACGTTGCTCAAGGCTTCAGTCAGCGTGAGGGGGTGGACTTCTTCCAGACCTTCGCCCCGACCCCGAAGATGACTACTCTTCGGGCACTGATACACGTAGCAGTACAGCGTGACTACGAGCTCCAATCCCTTGACTTCTCTACAGCTTTCCTCTAGGGCCATGATCTTCCTGTATCAGGAGCTTAGACTTGAGGGCAGAGTGAAGCACATCCAGTTGCAGTACTTCCTCCTGCACGAGCTACAGCAGCGTCGCGAGGCTCGCGTAGTACACTTGGCCTCAGGTGCCAACACAGCTGATATCTTTGCGAAGGCGCTTGTGCCTAAAGATAATCAGTGACACTGTGTGCAGCTTGGTCTTGTTCTTGTAGCCTCTCATTTTCTATGACCTTGATTGTGTACAGACATTTATAGATATATATTACCCTGACTAGACTAGTTGTGCTGCCAGTGGTTGGCAGTGGACTAGTTGTGTTGCCATCTCCTGCTCTACAGACATTCATACTTAAGCATTTCTGTAAGTAGTTTTTGATAGATTTTGTCAAGTTACATTGTAATTAGCATCCGTAGAATGACATCAGCAAATAGCACTCGTTTGGATGATAACGTCAGCAAGCCGTTTTAGTCACGCGAACAGTCGCACTCTTTTCAGGAGCAGTCAGAGCGCATAGCGCAAATAGCTCGAACAGGTACATCACCGAATAGGTACTTCTAGTAGATATAAAAGCAGCTTGTACAACTTCAATTATCAACTTGTTCTTCAGTAAATTCTGGTCAACACTTTACAAGTTTTAAGACTTCCGCTATCTTGCTAGTCTACCATTCCAGCAAAGATCCTTGGTTAAGTCTTGAAGTATCGCAAGGCTGTAACACTATCTCTGGTGTTACAACTTGTTAATACTGGCTGTTACTGGAGGTACTTCCAGTATTACTTTCTATTTCAAGTACTTGTGTCTGCAGATTCTATACTTAGCCTCCTGCACCACCTTTCAAATTCTTTCATGGTATGAGAGCTGTCTGGATTTCAGACGCTTGTCAATTCAACTATTGTCAATCATGACTAGACCATCGTCCGCTCCATCATTTGGTTCCTCAACAACTGGACCTACGGGTGTTACAAATCCTACAGTCAACACTGGTCAAGCAGGGAACTATTCAGCTGGAAACTTTCCACCTGCTTATTCTTCAATTGGGATGCCGCAACAACAGCAAGGTTTGCCTTCTGTGCATCCACTAGGGACTTCGTCTTCTGCACCTGCAACACAACAGCAACAAGCAGCAACATCAATATCAGCGGCCTTTAGTGGAATGAGCATTGATGGCTCAAGCTATGCAAGAGCTGCAGCCGCTCCCAGCTCCAGTTCTTCGTTTGCGTTTACACCTGCTCAACATCAACTATTTCAATTTCTTCAACAACAACAGCAAGCGCAACAACAGTTTCAGCAACAATAGCAACAGCAACAACAGTAACCGCAACAACAGTTTCTACAGCAGCAGCAAACTTCACTCACTAGTCCTGTCTTTCAAGCACCGAATCTTTTAAGTAATACACAGATCAAGACAACCGTACCTTTTAATGGTGCTGACTTCTATGCCTGGAGTTTTGAGTTCGAGCTCCTCACGAAATCCACTGGATTGTGGCCGTTTCAGTGGCGAATATTCTTATCCTGTTACGAGAACACAGATGGAACAACAAAGTTTTCTTCATGCTTCACTCAGTGCGTACACCGTCCTAATCCGCAATTTGTCGCTGAAAGAGCAGCTTGGTATACGCTCTCTTCACACCAGTTTGACTCCAGCAGAATCTGCGTCGAAACAATTGAAGGGATTATACATGGCACATGATACAATTTCCGTCAGTAAAATTCTCTCACAACTGACAACTGTACAGATGCAGGGCAATGAGAATGTTTTGGATTATGTCAACTGGGCTCGAACACTTCGCGACCAATTGGAAAAGTGTGGCGGATACTTCCCGAAGGACATGTTTGTAACAGTCCTTCTTGTCGGTGTTGGAGTAGAATGGCGGCAGTGTCGATCCCTACTTCGTCTTCAACCCAATCTTTTGGAAGCAGAAATCTGCTCCATCCTTTAAGTAGAGCAACAAGATCTTGACCTGCAAACAGCATGTAACAAGAAAGGAGCAGTCAATATTAGTTTTTATTCAACGCCTACGAAACGCCTCAACAAATACTTCTGCCAGTACTGCAAAAAGGATGGACACTGTATAAAATTTTGCAACACGCTTCATGCTGATAGGAAAAGAGGAGGACAGCAGCAGTCGCAACAGTTCAAGCAACCCGTTAAGCATGTGCCACCGTTGACAACTCCTGCAACATCAGCAAAACAAGTTTTTAGCTGCGTAACAACAATCCATGCAAAAGACTCAGATTTCGACGACGACGACGACGACGAAAATTCCATCGAGCAACCTGAAAATATGGTTTTACCTCAAGTATACGCTAACCTTGCTCAGGTTATTGCAGGACCGAACACTTGGTATCTTGACAGTTGCTGCGGACAACACATGTGCTCTGCCGAGACGCTCTTCATTACTCATCAGCATCCGCTTCGTCGACCAGTACCTGTCACAGTTGCAAATGGACAAACAATAATGGCAAAGTCAATCGGCAGCGTCATGTTGGACTCCGTGGATACAGGGTTTTCCTTAGACGTTACGAATGTCCTTATCATCGAGGGACTTGGCTTTAATCTTCTTTCTACGGCTCAACTCCTTCGACACAAGATACGAACACAAGGCAACTGTGAGACAATGGATCAAGAACTTTATCATAATGATTCAAACACTTACATCGGGAGAGCCGCCACTCAGTATGGGGTCTCCGTTCTTCAATTCGAGTCGCAAGGAACTACTGGATCTTCTGAAAGAGTGTTGTCTCTTAGACCTTGGCAACATCCCAAAGAAACTGACTACCAGAACGTTGACATCGACTTTAGTGCAATTGCAGTGCCAACAAGATCTCGTACAACAGCAACGGTTATCACGGCTCTTGATTCCTGGCCAACGAACACAGCCGAGGAAGACACGCCAGCATGGAGGAATTATTACGAAACTTTACAACAACTTAATAAACCTACAACACCTTGGGGACCCAACAACTGCAGTGAAGCAGATGAAGCAGAGCAGCAGAGTAGCAGTGAAGCAAAAACATGTCTTCTCGTTGGTCAACCTGCAGCAGATTCACAAGACACAGAAATTGAGGAAGGGGAATTACTTATTCAACCGGAAGAAGTTCTTGACGTGGAAATAAAAACCACAAAGTTACCTCTTAATCGTTTCGTTCCTGGCCAACTCGACGAATCACCAGCGATTTCTCCTTTCATCGTTTCTTCCTTTTATACTAACGCCGATTTCTATCTGCGATCAACAGGACACAAAGCCACAGAAGACATTTGGCATCAAAGGTTAGGACATCCTTCACCGGGAATCCTTGATCATACAATCCGAGCTTTAGTTCTTGGCAAAAATAGTCTACTCTTACCGGATGGAATGGAGATGAAGTCGTCTTCGCGACCAGCAGTCTGCACAACATGCGCAACTGCAAATCTTCCATACGAACCCTTTCCAAGTCACTTTCCGTGTTCAACTCGCTACGAACTTATGCAGAAGGCTTACAGCGACATACTAAACTTACCAGAAGCAGGACCTAAGGGGGAGTTATACATGATATCTTTTGTCGAGGCTTCTACTCGATACGTTTGGAGCGTCAACATACCAGCTTGACATATGGCTCACTCAATTTTCGTGGCGTGGCTCGCGGTGGCTGAAAGAGAATCGAAAGAGATGCTGCAAGAATTTCAGAGTGATGGCGCAGGGGAGTATACGAGTACAACATTCACAGATTACCTGCAAACCCTTGGAATCAAGAGCAGGTTGTCCCTGCCACATCAACACCAACAGATGGGGGTAGCAAAAAGGATGAACAGGACTCTACAAGAGAAGATGCGAGTCCTGCTGACTCAGGCAGTTTTGCCACCCCAATTTTGGACTTACGTTTTGGACCATGCAGTTCTTCTGCACAACTTGCTGTCGACAACTTCTCTTCTGGAATTTTCTTCACCACACCTGCAGTGGACAAAAACAGTTGGCAACACAAAAATTTTAAGAGTCTTTGGCTGCATCGTTCAATATCGACCTCCGACAGCAGCACTTGGAAAATTTTATGAACGCGCCAAGTGGGGAATACATCTTGGCATCGAGAAGCAGTTTTACGCGTGGAAAATCATGGATCTTCACACGAGTCAAATCGTAGCAGCACGTTATTGTCTTTCTACGAACGTCTAACCTTACCTGTTTTTCGTGCTCACGAGGCAGCACCTGCCAATCCTGCCAGGCTGTTCGAGGGCTGACGTGCTTTTGCCACCGACGAGGCCAAAGCAGATATACAGAACGAATCCGTCGCTGAATCCTCCGAAGCTGCCACCGACGTCCCCGTACCAACCACGTCTACTGGAACTGCGGAGTTTATTCCAATCATTGACGCCAACCCTGAAGATGTCCGCGATGTTGAACTCGATTACGAACGTGATCGCCAACAGCAACCGATGCCCGTTGTCTCCGAAGCAGCAATCCGTATTACATGTGAAGAAGTTGGGGGGGAACAGGGATTAGAATACAACTTCTCCGGTGTCAACTCAAATCGTCCGCGTTTTACAGAAACCGGTTTACAAGTCTTGGGACTTAAAGTCGCAGTACTGTCAAATAGCAGTAACATTCTGGAGCCAAAAACAGTTCGCCAAGCAATGCCAACGAGTCCTCACCGAGAAAAATGGCGCGAAGCCATGGACCGAGAGCTACAGTGACGAAAACAATTGTCCGGATGTTTTGCATTCATTAGGGTTTTTTAGCTTTCCGACCACTGTACATAAAGTCTTAATATTTAATGGTGGTATGCTTTGGGAGGGGCATATAGTGGATGTGTTCACAGCGTTAAATTCCTTAATAGTACACTGGATCTAACTTAGTGCCAAAAGATATACAAAGAGTACATCCGGACAATTGTTTCCCAGGACAAAGAGCAAACTTCCGAGCAGCCTTTCTAGTACCTAGTCCACCAACACTTGGCCTTGATAACCACCTGCACCCTCCTAGGCATGTTATCTACGAGGTTAGTGCAAACCTTTACAGGGATCTTCTCGCACACTTCCTGGACCCACCCTTTTGCATAAGGGGGTGAGCACAAGGAAAATCGTGAAGTATTTGAACGTATGCAAGAGTACTGTGCACAATTTCAGGTTGAATGTTATCTCTGAGAATAGCCATGCTGAGGTGTGGCCAAAGATGTCATAAGCCGATTAGTCCCATCTTATCATGAATTGTCTTTGTCGTACCATTGTAGGGTAAAATTACGAGCAGAGTGGCGAAAACCAGCGTGTCCGCCACGAAACTTAGGGTAACATAGCACCATCGACTGTGCACCCATTCATGAATAGAATCATGTTAAAACGGGTCTCATCACGGTGCAGTAGTCGAAGAAGCCTCGACTGGTGGGGAAAAATATCCGGGTTCAGGTCTGGTGAGGAAAGAGGGTCACTTCAGTGCTACAAAATCATGCTCTCCAAGCCATTCCAAGCCTAGGCGGGACACATGCGTTAGAATGGCTTGGAGAACATGAGTATGTTACATTGGAGTGACCCTTTTCCTCACCAGATCTCAACCCGGATATTCTTTCTGAACAGTCGCGAATTCTTCGACCGCTGCACCGTAACGAGACCTACGGATCCTAGCGCGATTGTTATAGTGCAAGGATGCACAGTCGACCCTGAGAAATTTCTACTACAAATCTTCAAGTCAGTCTCCTTCGCCTCTCGCAACGAAGAGGTTGGGGGGGAACAGGGATCAGAACACAACTTCTCCGATGTCAACTCAAATCGTCCGCGTTTTACAGAAACCGGTTTACAAGTCTTGGAACTTGCAGTCGTAGTACAGTCAAATAGCAGTAAAATTCTGGAGCCGAAAACAGTTCGCCAAGCAATGCCAACGAGTCCTCACCGAGAAAAATGGCGCGAAGCCATGGACCGAGAGCTAGCAGCTCTAGAAAAGCGTGGCACCTGGGATCTTATCCCACTGAAAGAAGGAAAAGGGGGTAAAGTACTTACCGGAAAATGGGTCTTCCGCGTTAAGACGAACGCTGATGGCTCCTTCGAAAAGTTCAAGGCGAGATGGGTCGTCCGAGGCTTCGAGCAAACATTCGGACTCGACTGCGAACTTACTTTTGCTCCTGTCGGCCGACACACCAGTGTCAGAATTCTTCTCTGCATCGCGGCCTACTGGAATTTCCGTCTTCGTCAAATCGACGTCGCAAACGCTTTTCTATATGCGCATGTCGATGCGCTAATTCTGGTCAAGTATCCACACTCCTACGACACTAAGGCTCCCATCGTGTGCCGTCTCAGAAAATCGCTTTACGGCATCAAAGAGGCACCAGGACTCTAGCAGCACTATCTACACTGTCAACTGTTAACTGCCGGTTTTCGCCAACTTCCCCACGACCAAGGAATGTACCTATTTACCGACGGAACAGACTACATTTTACTCGTCGCCTGCGTCGACGATCTACTTTATATCAACACTACGGATTCTCTCGCTACTATCTTCGAACAGAAACTTCAACAAAATTTACAGATTACTATCGCTTCTACAGTCACACAGTTTCTCGGACTGAACATTCATCGAACATTCATCTAACAACTTCACAGTATGCAGCTACGCTAGCCGCACGGTTTAATCTCAGAGCTTTGACAGTAACCACTCCTTATCCATCTCTACCGACTAACCATCAATCAGATACTACTCCACTCGATAACGCGGAACTACACGTTTATCAGCAGCAACTGGGTTTCCTTCTATTCGCAGTAGTAACTTGTCGTCCAGATCTCGCATACGCCGCTAGCCAGCTTGCGCAATTTCT
This sequence comes from Closterium sp. NIES-67, assembly GCA_027943415.1. NCBI lineage: Eukaryota > Viridiplantae > Streptophyta > Zygnematophyceae > Desmidiales > Closteriaceae > Closterium > Closterium sp. NIES-67. The sequence continues at coordinate 15,915 of BQMB01000955.1, forward strand.
GTGTCGACCTGAGGGGGAGAATCGGCTAGATCTTCAACGCGCTCTGCAGTGTTTTATCTCGACACCCGAAGTCGGACTTACCTACCAAGCTCTTTCAAACCTTATATCTTAACGGGTACGTCGATGCTGATCATGCAGCAGAAACTACTAATCGTCGATCTCGCACCGGATTCATCTATCGTCTCGAGCCTATTGGGACTATTTCGTGGAATTCTACAAAGCAAGAGCTAGTAGCTCTTTCATCCGCTGAAGCCGAGTCCATAGCTGCCTGCACAGCTACTCGCGAAGGACTCTTTCTACAAGAGCTACTGGAGGAAGCGAAATTGACGACAAGTACACAGTTCACTCTGCAGTGCGACAATCAAAGTGCAATCAGAATTGCACATCAACTTGGTTTCGCCCACAGGACGAAACATATTTCGCTCCGGTTCTTTTTCGTCAAAGATGAAGTTGAGAAGGGGAGAATGCGATTAGTCTACTGTTCGACCAATGATATGGCTGCAGATTTTCTCACCAAGAAGCTGACACCTCAGAAGTTCCAATACTGCAACGAGCTCTGCGGAATCATCAAGAAGTGACAATATCGGACTTCCATAAATGAAGGGGAGTGTTGTAGTTATTGATATTGTAGTTTTCGATAGATATTGTCGAGTTACACTGTAGTTAGCATCCGTAGAATGACGTCAGCAAATAGCGCTCGTTTGGATGATAACGTCAGCAAGCTGTTTCAGTCACGCGAATAGTCGCGCTCTTTTCAGTAGCGGTTAGAGCGCATAGCGCAAATATCTCGAACAGGTACATCACCGAATAGGTACTTCTAGCAGATATAAAAGTAGTTTGTGTCAAATATATGTATAACTCATATTTGTATAGACTGTATAGGGTCACCTCTTAGAGGGTACAATACTCTTAGGTATATACCCTTGTTCTCTCCCTCTATTCAACCATTCACTTTTCTTCTCGACATGGTATCACCCGTAGGTTCCACCCCCCCCCCCCACCCCCCCCCCACCTACCGCTTCCGCCCGTTCCTCCTAGGCCCCGTCACGCTTTCACCTAGGCCCCGTCGCGCCGCCCCCACCTAGGCCCCGTAGCGCCCCTCCTGGTCCCCTATCGCGCCTCCTAGCCCGTCGCGCCCCTCCTGGGCCCCTGCCGCGCCTCCTAGCCCGTCGCGCCCCTCCTGGGCCCCTATCGCGCCTCCTAGCCCATCGCGCCCCTCCTGGGCCCCACTCGCGCCTCCTAGCCCGTCGCGCCCCTCCTGGGCCCCTGTCGTGCCTCCTTGCCCGTCGCGCCCCTCCTGGGCCCCTGGCACGCCACCTAGCCCGTCACGCCGCGCCTGCCCGGCCCTGCTGCGCCTCCTGGCCCAGCCGCCCCTGACTGGCCAGCTGCACCTGCCACGCCCTGCCGCGCCTGCCTAGCCCCGCCGCACCTTCCTGGCCCCGCCCCGCCTACTGGCCCCGCCACGCCTGCCTGGCCCTGCTGCGCCTGCTGGCCCCGCCGCCCCTGACTGGCCCTGCCGCGCCTGCCTGGCCCCGCCGCACCTGCCTGGCCCCGCCGCGCTGCCTGGCCCTACCGCGCCTCCTGGCCCCGCCGCCCCTGGCTGGCCCGCCGTGCCTGCCTGGCCCTGCCGCGCCTACCTGGCCCCGCCGCACCTGCCTGGCCCCGCCGCGCCTTCTGGCCCCGCCGTGCCTCCTGGCCCCGCCGCCCCTGCCTGGCCCGTCGCGCCTGCCTGGCCCTGTCGCGCCTGCCTGGCCCCACCGTACCTGCCTGGCCCTTTCGCCCCGGCTCGTCCCGCTGTGCCGCCTCAGGCTCTGTCTCCTCCGCTCGCCCATGCTGAGGCGCTTCGTGGCCACTGTGCTGGAGGGGGATGTAGCTGTGTTCCTGTGGAGCTATGCCGCTGACCCTGCACGATGGCAGACTTCGTGCTCCGACTGGACGCCGAGGGCCATGCGGTTGACTTCGCCGCCTGGCTCTCCGATCTCCGCCGCCACCTTACAGGTCAGCGTCAGGGTGGCCACTCTTTGGTTGTCCATGTTGACGGCTTGCTCCCCCGCCCCCCTGTACCTGACCCCCTCCCTGCTGATCCCTCCTCTAATGACCGTGAGACCTTCTCTATTGCTGCGCTTGCCCGTGCGGTCTGGGACTCCCGCGATGCAGTCGCTCAGGTCGCCATTAGCCATGCCCTCCCTGTCTCTAAGCGCTCGCGTTTTGCTACTATTGAGACGGCCAAAGCTTACTTAGACGCTGTTATTGCCCGCTATTCCACACCCGCGTCTGCTTATGCTGGTCGCCTACTCTTCCCTATGCTTTTCCCTGACCTTGCAGCTTTCTCTACCGTCGCAGACTTTGCCACTCACCTACGTGCTCTAGAGACACGCTATCGCACTGCCAGCACTGCTGCCCAGCTCACTGCGCTCCCCCCCCCTTTCTGCATGACGCTCTATTTTATCGCCATGCGCCTGCCAGACCGCCTCGCTAGTGCTCGCGATCACTTCCTTAGCCTGCACCCGGCTGACCTCACTCTCACTGCCTTTGTCGACACCCTCACCGAGATCGAGACTTGCCAGCGCACTATCGCTCAGTCGAGCGGTGCGCCAGCAGTCTCTATCTTTCACGGTTGTGCCCCCTCCCAGTGCACGTTCACTGACGTTTCGGCTGCGGTCGCCACGGCGACCCCTCTCACCGAGACGGCTGCTGCGGTCCACCCGCAGCAGCGCTCGCGCCGCGGTGGCCGTGGTCGCCAGGGTGGTAGGGGTGGTGGCGCAGGTAGTGGTGCTGGTGGTCGTGAGAGTAGTCCGTCTGGGGGGACTAGCATTGGTGGTCAGGAGCAGCAGCCCCAGCCGCAGCAGGAGCAGCCCGCGCCGCAGCCGCCGTCCCAGCAGCAGCCGCCGTCCCAGTTGCAGCACCCGCAGCAGTGGGCTCGCCTCCCACCTGGTTGGCCCGGCACCTCAGGGGGTGGTGGCAGTGGTGGCGGCACGCGCAGCTTGGCGTCTACCAGCGGCTCCGGTGCTGTCACCTGTCAGTACCAGCTTCAGACTGGGCCCCTTCGCGGCACTCTGTGCCGCCGCCCGCACCCGACTGCCCGCTGTTTCCGCCGCCTCGACGATCTGTTTCGTCGTCGCTTTGGCCCGGCCCCGGACCTCCCCGACTGGCACAGCCTGCTCCGACAGGGCGTGCCGATCTTTGAGTTAGACATGGATCAGATAGGTGCTGTGCATGCCATGTATTCTGACGCTGCTAGTGTTGCTGGATCTTATTATCCTGTGTTCTCTAGTTTAGGTGTTGCACCGTTGTGTAGCCTAGCCTCCCCTGCTGCGTCAGGCATAGGACTGCCTAGTTTGTCTAGCCTCGTCTCTGCACCGGCTCCGTTCCCCGCCCCTGCCACTGCTGCGCTGTCCTTCACTCTCGACTCCGGTGCTTCTGCCTGCTTCTTCCACGACCGTTCCGCACTTACGCCGCTTGCTACGCCAGCTGTCGTCTCTCTCGCCGACCCCTCTGCGGGTCCTGTCGTTGCTCGCAGTTCTACGTCCCTTCCCTGTCCAGCAGTTCCCTCGGGCTCCCTTACAGGCCTCCACGTTCCCTTATTCTCGAGGAACCTGGTTGGTGTCGGCTGTCTCCAGGACCTCGGCGTCACCACCACGTTCCCCGGGCACGAGCGGTTCGCTGTCTGTTCTGAGGCTGTCTGAGGGTCCCCCCTTGCGACGTTCCCCAGGGACCCGGTGTCCGGTCTGTTTACCCTAGACACCGCTTCCCCTCCGGTTGGTGCGTCCTCCCAGGTTGCTGCAGCTTGCTCGTGTCGTTCCCTCACTCACCCGTCCCTTCTCTGGCACCACCGCTTAGGTCACCCTGCTCTCCCTCGTCTGCGTCACATGTCCCAGCACGGCCTTGTCTTAGGTCTCCCTGTGTCGCTCCCCACCCTTCCTCCCTCGACTGCGCCACCGTGCACGCCTTGCGTCGAGGGCCGGCTCCGCCGTGCCCCTCACTCCTCCTCGCTGCGCCCGGCTACTGCCCCCCTTCAGACCCTGCACCTGGACGTTTGGGGCCCTGCCCCCGTCCCCGGACCGCGCGGTGAGTGCTACTTCCTTGTGCTCGTCGACGACTACACGCGCTACACCACGGTCTTTCCCCTGGAGCGGAAGGCCGACGTGCCCGACGTTCTTCTCCCGTGGGTTGTGGCTGCGCTTCTCCACCGCGGTCTCCCCGTGTTGTGTCTCCACTCCGACCGTGGCGGCGAGTTCGCCTCTGGTCGGCTTGGACAGTTCTATCGTGCGGAGGGCATCACCCAGTCGTACACCTTGCCGGACTCGCCACAGCAGAATGGGGTTGCTGAGCGCCGCATCGGCTTGGTCATGGAGGTCGCCCGCACCTCCATGATCCATGCCGATGCCCCCCATTTTCTGTGGCCGTTCGCTGTTCGCTACGCTGCTCACCAGCTTAACCTGTGGCCACGCTCCCAGCGGCCGCAGGTTTCGCCGACCCTTCTTTGGACCGGGTCCCCCGGTGACGCGTCTGCGTTCCACGTCTGGGGCTGCCTTGCTCACGTTCGTGCCTCTGGCATGGACAAGCTCACTGCCCGCACTGTCCCCTGTGTCTTCCTCGGTTTCCCCCTGGACTCGTCTGACTGGCTTTTCTATCACCCGCCGTCTCACCGCTTCCTCCACTCTCGTGACATTACCTTTGACGAGTCCGTCTCCTTTTACCGCCGCTTCCCTCACCGAGGTCTCCCAGTTGCCCCCCCCCTGTTCCTTGCTCCCTCTCCCCCGGTAGCCCCTGCCCCTCTCCCGCCTCGTCTTGCCCCGTCTGGTGTCTCTCACGTCACTCCCCTCCCGTCGGTTGTCCCCGTTGAGGAGTCTGCTGACTCTGGTGGTACCCCCGGTCTATCCTTGCCGCGTCCCCCTTCCCTGGTGCCTCTTCCCCAACTGTCGCAGTCGCCGACCCCGCTGCAGCCGCCGTCGCCGTCGCCGCCGCAGCCGTCGCCGCTGTCGCCGCCGCCGCAGCCGTCGCCGCCGCAGTCGTCGCCGCTGCTGCCGCCGCTCTTGGCCCCTGGGGGTGCTGGTGTGGAGGAGGGTGTTCGTCCTGCGGCTTCTGGGGGTGCCGCTGGTGTTGGTTCTGGGGGTGCTGCTGTTGAGTGTTCTGCCGACGGTCGTTCTGCCTCTGCTGGTCCGAGAGTTCCGGCCCAGCCGTCATCGCCGCCGCAGCAGCCGTCGCCGCCGGTCTCCGCTCTCCGCCTACTTGGCCTTCCCTCCCCGGACCGCACGCTGGTGTCTCCCCCACCGCCCGCTGACCTTCCTGTCTACGGTCCTGTGTTCCCGCCGCCGGACTCGTCTCCGGCCCGTCTTCCTCCTCGTTCCCCTCCTGTGTCTCCTCCGCTGTCCCCCGACCCTACCCCTCCGTCTCACGTTTGGGCTCGTCGTCCCTCCCGTGCTCGTCCCGTCTCTCCTGTCCTGCCCACCCACCCTATGTTGCTCCGTTCCCGCTCGTCTCGTCCTCCTCTCCTCCCGTCCCCTCCTCCCTCGTCCCTTGCTGTTGCACCTCCTCCGTTCTCTGACTACCTCCGTGCTGCTCGTCCCCTTGTCCCTTCGGTCCTTGCCTCTCTTGTTACCGACCCTGCTGTTCATGTCTCGCGCCTTGACGCGCTTGTCGCTGCTGTCGCTGACTTCGCCTCTACCCGCCGCCTTGACTACGCTACTGCTCTGGTCTCTGACCCTGCCCGTCCTCCGTCCGTCGGGGGTGCTCCTGCCCTTGGCAGTGACGTCCTAGAGGACAGGCAGTACGAGCTGGCTTTCCTTTCCGAGGCTGCTCCCCATCTCTGCTCCATGCTTTTAGTCCCTAAGGGTGACCCAGACGCCTTCGACATCCCGACCCCTCGCACCTACGCTGAGGCCACCTCGGGACCTTGGGCCTCTCAGTGGATAGCTGCCATGGAGCAGGAGATGGCATCTTGGAGGTCCACCGGCACTTACGTCGACGTAGTTCCCCCGCCTGGGGTGAACGTAGTCGATGGTCGGTGGCTCTTCAAGGTGAAGCGCCCCCCTGGAGAGCCGCCTGTCTTCAAGGCGCGCTACGTGGCCAGAGGTTTCGGTCAGCGCGAGGGGGTTGACTTCTTCCAGACCTTCGCCCCGACCCCGAAGATGACCACTCTTCGGGCGCTGCTACACGTAGCAGCACAGCGTTACTACGAGCTTCACCCCCTCGACTTCTCTACTGCCTTTCTTCAGGGCAGCCTACACGAGCAGGTCTACCTGCGCCGACCACAGGGCTTCACTGGTACCTTCCCTCCTGGGACCCAGTGGCTTCTCAGGCGTCCGGTCTACGGCCTGCGTCAGGCTCCCCGCGAGTGGCACGAAATGCTACGTGCCATGTTAGCAGACCTGCAGTTCTTTCCGTCCTCTGCTGACCCTTCACTGTTTGTGCGTTCCGGCCAGACTCCGTTCTACATCCTTGTCTACGTAGACGACCTGGTCTTCGCTACTCCCGACAGGGACGCACTGGCCTCTGTGAAGACTGAGCTGCTGAAGAGACACACCTGCACTGATCTTGGAGAGCTGCGTCGCTATCTTGGCCTGCAGATCTCTAGGGACAGAGCAGCACGCACCATCACTCTGACCCATTCACACTTGGTGCGTCACGTCCTTCAGAGGTTCGGTCTTCAATTCTCCTCTGCACAGCCCACACCTCTACCTGTAGACCACGGGCTTTCCGCTCCTGTTCCTGAGGATTCAGTAGAGCCCAGCGGCCCCTACGCAGAGCTGGTGGGTTGCCTCATGTACCTGATGACCTGCACTCGCCCAGATCTCGCATACCCTCTCAGCATCCTGGCTCGCTTTGTGGCCACTAGCAGACACCGACCACAGCACTGGTCGGCAGCTAAGAGGGTTTTGCGATATCTAGCAAGTACATCAGGCATGGGGTTAGTGTTAGGAGGACGCAGGCCAGTGGTCCTCACTGGGCACACAGACGCTTCTTGGGCAGACGATTCTGAGATGCTCAGGTCGTCGCAGGGCTACTGTTTTAGCCTTGGTTCAGGTGCTATCTCTTGGAGATCCACTCGCTCGTCGTCTGTTGCTCAGTCGAGCTGTGAGGCTGAGATCTACGCTGGTGCCATGGCGGCACAGGAGCTCCGCTGGCTGACCTTCTTGCTCACAGACTTAGGTGAGCGGCCTAGCTCTGCCCCGGTCCTATACGCTGACAACAGGGCCATGATACTCCTGTGTCAGGAGCCTCGACTTGAGGGCAGAGCGAAGCACATTCAGCTGCGGTACTTCCTCCTGCGCGAGCTACAGCAGCGTCGCCAGGCCCGCGTAGTTCACTTGGCCTCTAATGCCAACACAGCTGATATCTTTACGAAGGCGCTTGCGCCTAAAGATCATCAGCGGCACTGTGTACGGCTCGGTCTAGTTCCTGTAGCCTCTCACTTGCTAGGACCTTGACTTTGTACTGTCCTATATATATCTATATATGTACTCAGACTGGACTTGTGTCCTTTCCCAGTGGCTGGACTAGTAGTGCCGCCCTGGTCTTGTTCTTGTACTCCTTTTGACTGGTCTTTAGACCCTAGTCTCAGTGGCTGGACTAGTAGTGCCGCCCTGAGCTGCTTGTTCAGGATTTGCCCCTATGCAGTCTAGGGGGTGTGTCAAATATATGTATAACTCATATTTGTATAGACTGTATAGGGTCACCTCTTAGAGGGTACAACACTCTTAGGTATATACCCTTGTTCTCTCCCTCTATTCAACCATTCAGTTTTCTTCTCGACAGTTTGTACAACTTCGATTGTCAACTTGTTCTTCAGTAAATTCTTGTCAACACTTTACTAGTTCTAAGACTTCCGCTGTCTTACCAGCAAAGATCCTTGGTTAAGTCTTGAAGTATCGCAAGGCTGTAACACTGACTTTGGTGTTACAATTTGTTAATACTGGCTGCTACTGGAGGTACTTCTTATACGGTATTACTTTCTACTTCAAGTACTTGTTTCTGCAGATTCTAGACATAGTCGTCTGCACCACGTTTCAAATTCTTTCATGTCAAACATATCTTAGTATGTTGTTATAAACTATATAGGGTTGTGCCTTAGAGAGTACAACCCACTAGGTTATATTCAGGGCTCTTGCTAGGATTTGGGGCTGTCTGAACATCAGACAAATATTTTGGTGCCCGTCTGACGATCATCTGAAAATTTTAGACTAGTCTGGCGTTTGTGACGAACTTTTCTCCACAGTCTGTTTTTCAGATGAAAGAAAATCGCTCGTCTGGGTTGTAATTGCGACAGCGTGAACGCGTATGTTACTGCTTTACACGGTATAAATAAATGTCAATTTTGACGGGCAACAATGGTCGGCAAATAACTGAGTGACACAATGTGGCTTGACATTGTGTCACGTATGGACGCGTCCGAAATCGAATAGGGCCGAAATCGGGGGGAAGAGGGGAGGGATCAAAACCGAGGGAAGGGGGGAAGCAAAACGGAGGGGAAGGGGGGATCGAAACGGAGGGAACTGTAGGGGGGAAGGAGAACAGATGGGAGGGGGGAAGCGAGACGGAGGGGGAGGAGGGACACAGAGCTCTCGCAAACCCCTCTTGATGTGATTGGCTAACAACCCAGGGATTTGTAGAGTGGGCATGATTCATATGGTCAGGAAATCTGAGCCGTTAATCGCCCTCGGCTGTCGAACAGCTGAAAATTGTCGAAACGATCGCACTCAATCGTGACGGTCAAATATTGATGGAATCTCAATTGACCACACGGGCAACTAGCGAAAATTCCCCTAACGGATTGACTGCTGCTAGAAAGTAGCTGTTACATCTCTCCCGCGTCTCGAGGCAAAAACATCGTGGGTATGAGGGGATGCCATTGAGCCTTTTTTTGGGGGGTTGTGGGAGTGTGGGAGGGGGAATGTCTGTATAGTAGGACTTAGCCGATTGTTTTTTGTTGTTGCGTGTGTGGGGGGAAATGTCGTACACGAGGACTTAGCAGATACTGGTTGCTTGGTGTGTGGGGGGGATGTCTGTAGAACAGGACTTGGCCAAATTTTGCAGGTTGCAGGGTGTGTGGGCGGAGTCTCTCTGGCCTTTGGTGACTTCGCCAAAAAATCAGGACTGTGGGCAAACAGATACAATTTGCCTTTATCAGAGTTTTCGCGGGTCTACCCAGTTGTCGGTTTCAAACGAAAGTGTACACGTTGTCTGAATTCTAAGACGAAATATAACTCAGTGTTTGTTTTTTCAGACTGTTGGAAATATCTCAAAGGACTTAAGCGTTTCTGAAGTGTAACACTACACTCGAGGAAGATCGCAACGGGTACGCGAGTCAACGGAGGTTACACGAGGGGGCGGACAAAGAACGCGAAGGGACTCGAAGGGTTGCAACTGGAGATCGCGACTGACCGTTACAACAGCGGGGATGGTAACCGAAGCGACAATCGAGTCGCTGTGCGACTCGATAAACCGCTCCTGCAACTGTATTCTACAACTGCTTTACTTTCCTACTTTCTATATATTTCTGTATGCTTGTTTCTTTAATCAATCACTTGTTCTCATATACTAGCACAAGGGTTCAACTGCCTCAAACTTCCGCTGCACTACTCAAGTCTTTACAAATGCGACTTAGTCTCTGGAAAGATCCTAAGGGCTTTTTCTCAGCCCAACATGGTATGAGAGCTGGTCAGAGACCAAACTCCCAGCAACTTCGTCCTATCTACAGTCAACACACCAACGACTTTATTTACCACAAGTCATGGACAACAAGGGCAAGAAGACCTCTACGGGCTCACCCAGTGCCCAAGACACTCAACACGGCAACTCTGGGCTGCACACTTCAGGACTGCAGACCGAGACCGGCGCTGCTCAAGAGACAACAGGAAAAACACCGGAAATGGTGACCCCATCACCGTCTTCAAGCGTCGACCCAAACCTTATGGAAAGGTTTTTCAGCTTCATGTCGCACTTCGACCAGCAGCAGCAGACAAGGACACCTGCTCATTCAACACAGAGCAACGGAGGAAACATGGGATTAGCGCCGATGAGCCTCGACAACTCATCGTTCGGGCGACACAATCAAGCGCCTACCTTTGCGCCTTATCACTCGTCACCGGGGACATTCGAGTTCATGCCGCCCCGTGCCCAACCAACAGCAGCTGCATCACAACAGACACCAAATGAGATACTAAGTCTCCAGGCGCAGTTTTCGCACGTGATCAAACTGCAGACTTCATCACCATTCTACGGACACGATTTCTTTACCTGGAGCTTTGAGTTCGAGCTGCTGATGGAGGCTGCGCATCTCCTGGGATACTTCAACGGTTCCCTGCCATTCCCAAGCAACGGCACTGCAAAGGAGCAAGAAATATTTACTTATCAGTCGCTGCTGGCGTACACAGTTCTCTTGCGGAACCTGTCATCACAAGAACAGCAGAGCATCAGAACATATCGGAGCTATGGAAACTCCGCGGAACTCGCATGGCATCATCTCAAGTGTCTCTATCAAGCAAACGACAGCGTGACACAAAGCAGACTCATGCAACAACTGACAACAATACAGATGAAGACCGGGGAAAAGGCGATGCAGTATATGAGTTGCTGCCAGACCCTCCGCGACCGCCTGCTTCGGTGCGGAGGAACAATCACTGAAGAAAGCTTCGTGACGCTTGTCCTCGCCAGACTCGGGCCCGAATGGAGAACCACACGCTCGCTTCTTCGCGCCCACGGAAGAATCTCGGAGATGCACCTCTGCGCCGAGCTTCACGCTGAACAACAGGAGATGGACCTGTTCGAAGAAAGACAACCAAGGAAGCAGCAGCAGTTAGTTTTCTACACTCAACGAAGGAACGACAACAACTACAATCGACGCGGCAAGCAAGATCAATGCGACAACAGAGGACTCACCTTCGTGCCGCCGTTCTGCCACAACTGTCAAACTTCCGGACATTCCAAAGTCAACTGCACACGTCCTCGTGTTTATCGTCCAGTAGACCCACAAGTCGCCTCCACTCAAGAAAGCCCTCCAAGGCGCTCTTCCACATCTGCACAAGGAACACCGAACATCATTAACTGCATGGTACACATCGACAACTGCGCACCCGGATCACCACCCACCTACGCACCAGATGAAGAAGAACTTCCGCCGCCGCGCTCACAAGGACTTCAGGTCAACCCGACATACGCTGCGGTCGCCAATGCCGAACCCACCGAACGAAACACCTGGTTCTTGGACAGCTGCTGCGGTCAACACATGTGTTCTTCCGGACGCTCCGTGCAACAAGAGCGACGCCTCAACCGCGATGTCATCATCACCGTCGCCAACAACGAGAACCTGAAAACAAACCGATAAGGCGTGGTTCAGTTACAATCCATGGAGACAAATGTTATACTTCAACTCAACAAGGTCCTCATCGTCGACAACTTGGGATACAACTTACTAAGCGTAAGCCAGCTAATGGCAAAAGGGATTCACCTGGAGTGCGACTCCTACTCCAACGAGTTTCGCCTTTACCACGGGAAGGGCGGTCTCTTCATCGGTCGTGCTCTCCTGAAGTCCGGCGTCTTCGTGTTGGACTTCGTCCCCGACCGCGGTACTACCGACAGCGACGGAATCATGTCGTTCGCCGCCTGGACACACCCGCCGGATCTCGACCCCGACTTCGACCCTGATGGATTCTGGCACTCCAACACCATACCTGCAGCAGAGAGAACACGAGCATTAGCAGTCATCAGACAAGAAAGACAAGTACCAGCAAGTGCCCCTTCCCAACCATCACCTGCAGTAGCAGCAGCAGGTCCCAGCCGAGTACCGCCACCAGCGATCCGAGGACCACCAACCGAAGCAGATCAACTTATGCCCATCACGCGAGAAGTCTGTCGAAGTCCCGCCACAGTCGTCGCGTTCTTCTCCAACACCGACATATACCACCGATCACCCGGTCATCGCGCTTCCGACGACATCTGGCACCAACGACTCGGACACCCTGCAAACAGTACAATACTGCAAACCATCCAAGCCGAAGTGTTAGAACGCAACGCTCCCTAACAACGAGCGGCCAAGAACTTCGACGACCACGCGCACGGTGCTTTACGTGTCCCGAAGCCGATCTTCCCCACCAGTCTTTTCCATCTCATCACAACCCAAGCGCACCTGCATACGCACCGATGGAAAAAGTCTACAGCGACATTTTAAACATGCCTCGAGAAGACACTGAAGCCGACTTCAACTATGTCATCACGTTTATCGACGCAGCAACAAGATGCGTCTGGCACTACAACCTTAAGATGCGTGATCAAGCCTTCGACGCCTTCACGACATGGCTACCCATCGCCGAACGGGAATCAAGAACCAAGCTCAAGAGCTTCCAGTCAGACGGTGCACTAGAATACCAGTCACAACGCTTCAGGACCTATCTGGCGGGAAGAGGAATCAGACGCCTGGTGTCCCTGCCATACGCTCACCAGCAGCAGGGGGTCGCAGAACGCATGAACCGGACCTTGCAGACGACGATGCGGAAGCTGCTCCTGGGGATGAGACTGCCCACCACACTGTGGCCAGACGCGATGACACATGCAGTCCACCTGCACAACCTGTTGTCCTCGTCATCGCTCCCCAACAACGCATCACCGCACCTGCTGTGGACACAAAAAAGGGGCAGCACAAAATTACTTCGAGTTTTCGGCTGCATGGTACAGTACAGACCCCACACAGCCCGTGCAGGACGGTTCACTCAACGAGCTCGATGGGGACTACACCTCGGCATCGCAAAACATTTTCATGCATGGAAAATCCTCGACATCCAAGACAAAAATACAGTGGCATCACGTGATGTTATCTTCTACGAGCGACTGACGCTGCAGCATTACCTGGACAACATTGCCAACACACACGACCCCACCGACGACTTCGCGGGCCTTCGTTCCTTTGCCGACCGTGCTGCCAAGGCTGACGCAGCAGAAGAAGACGTACCTGGAGCCTCGGAAGCTGCCGGACCACTCCCTTTCTGTTCCATACCTGTTCCACTCGACGAAGACAATCCTCTCGATAGTAACAACCTCGACACCTTTTATCACTTCGCTGACCAAGGTTACATTACACCACACCCGGTCGACACAAACGTTTCAGAACGCATCGGCCCCAACTTCTTACCTGATCCAGAAGACGGTGACGAAGCAGCCTATTCCGGGAATGAAAATTCCCCTCGACACACACCCACGGGACTGCAGATCCTCGGCCTCTGGGTCTCCGTCCAGCATCCGCCGCCGCCATCTCCGCGCGAGCCCTCGACTTTGTCGCAGGCTCTGGGGGGGGAACATAAGGCGAAATGGAAGGAGGCGATGGAAAAGGAGCTAAAGGCTCTGCAAGACCGAAATACATGGAAGCTGGTACCTACAACAAGCATCAACGGGAAGAACGTCCTCTCGGGAAAATGGGTGTATCGCATCAAGACCAACGCGGACGGCTCCATCGAACGATTCAAAGCTCAATGGGTCGTACGAGGTTTTGATCAACGATACGGAACCGACTACACAGAAACTTTTGCCCCAGTCTCCCGTCACACCTCCCTGCGCATCCTACTCGCCGTCGCGGCCACGAAGAAACTACCACTGCGCCAAATTGACGTCGCAAATGCCTTCCTGTACGCACCTGTGGACGCCGAGATCTTCGTCGAGCAGCCCCACGGATTCATCGACGACCCTACAAAAGTATGCCAACTGATAAAATCCCTCTACGGGATCAAACAGGCTCCGCGGCTGTGGCAACAGCACCTTCACGGCCGCCTCGTCAGAATCGGCTTCCTACAACTGCCGTACGACCAAGGCATGTATCGACTACAGAAGGAAGAAGCCTTCATCCTTCTCATCGTCTACGTCGACGACCTACTCTACATCGGCTCCACTACCGACATCGCCACCTGGTTCGAAGGGGAGCTGAAAGAAGACTTGACACTCACGGTGTCCGACGCAGTGACCCAGTACCTAGGACTGAATGTCGTCGAAGACAACTCGGCATTCTACCTACACGCTGGAAAGTACGCAGGCACTGTCGCGAAGAAATTCGGTCTAACGCCGACTACGGTCCCAACTCCCTACCGCTACGGGAACAACAACAGCACCTCCGCAAAGCTCCCCGCGAAGCAAATCCAGGAGTATCAACAGAAGCTCGGCTGCCTACTATTCGCAGCAGTAACCTGCCGACCCGATCTCTCTTATAGCGCGAGCCAACTGGCGACGCATCTGAAGCAGCCGGAACAAGAAAATCTCGAGGAACTCAATCGGGCACTACTCTACTTCGTCTCCACGCCGACGACCGGACTTACCTACAGCAAAGCAACAACACCGTCCGTACGACTACTCGGATACGTCGACGCCGACTACGCGGGAGACATGGAAAATCGACGATCGAGAACGGGCTACATCTACCGACTAGAACCTATCGGGACTATCTCATGGCAGTCGAGCAAGCAGGAACTAATCGCACTATCTTCGGCTGAAGCAGAATATATCGCCCTCTGCACTGCGACCAAGGAAGGACTCTACCTACGAGAGTTGCTCGAGGAAGCGAAGATCGCGACCCTGCCCGTCTTCTCACTCCTCTGCGACAACCAATCTGCGATCAAAATCGCGAACAAAGACGGCTTCGCCAACCGAACCAAACACAATTGCCCTGCGGTACTTTTTCGTCAAAGATGAAATCGCGAAGGGGAGACTTCAACTCAGTTACTGCCCTACAACAGAAATGGCCGCAGACTACCTGACGAAGAAACTAGCGAAGCCGAAGTTCGATTACTGTATGCTGCTGACCGGGCAGACAAACGTCACCGGATCTGAACACGTCAGCACTCCAGAAACGAAGGGGAGTGTTGGAAATATCTCAAAGGACTTAAGCGTTTCTGAAGTGTAACACTACACTCGAGGAAGATCGCAACGGGTACGCGAGTCAACGGAGGTTACACGAGGGGGCGGACAAAGAACGCGAAGGGACTCGAAGGGTTGCAACTGGAGGTCGCGACTGACCGTTACAACAGCGGGGATGGTAACCGAAGCGACAATCGAGTCGCTGTGCGACTCGATAAACCGCTCCTGCAACTGTATTCTACAACTGCTTTACTTTCCTACTTTCTATATATTTCTGTATGCTTGTTTCTTTAATCAATCACTTGTTCTCATATACTAGCACAAGGGTTCAACTGCCTCAAACTTCCGCTGCACTACTCAAGTCTTTACAACTGGGACTTAGTCTCTGGAAAGATCCTAAGGGCTTTTTCTCAGCCCAACACAGACGAAATTTAAATATGCGTCTTAACGTTCAGATGAAATAAAATGGGTAGTCTAACAAATCAGATGAAACTAAAAAATCGAGTCTGATTTTCAGACCATCAGACCGATTTCGTCTGATATCTGGGGCCCTGGTTATATTCCCTTGTATCCCACCTTCCTAGTCATTCGTTAACTTTGATACATGCCCCTACGTACGTTTCCGGCCAATGCCCTACCAAGCGACTTACATTTAATATCCGATCCTTCCGAAAAGGAATACCTCACTCAAACTGCAATCGGGCGCACGCACACGCCCCCTGAACTACCGTAATCCCCCGTATAAAGCACCCTATGGTGTTAATAAAAATGCAGCAAAATTTTGGGCTGGGTGTAATTAAAGGCCAAAAAAATAAAACACCCAGGAGTTATGGAATGTGCATATGGTTTTTATAATTGGAATTCAAGTGTGCCTGTTTCACCACATTCATTTGAGTCAGATACCCACTTTTGGTCACCTCATTGCATACTGGACGATATTCCCGATCTGCATGCCACATTGGCAGTGAGCATGCAGTGTCAGGGAGGATGCTGTCAGAACAACCAATGAGCACACGTTTAATTTGGCGGGACGCGCGAAAGTCGAGTACAGTCTCAAACTTTCGGATTTGTTTTCGTCGATTTTTTTTTTCTTTCGGGCAGATTCGTCTCCTACCTAAGAGCGTAGCCTCTTCCCAGGGAACCTTCCCAGGCTCGCGAGCTACAGTGTCGCGAATTCTGACGCGAAATATTTTAGTGCTGTTCCATAAGGTGCAACGTCAGGTTCAGCCTGCCGAGATTCATGGGCATGTTTCAAAACCTTTGTTAGGGCGACATTGTTTCCGACACGCGGGAATCTGTACAGTAAATTTTCGGCGCGAGCAGTTTTTTTCTGCGATTGAGCCGCGGAACGACGCAACACGAAATTCTGGCATTTCCTGCTAGAAATGGAGATTCTAGTGGCAGGGGGGTGTTCAAATGTTTTCACGTCCGAGAGTAGGGTGTTGTGTATATCCAGAAAAATTAAACACCCATACCCGCTCAAGCTACCCGGGGGAGCTTAATTCCGGCGGGTGTTTTATACGGGGGATTACGGTATATTTCACCCCAAGGTCCATACTTTCATGGGCCGATGGGCGAAGGGCACCACGCACACCCTGAAGTCCCTGATGGAAGGCACTCTCTCTTGCAGAGTTCCCGGTCACTGCCTCTGGACCCACGTGTGCAACATTTGCTCCTTCACCAGGTCGCTGAAAAAAGCAGCACCAGAAGGTCCAGTTGCTGCACAGGGGGTTGGATCCGCGGAGGACAAATTAACACCACCACCGCGGCTCGCCATCACTGTGGTAGCTGTATGCCCAGTAGCAGATGCAGCATGGCCTGAGGCGACAGCATCATCAAACTCCACACCTGTCATGACCCTCGCTGTGGAGTCACCGCTGCTACAAGTTGGAACAGGGACACTACCGGCAGTGGCAGCAATTGTGACAGGTATTTCTGTGCTGCTCTGAGCCTGCAAGGTTTCAACTGGGGCAGGTGCACCGGGGGGTACAGAACAGGAGGCATCATGTCGTGGATGACTACCAACTGCCTTGCCATCCCCCATCTCCTCCTCCTCATCTGAAAAGCTAATCAGCAGACCACTCTCCTCACTTCCCTGTGGCGTGGTTGGGGCGTCAGAGGCTGCAGCAGGCGATCGGAAGGGCCACACCAGCGATAGCAGTGTCGCCTTGGCTGGCTCACCCCGTTGCTGCTCCTGCTGCTGCCCCCCTCCACCCTGCTGCTCGGTGGACGGATGCACGACAAGGGGCCCGTGATCGCTGCTGATTGTGGTAGTGGTGGTGGTGTGGTCAGAGGATGGGCGCATGAAGCGATGGGGGAGGGAGAAGAGCAGCAGCAGCACTGCAAGGCCTGTGGATGCAACGCGCTGGATGATGACCCACATGGTGGAGCCCACCTGCCAGAGAAAGGCGGGTCAAGGAGGGGCAAGAAGAGGACCAAGGGCGGCGAAAAGGTAGTTTAGCAGGAAGGAGAAAGAGGAACTGGCAGCAAGTTCGTGGATATGAAGGGAACACAATGGGAGGAACGGAGATGGCTATTTCATCGTGGGTATATGGAGGCAATACCCAGCTTTTGATGTGTGCATGCCAGCTGGGAGCAGCATGAGCACAGCAGAGCCCGCCAAAGGAAAGGAGGGGTGAGGGGACAGAGGGTGGGGGCGGTGTCATGAAGATGCCGGGTGAGGTCCCTTGCGAGGCACTGCGTGGGCTCACATGCGAGGTGCCGGCAGCTGCTGCTGTGAGGAGCGGCTTGCCATGAGCGCACAGCACGCCAGCAGCGAAGCCCCCCCCTGCCACCCCCGTGTTGCGCCATGTTGCAAGCCATGGGGAGGAAGGCGGATCTGACTCGGGGGGGAATGCAGCGGGCAAGGAGAGGCAACGGCAGGTAGGGGTGATGGCAAGGGCGGCGCAGTGAATGCAGGCAGCTATGACGTGTTGCACAGAGCTAGCAGAAAGAGGCTAGGAGGTTGGAGGGCTGTAGAATGGGAAACGTGTAAGGAAGCAAGAGTGGAGGCAGGGAGATGCCGGTACGAACAAAAAGAGCGACAACAGAACCTGGGACTCGCCCTGCATCATGTCCGCTGCACACTACAGCCAAGACCATGGCACAAGCCAGGACCCGCGCCATGGTGGCAGGGACACATCCAGGAGCTATGAACACATGGATCCTTACCATCATGCCCTCCTCCAGAGCTATTCCTGGAGTTGCATAAGCACCCAGGGATATTAGCAGAGTCTTCGAACGAGACTCCACTGGCCGCAGCAGCACCAGCAGCAGCAGCACTGCTCAAAGCAACGTAACCAGCAGCATTACCAGCAGCAGCAGCAGGCGCAAAAGCAGCAATCCTCTGCCTGCCTGAGTCCACAACATAAAGCACCCCGCTACTAGCGTTGTACCACATGCCAGACACAGCCGACCCCAGCTTCGCCTCATCCCCATGGTGAGGTTTGGAGCGGGAGTTAGGGTGCTGGGCCGCATGCACAGATGCTTCCCCGTTGCTGCCCGTGCGCCCAAGGAGTGCTCGGCCAGGTGACTCCGGTGGAACGGTGGTAGGCGGTGCCTGGGTGCTGTGGCTAGACGGTTGCTGAAGAATGGGGCGACAAAGAGTGTCGCTGCTTTGACGAACGGTGGTGACATCGCCTGGTAAATCGAGCAGGGACAAGAGCAGGAAGAGAGGAAGGCGGCAACGGGATGGGAAGGACTCATGGGAGAAAGGTGAGAACGGAAAAGGATATGAGCACAAGATGGAGGCAGACGGCAAGAACCATGACTGGAAAAAATGAGGCGAAACATGGAATGGGAGGGGGAATAGGAAACGGTGAATGGAGGAACATCGTGACGAGTGACAGCGTGTTTCATGATGCGTTGCATCCTGGATACGCCCCATCGACTCCATGAGGAGTCTCAAACCAACAGGAATTAGGCTGGTCGAGTGCAGCCGCATGTGGAATTGAGTGCCCCTGAAGGCGACCGATGCAAAGGAGTAAACATGGAGTACGCGGAGGTGAAGGGCGTGCATGCCGTGTACCATGTGGCGAAATTACGCGCAGGTAGAAATTGCCCTGGTCCACGACGAAGAGGTTGCCGTGGCAGTCAGCCGCCAGGTGCGTGGGATTGTTGAACCGTGCCGCCTCCCCCCGATCGTCCACCAGGCCATAGCTGCCGTTGCGCCCCGCCAGCACCGACACCGCAGACGCTGGGGGGGAGAGGGGAGGCGGAAGATGTTGCGAGACAGAGGGAGGGTGAGCGAAGGTGCCAGAGACGAAAACGTGGGAGAGCGAGGCTGGAGAGGGAGAGGGGATGGATGGAAAGAGTGGTGATGGGGATGTGACGGCACGCCGCGGTGCCCATGTCATGTGAAGAGGGAGGAAGGAGGGCAGGGGGAAATGGGGGAGCGCGGGTGTTGAGGGGTGCGGGTGTGGGGTGGGGTGGGGGAGAGAATGGAGAGCGATACTTTAAAAGGAGAGGGGAATACTCTTGGATAGTGGCAGCTCGATCTTGAGAATTATGTGCTTCTTCCTGTCCGCGACTGCCACGTGGCGGCCATCTGGCAGCGGAGCCATGGAGGTGAGCACGTAGTCTTCCGAGGACCATGCTGTATGGACTGCAGGGCGACGGGGGAAGGCAAGCGAGGACGACGCACAGCGACAAGGAATGGAGTGACGAGACGAGCGGGTGGCGCGCTTGGATTGGGCTGCTGCGCTCTGATTGCGCGAGCCAGCTACCCACGCAAATCAGTCACGCCTCGCTCAAGCCGACCAACGGCAGTCACGTGCCTCCCCTGAGAGCGACGCACAGCCACGCGGGCAGGCGGGCAGGCACCGCGCGCGCACCTCCACAGCCTACGCACTCGGGTCGTATCAACGAGCGCAAACCACCACTGAAGTGTCGCAGATAATTTTGCCAAGCGCCTACTATCTCGCTACAAGCTATGGCTACAAGGAAACGACCGCGCGTGGATACTAACCAGTGAAGGCGCCACTCTCTTGCCAGCCGTTGGCCCTGCTGGGCTCGACGAATGGAGTCGGCGCTGCCGCTGCTGAGACGCTAGCGGCGATGCTGGAGTGCGCACTCGCAGCTACGGAGAGCGTGATCGCGAGTAGTAGAAACACCGCCATACTCGAAAGTGCTCGCGGGAGCAAGAGCAAGAGATGCAAGAGATTCACAGGCCGGAGATAGATTGAGGTTTGCTAGAGAGAGATGTCTTGTGCTAACGACCAGATGTGGGCTGCTGCTTGCGCCTGCGCTGCGACTCTCTGACGTTTGGGGTCACGAATAACACGTAGGTTGCTCTGCAACCCCAAAATTGTCGGGGTTGTCGCCCTGTGCCTATGCTGATGTTCGCGCACAAGGCCATGAGTCATTGGGCTAGTCGCTGTTAGCCTGCATGGAAGGAGGCGGCATTGCGAGCGACTGGAGGAGAGTGATGGAAGCTTGTGAACGGAACGCAAAATGCGGAATTGCGTCTGTGTTACGAATGAACAAGCAGAGTAGCGCGGAAATGAATAACGAGATGTTCACTCACTGAATGACGATACAAGGAATGGCAAGCCACCTGCTCGGTAAGGAATGGAAAATTCCTTACACCACCCCCCCCCCCCCCCCTTAGCGAAGGTGATCTATATCAGCCACGTGCTTGCGGTCCAAATAATTCGCAAGTATCGAAGGTGACTGTATCTGGTCCGAAGGCACCCACGTGTCGTCCTCACTGGTACGATTGGTCCACCGTATCAGGAAGTCAACGTGTCGTCCTTGACCGTCGATACGAATCCGATGGCTCAAGATTTTCGAAGGCTCGATGGTTGTCTCAGCTGGTGGCCGTACATCTGGAACCAATCGCTGTCGGGCGATGGCCGACGTGTCAGGAACGAAGGGTCGCAACAGGCTCATGTGAAACTTGTTGTGAATACGCCAGTCATCAGGTAGGCGTAACTGGGCGGTCACCGGCGTCACCATCTTCACGATTTTGAATGGGCCATAGAAACGTGGTCGTAATTTCGTCGGTAGTGGCAGTCGTAAATTCTTGGTATCCAAAGGGACTAGTTGCCCTGCTGCCATTGTAATATCCCGTCGATGTAAATCCGCATACCGTCGGGCAGTTGCGTTCGCTTTGCGAATAAGTTCGACAGCTTTGTCTCGGGCAGTCTGTAACTCTTCGACGAACTGTTGCGATCGTGGTACTTGACTCTCAACGTTGGTGGAGACTGGTACTGTAGGGTCCATCCCGTAATTGAGATAAAACGGGGAGTGATTAGTCGTAGCCGAGGGCGTGTTGTTGTAGGAAAATTCCAGCATAGGCAGCACGTCCTCCCATTTTTTTCCGGTCGGGGCAGTTTGTCCGAATCAACTGCTCCATCGTTTGATTTGTCCTTTCAGTCTGGCCGTCCGTTTGGGGATGATATGCGGATGAAAACTGCAGGCGCGTGCCGTACCGAGCCCACGTGTCCTGCTAGAATTTCGACGTGAACTTCGGGTCTCGATCGCTAATGATTGCTGCTGGTATCCCGTGTAGACGAACAACGGTCGAGATGAAGAGGCGCGCGGTTTCTTCGGCATGGTGCGAAATGCGCCATTTTCGTCAGTCGGTCGATGACAACCAAAACTGCGTCGTTTCCGCTAGGTCCGGCCGGTAGTCCCATAACGAAATCCATCGTTACGTGTTGCCATGGGCGTTGAGGTGGCTCGAGGGGCTGCAACAGTCCTATAGGTCGCTGGTGTGAGGATTTCATTCGCTGGCAGATCGGATACGCGGCCACGTAACGCTGCACGTCCGTCACCATATCTAGCCAGTAATAAAACCGCTACAACGCCTTCAGAGTTTTATCAACCCCGAAATGTCCCAATAAATTCGAATCGTGGACTTCTTGAATTAATAATTCGCGAAGTAGACGATAACTTGGGACCCAAATTCGATCTGATCCGCTTCGTAAGTAATAGACGCCTTTCCGTGTAGTGATTGGGAGATGGCCGTTGTTTACGAAGAATGGGTCAGTCGAATACCCGTGGGTAAATAGTCCACTCAGTAGCGGGTTGCTCTGGGCGACTAGTACTGCTGCGAGTTGGGCAGATGGTCTGGAGAGGGCGTCGGCAATATTGTTGGCGCCTTTTTTATACGTGATCTTGTACGTGAAGTTGGACTCCGGATAGTCCAGCCAACGTATCTGCCGCGGGTTGAGATTCGGCTGCGCTCTCAGGTAGTGTAGTGATTTGTGATCGATTCGCACTGTCACGTCTGCTCCAGTCAGGTAGCACCTCCAGATTTTGAACGCGTGGACGATCGCCAGCATCTCCTTGTCGTGTACTGGGTAGTTGTGCTCAGCAGATTGCATTTTCCGAGACTCGTACGCAATTGGTTGAAGCCCATTGCCGAAATCCTGCATGAGCACTGCTCCGATGGCGATGTCACTTGCGTCGGTGATGACTTCGAAGGGCCGTTCTGGGTCAGCGATGCAAAGGATCGGCGACATTAAAAGATTTTTTGATGCCTCGAACGCAGCTTGCTGCTCCCCCCCCCACTCGTAAAAAGTCCCCTTCTGCAGTAGGTCGGTTAGAGGTCCAGTTATCCCCGCCATGTTGGGTATAAACCGCAGCACGTGATTCACGAAACCCAAAAAGGATTGCAGCTGCTGCAGATTTGTTGGCGGTTTCCATTCCTGAATAGCCCGGAGTTTTTTCGGGTCTATCCGAATCCCCTCCGTGGAGAGCACGTGCCCCAGGAACTCCAGTTCTTGTTTTAAAAACTCGCACTTGGAGCCCTTGGTGATGAGACGATGCTGCTGCAACTGCTGAAAAACCGCGTCCAAATCTTTGAAATGTTGCTCCCGGGTCTTGCTGTAGATCAGAATGTCGTCCAGGTAAATTATCACGCATTTGTCGAGTAGATCGCGGAACACCCCGTTCATGGTGAGTTGGAACGTCGAGGGGGCGTTCGTTAATCCAAACGGCATCACCATGCATTCGTAACTCCCGTAGCGGGTACGAAACGCGGTCTTGTGGCAGTCGTCAAAGAACACCCGAATTTGATCATAACCACCACGAAGATCTATCTTCGAACAATAGCAAGCTCCGCGAAGGTTGTCGATCAGTTCGTCCGTGCGAGGGATTGGGTAGCGCGATTTTATCGTTACCCGATTAAGGGCACGATAGTCCATACACATGCGAAGTCAGCCGTCTTTTTTTGGCGTGAACAGGATCGATGCTGCGAATGGTGACGTGCTCGGCCGAATGAACCCTTTCGCCAGCAGGTAGTCCAGCTGGTTTCGTAACTCCTATAGCTCCGGCTGAGTCAGGCGCCATTGCGTGCGTACAGTAGGCTGCGCGCCGGGCTCCAGCTCGATTTTGTGGTCCTCGGGTCGTTCGGGTGGCAGGCCACTTGGCAAGTCGTCCGGAAAAATCTCAAGATTTTCCCGAATGATTTTCGCCAAGTCATCCGGGACCGAAGCGCAGAGTTTGTTGATGTCGGTCGCCTTGTTCTGCTCCATCGATTCTGTTAGATGAACGGCGTATAAATCCGCTCCATTCTTGACCGCTCGTTTGAGGCACACCACGTTGACTCGTGTCAATGTTGTCTCCGCTTCCGGCCACGTGGGTAATTTTCGCCAGCCTTTGTCGCACTTCACTGTGCACTCGCCTGTTGTCCAATCGATCTGCGGGTTGAATCGGCGCAGCCAATCGCGTCCCAATAGCACGTCGTAGCCGTCGAGCGTTGTCGTCAGCATCGGCGCGCTGAAACCAAAATCTTTGCCACACTTCATTCGGACGATAGGTACTTTGTCGCATATCGCCAGCAAGGTGTCGTCCACCAATCGTGCGTCGATTTCGGGCAGACACCTCTCCAGCAGGTGTAGTCGTCGTGCTGTCTCTCGATTTATCAGGCTGTGACTCGCACCGCCGTCGATGAATATTTTTATTTTTCTTCCGTTGAGTCGTCCCTCCGCCAGTACAGGGTGGTCCACTGGGTCATCCCCTTATTCAGCCGGGAGCGGTTGATAGCATGTATCGGAACCACTACCCGGTGGGGATGGTGTTTTTCGGGCGATGAGGCAGGGTCAGTAGGGGGCCCGACCGCTACTGACGCTTGGCGTTTCCCGACCTGCCTTCCTCGTCCTTCGGTATCTGCTTCTTTTGGGGGCAATCATGAGATTGGTGACCCGGCAGGTGGCAGTTGAAACATTGTCCCTTGCGAAAATCTTCCATGTGCTCCTTCGCCACTATGCCGTGAATCGTGGGCCGTGGATTCTGGCCACGAAAACGATTTCCCTCCCGGGAACCCGCTCTCACATACGTCCGATGTGTGTCGAAAGTATCTGCGATCCGGACTGCTTCGTGAAACGTCGCCGGAAGTCGCAGTCGGACCTCGCATTTTATGTCCTGCTTCAGACTCGAAATGAATCGAGCTTTCTTCTCGGAGTCATGCATGTCGGTGATTTGATCGCATAACGCCATGAAGACCGACGCATAATCCTGGACAGAACTCCACTGGCGCCAGTTGTCCAGCTTCGTGCGTGCGTTGTCCGAGGCGGATATTGGCTCGAACCGTTCACGCAGAGCTGTACCCCACGCCTTCCACGTGCGAATCTTGGTCGATCCAAAAATCGCGGTTGACCCTTGGGCAGCAGACCCAAAGTTTCCGAAAAACCCCTGTACGTCGCCTGCCGAAAACTCCCCCTCCTGTAGAGTATATCGCCACCAATCGAGCGTAGGTCCCCGCAGTAGTGATACAGCCAGTCGAATTTTTAAATCGTCAGCAGTGATCCCAGCGGCATTAAAATAAAGTTCCGCCGAAAATAACCAGCCCGTAACAGTGGTATTCTTATCTGTGCGGTTGAACAGGGGCGGCATTGTCGGTTTGATCATCGCTGTCGTCACGATCGGCATAAACGCCGGTGCGGCTACAGTAGCGGTTGCTTCTGACCGAGCGGCTGCTGCTGCTGTGGCTTCGGCTGCTGCTCGTGCTGCCACATCAGCTGCTGTGGCGGCTTCACTGTCCTTGCGCTCCTGTGACACCTCACGTGCGATTTCGTCCAAGACGCTTTCGACACGTCCGGTGCTGGCGACCTCTTCTTGGGCGGCAGATTTCTGACGCGAATCTTCTCGCGCCTAGCATAACTCGGCAACTTCTGCACGAAGTCGCTCGTTGTCCTCCAGCACTGTAGCCATGCATGTGTTCATGGCGTTGAACTGCTCCCGAAGCTCGTTGAACTGAGCTTGGTCCATTTGGCGAATGCTCCGCCGGGGCACGGGGAAATCCGTGATGTGCCTGTACTCAGGTAAGCGCAAACGCTATCGTAGTTGGGCGAATTCATCAGTTTAATTTGCGAGCAACCTCTTTGCAGCTTACGTGAGGGACTTACCCCCCCCCCAAAAAAAATCGACTCACGAAAAATGGGTGAGCAAGGAAAGTGGCTCTGATTACCAGGTGCTATGAAGGAACAAGCAGAGTAGCGCGGAATTGAATAACGAGATGCTCACTCACTGAATGATGATACAAGGAATGGCAAGCCAAGATATAGGAACACCAGAGCTAGTCTAACCATGCGATGGTGAGGTTCGGGAAAGAGATCAAAGGGTCTCGAAGTGACGAAGCGAGGCCCGGAGAACTCCTGAAGGTCGAACTAGCAGGTATGGAGAAGCCGAAGCCGAGAAGAAGGTCAGAAAGGTCTGGATCAGTCCCGAGGCTTCGGGTGTGTTCGAGCGTACGCGATAGCAGTACCGCTCGGTAAGGAATGGAAAATTCCTTACAGTCTGTAACATGTGTTACACCTTGAGCCTGACAGAGAAGCACAAGTTTTGTAAGGAATTTCCATTCCTTACTGAGTTGTACGCTAGCGCGTACACCCTCTCAGGAACCCAGTCACTAACCACTGTATTAAAAGGGCTTGTTAAATAGCGGGTAAGTGCGCCCATAACCCCCCAGGCTCTGCATTTGTGGCCCTTCTCCAAGGATCTTTTTAAGGGTAACCCAGCGGGTCACTCGACACACCCGACTTCCTCGAATCGTCACGTTCGGCCTCAATTATCGGCCCAAACCTTTCCCGAGTCGCGCCCGGCACTGTCGCCACATTGCCGAACCTACCCACGTTCCGAGGTTATCACCCTAGTATGCCAACTCCTATATAACCTCGTGCCTTCATTGCAATAGCAACCTTGTATTTTCACGTTATAGTACATTGACACTTCCTATTTCATAACAGCTGGTATCAGAGCCCAAACATTCCAGGAACCTTCCGTTTCCCCGTTAATTTAGTTAAGGGTGGTCGAGGGGATTGGCACGACTGCACAGCAGTTGTCTTCGATCGTAAATATTTTTACATCAACAACTACAGCGTGTGCGCTAGCTTCTGCCCTGTCCTGACCGCCATGGCCCCGGTAGACTCGACGGTTGAGGGACAGACGACCTCGACTGCTGCGAACTCTGCCCGGGAAACAGTGGACCTGCAAGCATTAATGGAGCAGTTAAACAATTTGATAAGCGTCGTCAACAACCTCCGCGATGAAAACCAACGACTTCGCCAAGCGTAGGAACGGCGTTCAGAGGAGCCGGACGACGATGCACGAAGCGAGGCGGGTGAGCAGCAACCGTCGCCAGTGGAGCTGGCACGACTAGCGGCAACAGCCCCGCGTTCGACAAGTGGCGGCGTGAGATATCAGCAACCCACTCCTTTCGACCCAGCTAATAAAGACGTGACGGTGCGGTAGTGGATATTCGCGATGAATATCTATTTCAACGCGGCGGGCATCCGAGACGATCAGAAGCGGATCAGCCATGCATTGACACTGTTGCAAGGTACCGCCCTACAGTGGTGGAAGGTCATCATCAACTCAGCGGCAACTCGCACAGAAGGACAGCACGAGTGGTCCGAAGAATTCGGCGACAAAGACGAGGCAGATTTGCTGTTTGGTGCGACCCACGTTCGCACGTGGGCAACGTGGTGCGCTGAGCTTCGCAAGCAGTTTGAGCACGCACCTGACTCAGACAAAGCGCGCGAGACTCTACGCATGTGGAAGCAGCTGGGATCTGTGTCCGAATACACCGCGTCATTCTTGACGTTGGTGGATCGCTGTGGCTACATGCACGAGTTGGAGAAGGTCGACAGGTACATGGGCGGACTGAAGCCTGAAATACAGTACCAGATAAAACTACAACGACCTGCGAAACGGTTACAATATTTTATCCAACTCGCCGAAGCCGCCGATTCGCTCACGAAGCCGAGGACGGACTTCTACGATGGAGGTCTCCCTCGAGAACAGTACCAGCGCGCCACGATAAAAGGGATGGACGTAGTGGATACGCAGTTGCTCCGCGAAATACGGGGCTATGCTACCATTGTGGCCGACCGGGTCACATTCGACGCAAATGTCCAAAAATCATAGCCACTCAGAATTCTATGGGGGAGAAGCCGGAGGAGCGACCGGGAAATGGGTCGCGTCAGTAAGTATCGGGCCCCTTACTGACAGGCAGGCTTCTTCGCCCGAGCCACACAGTCCCCACCGGGTCGTGATCCCGATTGCTGTAATCGACCGGACCCAGACGAATAAGGGGGACGAAACTGCTGATCACCCTGTATTGGTGGAGGGTAAAGTCAACGGGGTGTTGCTGAAAATATTCGTGGATGGAGGCGCGAGTCACAGTCTCATACAGCTGGACAGGGCTAAAAATTTGGGTATTCCCCTACTTAAGTGTCTATCCGAAATTGACGCCCGCCTAGTAGATGGAACACCGCTGGCCATATGGGAACGAGTGGAGAACGTCGGTTTTCACTGCGGGGAGTACGTAAAATTCCGGATGGGGCTGCTGGCGACTACACTCGACGGATGCGACGTGCTGCTAGGAAGGGATTGGCTGCGACGGTACAACCCGAAGATTGACTGGATGACGGGCGGCTGCAGCATCAAACTCGACGGGATTCATCGCACACTCCCAAAATGGACGGGGCCTTGCATGTGAAGCACCCAAGTCCATGCGATAAATTTCAAAAACGCGATAAAAGCGGGACCTGCAGCGTACGCCGTCGATCTTTGTGAGGTGACGTCGCCGACAACAGCCGAAGATATCGTGAAGCTGTGCGATGCAGTTCCTCCGGATTTAGAGGACCTGATTCGGAAGTATCCCGAGATTTTCCCGGACGACCTGCCCGCTGGATTGTCGCCGAGCCGACTAGAAGACCATCGCATTGAGCTGGAACTAGGTGCCCAACCGACAGTCCAACGACAATTTCGGCTCAGCCAACCGGAACTAGAAGAATTGCAGCAGCAGTTGGATTACATGTTGACGAAGGGTTTTATCCAGCCCAGCACGTCCCCATACGCCGGCTCGATCCTGTTCACCCCGGAAAAAGATGGAGGATTCCGCATGTGCTACCGCGCCCTCAACAGGATCACAATCTAGTCCCGTTACCCGATCCCGCGAGCTGACGATCTACTCGACGAACTTCGCGGAGCCAAGTTCTTCTCGAAAATCGTTTTGCGAGGAGGTTACCATAAAATTCGCGTCGCCGCCGAAGATTGTCACAAAACCGCCTTCCGAACCCACAACGGCAGTTACGAATACCTGGTGATGCCCTTTGGCCTCACGAACGCGCCCTCGACATTCCAGATGACCATGAACGGCGTTTTCCAAGAACTCTTGGATAAATGCGTAATTATCTACCTCGACGACATCCTAATCTACAGCCACAGCAGGGAGCAACACTTGAAGGATCTTGATGCAGTCTTCACACTGCTGCACAAGAATCGCCTCATCACGAAGGGGTCTAAGTGCGACTTTCTTAAGCAGGTGTTGGAGTTTTCGGGACACGTCGTCTCCACCGACGGAGTGAAAATCGACCCCAAGAAAATCAAGACCATACAGGAGTGGAAGCCGCCAACCAACCTCAAGGAGCTGCAGAGTTTTTTGGGCTTCGTCAACTACGTCCGCCACTTTATACCCAATATGGCTGGGTTATCTGCCCCGCTAACCGACCGACTGAAGGATCACGATTGTTTTTGGTGGGGAGAGAAGCAGCAAGCCGCATTTGACCAACTGAAGATCGCCCTCACGTTGCCACCCGTTCTTCGCATCTCCGATCCTAACCGTCCATACGAAGTCATCACCGACGTCAGCGACATCGCCATCGGCGCAGTCCTCCTACAAGATATAGGCGACGGGTTACAGCTAGTCTCCTACGAATCACAGAAGCTGCAGGGCGCGGAGAAAATTTATAGAGTCCACGACAAAGAAATGCTGGCGATCGTCCACGCATTCAAGACCTGGCGGTGTTACCTGACAGGTGCTGACATCACGGTGCGAACTGACCACAAATCCTTACAGTACTTGAGAGCCCAACCGAACCTCAACCCGCGACAGATCCGATGGCTCGATTTCCTCGAGTCCAATTTCCATTATACCATCACCTACAAACGGGGTGCCAACAACATTGCCGATGCCCTGACCCGACCCACTGCCCATACAGCTGCCATACTAGTCGCCCAGACCAGCCCATTACTTACGGGACTATTTACCCACGGCTACCGCATCGATCCTTCCTTCTGCTCTGCTATTCATCAACAGCATACCACCGCCACCGGACATTCTTTTAATAAACGTGATACGTCCCGCATCTGGGTACCCAGTTACGATTTACTTCGTACCCTTTTATACAGGAATCCCACGACAACCCTAAATCCAGGCTTTTTGGAGTCGACAAAACTACGAAGACGTTGCAGCGCAACTACTATTGGCCGAACATGGCTGACGACGTGCGCAAGTAGGTGTCCTCCTGCACCGCCTGCCAGATCATGAAATCTTCTCATCAGCGAGCAGCCGGACTACTGCAGCCATTGGATCCGCCCGAGCGACCATGGCAACACATCACGATGGACTACGTGACAGGACTGCCAGCTGGTCCCAGCGGAAACGACACCATCCTCGTGGTCGTTGATCGACTCACAAAAATGGCGCACTTCATCGCTTGCCAACAGACAATTACAGCCGCGCAAACTGCACAACTGTTCATCGCCAACTTCATTCGCCTGCACGGACTGCATACCGCAATTATTTCAGATCGAGACCCGGAATTCACATCGAATTTCTGGCGCCACCTGTGGGACCAGTTCGGCACCAAACTACAGTTTTCCTCCGCCTACCACCCACAGACCGACGGGCAGACCGAACGAGTCAATCAAACTATGGAGCAACTCATTCGGACTACCTATACTGACCAATAGACATGGGAGAAATCCCTTCCGCTACTGGAATTCGCGTATAACAACGCGCCCTCTGCGACAACCCATCAATCCCCGTTTTTCCTAAATTACGGACAGGACCCAGTGGTACCCTCTACCCCGAACATCGAGACACCTGTGCCCCGGTCCCAGAAATTTGCTGAAGACATTCTCGCCGCCCGAGAAAAAGCAGCCGAGGCCATCCATCAAGCCAACCTGGTCGCAAGCCGACAAGCTGATCGCCATCGACGTGATGTTACTTACAAAGTGGGAGATCTCATCCTCCTCGACACTCGCAATTTGCGGCTGCCGATCCCGAGCAAGCTCCGACCCCGATTTTGAGGACCTTTCCAAGTGACGAATATGGTGATACCTGTCACTGCTCATCTCCGACTCCCGGCTGATTGGCGTCACCACCCGGCTTTCCACGTCAGCCTCTTACGGCCCTACGTTCCCAGTTCGTCCGAATTGGCACGCCAATGTGGGATACCGCAGCTGACGCCACTTCAGAACCGACGACCGAGTCTTTGAAATTTCTCGGCCACCGAGTCATAACGCAACTGAACCATCGGATGGTTGATTTTCTCGTCCGCTGGCGCGATCGCACGTCCGAAGACGACACCTGGGTACCGCTTGCTGAGCTAGAATCACATCCGATTCTAACAGGGTATTATCAACGTCGGAATGTTTCCGATGCCCGCGGTCTCGTTTAGGAGGGGGGGGTAGTGTAAGGAATTTCCATTCCTTACTGGGTCGTACGCTAGCGCGTACACCCGACTTCCTCGACTCGTCACGTTCGGCCTCAATTATCGGCCCAACCCTTTCCCGAGTCGCGCCCGGCACTGTCACCACATTGCCGAACCTACCCACGTTCCGAGGCTATCGCCCTAGTACGCCAACTCCTATATAACCTCGTGCCTTCATTGCAATAGCGACCTTGTATTTTCACGTTTTAGTACATTGACACTTCCTATTTCATAACAACTTTCCGGGGTGCTGGTAGACAAAAACGCGCAGGGGTTTCGCACGACATCGTCACGGGCATGTGGGCCTTTCGCACGGGCACAAAGGTTACCATTTTGAAGATTTGCGGGGTAGGTTTGAGTGGCATATTTTGGTGAACCATTGTTCACGCAGTTACCCTGTGTTAATTTTCGACGCTTTCAAGCGAGAGTGCGTTTCTCTGGTGTGGCACCAGAGTGGTGGTTGGTGGGTGAGGCCGTGTTCTAAAGTTTGGCCGAACTTTGAAGTTTAGCCAACCGACTCGCCACGTCGGAATTGCACATTGCAATGTTTGGCCGTGCGCTTCGAACTTTGGCCAACCAGCCCCTACCACACCTTGCCAACCAGAATTCGTGCGATGGGGTCCATGAACAGCTGCGACTGAGGGCGAAACCTGGTTTCTGCATACTTGGCCAGCCACGCCAAAGAAATGTGATGTTGACCAAGCCACAAAAGCAACACCAACCTGCCTGGCGCACGAACAGCCGTCAACCTGCGAATGCTCCACCCTTTTTCACCAAAGCCTTCATCAACACCCCAACCAGAAGGAGATGGCCTTAAAACCCGCGTGTTAACTTCCTCGAGTTTCGTACCTTTGGTTGGGAGATTCCTAGAAGTGGTGTTTGACAGCCAATCCCGTCTATCCACCCAACAAACCTACATGCCGCTGAACTACTTGGCACACTGGTTTTAACTTTATTATTCTGGTAGAAATTTGGTGATTTTTTTTCAAGTCAACTTTCCCAAAATTGTCCGGAAGCTGGCCGTCAGGTGTCTCAGTCCTCTGCGACCCAAATTGTGTTCTGTCACATATCAATCTGCGGATCGCCTGTCGATTTGATTTGGCGCGATGGGGTTCCGTTCGCAAAATGTCGATGGCTGGTCGCCTAGTTTTTCGCATCAGGGTTGGCCAAAGTTCTCCTACCACAGCTTTTGCCAACCAAAACCTCAAACTTTGGCCAAACTTTCGCTGACGTGGCGAGTCGGATGGCCAAACTTCAGAACGCGATCTGAGATGTTGAGTGAGTTTCTCTGGTTTGGTTTGCTCCCTTTTATACTCAGTGAAATGTGGTGAGGGGTTTGGAGTCCCATTTCAGTTCCAAATGTTAGGAGCGTGTTCCAAAGGTTTCTTACATTACGAATTGTAGGTTCGTGTCGCAAAAATAACTGCTGCGTGGAGTGTGGGAATTTGTTTTACGAGTCTGTTCCTGGTTTGGCTGTCGGATGTTGAGAACGATCCCTAGGTTCGGGGCATCGCGACCCCATTTTGCTGCCAAGTCAGCGTTCGGTTTCATGCGGCCATGCTCAAGCCACAAACAAACCTAGCGAGGCGTACGCACCTTTGCGAGCTCAACGAAAGGCTCGCTGAGCTTCGCCGGAGCGCTATTCCGAGCGCGGCTGGAGTTTGTGGCGAAAACAGTTGCGGCACACATCATTTGTCTTGTGCCGCATGCTTGTCACCATTGTCATGATGACGCTGCACTGCTCGCTCTGTTCACGGCCCACACTAGGTGGGCCGTTGCCCGTGTGTCAACGCTAATGGGAGGTAGTTTCTGATTGGGCCACGTATTGCGCTGGGCATCCGGTGTGCTCCAAGTGTATGAGAATCTCCAGATGAAGTCGAGTAATGAAATACAAGTAGTGATTTTAGTGTGTAGAATACAAATGAAGCACGTGGCCAAATACAAGCATGGCTAGCCTAGCAAGGGAACCTCAAGGAGAGCCACAAAACACACGCGAGGTGGTTTGGCTGCCTCGGGGCACAGAAGTGTCGGACGCGACTCCACGTGCGGGCTTGGGGGTCTCAAACGTATTTCGTGACCAAGGTTGTCAGGCCGAGCCTGGACTTCCGAAGTTCAGGGATGTCTTAGAATAATGCAATGAATTAGAATGAGAGATACAGGGTGGTTTTCTTCTGAGGGATTGTACCCTCTATGAGCATGCACCTATCTAGCCTATCAACATATACAAATATAAGTTGACACATCCTTTAGGCTAGATAAGGGGCAGTGCCTGGCAAGAGACACACAGCTCAAGGAGGCACTACTAGTCCAACCTCTGAGGCAAGGGTCCGAAGACCAGCCAGAAGAGTACAAACTAGACAAGAGCAAGCCAGGGCGGCACCACTAGTCTGGCCACTGGAAGAGAAGCCACAAGGCCAGTCAGGAGAATATAAAATGTACATAATCAAGATCCTAGCAAGTGGGGAGCTACTAGAACTAGAGCAAGCTGTGCACAGTGTCGCTGATGATCTTTACGTGCAAGTGCCTTAGTAAAGATATCAGCTGTGTTGGCACCGGATGTCAAGTGTACTACGCGGGCCTGGCGGCGCTATTGTAGCTCGCGCATGAGGAAGTACCGCAGCTGGATATGCTTTGCTTTGCCCTCAGGTCGAGGCTCCTGACCAGGGCTGACATTATAAGGGTATTTCACCCTGATTCCCTGGTTTTACAGTGTATGTTTTTCGACCAACCCTTAATTTTTAGGGTGGTCAAAATCTGAACACTTAACCCTTCAGGGATGTAAGTTTTGTAAGACTAAGAATTTCAGGGACCAGGTTCTGTGGATACTGAGTTTCCAGGGCTTAACACGTACCGGCCTTGATACAGACAAACTGTATCGAACTGCCCTCGATCCTGCTATTTCGACGAAGTCCCCAATCGCCAGAGACATTCCCCCCCACACACCCAGCAACCTACGTACAAAAAATGGCTAAATCCAACTGTACAGACACTCCCCCCACACACTGCAACCTACAAAATTTTTCCAAGTCCTCTTGTGCAAACACTCGCCCCACACACCCAGCAACCTACAAAAAATTCGCCCCACACACCCAGCAACCTACAAAATATCGGCGAAGTCCTAATAACCAGAGACATCACCCTCCTCAACAAAAAAATATTGGCGAAGTCCACGTGTAGACATTCCCCCTCCCACACTCCCACAATCCATATAATTTTGTGAAGACATCAACATCACCCCCATACTCCCCACAAACCCTGGGAATTTGGCAACCCAGTGGTGCAGTAAAATTTGTCCATGGCAATGTACTCCTTAATTGCAAGGGTATTAGTGACAATGCCTTAGCATGACAAAAACCTTGCCTCTAGCATCAGTTGTTGCTTTCGAGGGAATTTCCGCCACCTGCCCGTGCGATATAACTAAAAGTCCAACACGCTTTAACGGCCACGATCGATTGCGATCTTTTCAACATTTATTAATCGTCAATGGATTCGCGTGATTAACGTCCCAGATTTCTCTTGCCATTTGAAGTCAATTCCATGATGCTGTAAGCAAGCGAAGTCGCTCCCACGCACGGCACTTATTGGCCAATTGCGAGGGCTCTGTCTCCCCTCACGTCCACCCTTCCCCTCGATTTCGATCCCCCCTTCACCTGCGTTTTGATCCCCATTCCCCTTCCGTTTCGCTGCCCTATTCCCTCCCCTTTTTCCATCGATTTCAATTCCCCCCTCCCCTCTTTTTTGATTTCCCCCCCTCCCTTGACCCGTGGGCCGTTCGATATGTTAGACTTGGCCTCACATGTCAACCGTTGCAAAAATTGTTTGTGATGTCACGTGCGTACGTTTCACTTGCAAAGGAATGTTCACTCAAACCAGCACCATGCGACTTGCCGAAATTTCATGCGTATGATACAGCATTGCGCTTTCGCAAATGCCATTTACGAATTCCCTGATGCGACAAAACGTTCGCCATGGGTTTTCAGGTTACCAAAATTCACGCTGTAGTTCACCGCTTTCTGCTGGTTGGTTCGTGATCTTTCCCGCGCGTGCGAGATGCGACCGCGCAGTGGTTCCAACCTGGGCAACTTGATCGCTGTGGCGATCTACCATTGGTGAGGACGAATTTATTTTCGGGTGTTGCACTTTTTGCACCATGAACGATTCGCAAGCGTGTGCTGCATTACACATGAAGTCCTTTTCAAGCCCTGTTTTGTTTCAGGCGGGTACTCCATAATCGATCGCAAAACTTTCATGGACGAAATGAGCCAATATAGGGTAGTCTGGTTACCTAATTGGCATTTTACAGTCTAAAGCGGGTGACCATTGTTGTTTCTTTTGCGTTCCTCGGGCAACAAAGTGAGGCCTAAGAACGTCACGTTTGGAGGTCTTTGTATCAGATGTGGTAGTTGTTGGAGATCAGTGGGCCTCTGTGGGTTGGGCCGTTGCCCGTGTGTTCGAACCAATGGGCCTGTAGATAGATATGTGGCGTCTAATGAATGGGCGGTTCACTGGCCTAAAGGTGTAACTGACGTGAGGCAGGCAATACAATACATGGTACCTCGTGTCTAACGCGAGAGATGTCTTACGCGAGGTTGTACGAATTTGCCCCTAGTATTTTCACTCCGTCTGGGAAATCAGAAAGAGACGTCCCCAACCCCCCACCCACCCCACCCCCACATGTCTAACCGCTTCAGAAAAACGTAGCGAAGACCCTGCCTACGAAAGGAGATGATGCGGCAGGTATGCTTACGGCGGTTGCTGAATTCGACCCTGATCGTGTTCTATGAACCCTGAGAATTTCAGGGTTTTGGGTTTCTGAACACTGACAGATCAAGGTAAGCATTTTTTGAAAACAGATCCCTCGGCGGGTTTTTTTTTTTTTTTTTTTCGCAGCTTTGGGTTTTTTTTCGCAGCTTTGGGTTTTTATTTTTTTCGCAGCTTTGGGTTTTTGTTTTCAATTTTTTTTTATTTTATTTTTTTCATCAGCCCTGCACTTGACAGTGGAGGATCATGGCCCTGTTGTCAGCATACAGGATCGGGGCAGAGCTAGGCCGCTCACCTAAGTCAGTAAGCAAGAAATTCAGCCAGCGGAGCTCCTGTGCCGCCATGGCACAAGCATAGATCTCAACCTCACAGCCAGACTGTGCAACAAATGACGAGTGGGTGGACCTGCAACAAGGCTAAAGTAGTAGCCCTGGGAGGACCTGGGCGTCTCAGCGTCGTCCGCCCACAAAGCGCCTGTGTGCCCTATGAGAACCACTGGCCTGCGTCCTTCTAGCACTAGCCCCAAGTCTGATGTACTTCCAATATAACGCAAAACCCTCCTAGCAGCTGACCAGTGATATGGTTGGTGTCTACCTGTCGCCACAAAGCGAGCCATGATGCGAAGAGGGTATGCGAGATCTGGATGAGTGCTAATCATCAGGTACATGAGGCAACCCATCGGCTTAGCGTACGGACCACTAGGCTCAACCGACTCGTCAGGGACTAGAGCCGAGAGCCTCTAATCTACTGGTAGTGGTGTGGGTTGTGTATAGAAGAACTGAAGACCGAACCTCTGAAGGACTTGGCGCACCAAGTGTGTGTGAGAGTGATGGTGCGCGCTGTTCAGTCCCTAGAGATCTGCACGCCAAGGTTGCGGCACAACTCTCCTAGGTCAGTTCAGGTGTGTCTCCTCAGCAGCTCGGCCTTCACGAAGGTCAGCGCGTCTCTGTCTGCAGTAGCGAAGAGCAGGTCATCTATGTAGACAAGGATGTAGAACGGGGTCTGGCCTGAACGAACGAAAAGTGAAGGGTCTGCAGAGGACGGTAAGAACTGCAGGTCAGCTAACGTAGCACGCAGCGTGTCAAGCCACTCACGGGGCGCCTACCGCAGGGCG
Source organism: Closterium sp. NIES-67 (assembly GCA_027943415.1). Lineage (NCBI taxonomy): Eukaryota > Viridiplantae > Streptophyta > Zygnematophyceae > Desmidiales > Closteriaceae > Closterium > Closterium sp. NIES-67. The sequence continues at coordinate 52,572 of BQMB01000955.1, forward strand.
TAAACCGGGCGCCAGAGGAGCCACTCGGTCCCAAGGGCGAAGGTGCCAGTGAAGCCTGGCAGGCGGCGGAGGTAGACCTGCTTGTGCAGACTGCCCTAGAGAAACGTTGTAGAGAAGTCCAGGGAGTGCAGCTCGTAGTCACGTTATGCTGCTACGTATAGCAGCGCCCGAAGAGTAGTCATCTTCGGGGTCGGGGCGAAGGTCTGAAAGAAATCAACACCCTCGCTCTGACTGAAGCCTCTACCGATGTAGCACGCCTTGAACATCGGCGGCTCTCCGGGAGGGGCGCTTCATCTTGAAGAGCCACCGACCATCGACTACGTTCAACTTCGGTGGGGGAACTGCGTCAATGTAGGTGCTGGTGGATCTCCAAGATGCCATCTCCGCGTCTATTGCAGCTATCCACTGAGAGGCCCAAGGTCCCGAGGTCGCCTCAGCGTAAGTGCAAGGTGTCGAGATGTCAAGGGCGTCTGGGCCACCCTCAGGGACTAGCAACATGGAGCAGAGATGGGGACCGGCCTCGAACAAGAAAGCTAGCTAGAACTGCCTATCTTCTAGGACGTCATAGCCAAGGGCAGGTGCACCCCCGACGGACGGAGGACGGCAGGGTCAGAGACCAGAGTAGTAGCGTAGTCAAGGCAGCAGGTACAGGCAAAGTCAGCGATGGCAGCGACTAGAGACAGGAGCAGAGTATGAGAGGATGAGGCTTGGAGTTGTGCCAGCGATGAACTACGACAGCCGTCCAATTTGATATGACGCTTCAGATCGTCCGAGATGAAACGAACCGGAGCTGATGGAGGTCAAGTTTCAACTCGCAAGGAAAGGGCACCTCCGTAGCAGCGGATAATTTGCGCACGTCCGATCATTCGACAACAAACATCGATGACAACGAGTTGTCGCCGTAAACGAGTCTACTGCGACCTTTCACGCAGCTGAACGAGCCTGAAGAATATTTTTAGATCGCTTGGAGTTTGGACCGTGGGATCAACCTTGAACTAGCAGACCAGATCGAGCGCGAGTTTCTTCTTTACAGGAATTTGACGCAAAGAAGCACATATACGCAGAAAGTCAGGAATTTCGGCAACCAAACTTCTCGACAGTCTGAATCTTCAGCAACAGACACCTACTTGGTTATATCGTCTAGCGGAAATGCTGTCGAAGCACGCAAATCATCAGATCGTCACTGAATCGACGGCACGATTGGACCGAGAGATTACTAGTTGGGAGAGCGACGTCGCGGAGTCATCATTCCAGCTTGGCGACACTGCGGTTGCGTACTACTCGATTTATCAAAGAATCGACAACATTTCATATACAAAGTCAGAATCTTCGTTTGACGCGAGATCGACACAACTGAAGCATAATTTTGTACTTCACCAAAGAAGCAGATTTTGGTGGTACACCGACAATTCAGCCGAACATCTCCGACGACAAAACCGGCTTGCATAAAAGTATCGACGAGATACTTCGACAATTTGACACATAACGGATTGAAGGGAAGTAGCCGTTTTCTATTGCAAATCCTCGCGAACCAAAGTTGATGCAAAGGAGCAGATTTCGCATACATTAAAGGACGCAGTTACTAAGTCTCATCAGGGACAGCGTGACACTACTTCGTAACACGAGCTGATCGATTCATCTTCACTAAGAATCTCAGCCTTCCGCAGCAATTGATTGGAGCAGTTTGACATCAACCTCAAGAGACGACATCCCAATTATGTGACCACGATTCCAGGTGTTTATGCCATCACATAAAGGCCCGAGGTTTGACAGACCGAGGAGTCATGACCTCGAATCCGGCAATAATTCGCACCCCTGCGACCCTACGGTACATGTATTGGAGGCGATTCTAAAAGAAGCCGAAGTGTTACAAACCTTGACGTAACTTCGACAATGCAGGAGAACTCCCAGCAACACGATGGTGTTGATAAATGAGGGCGATGCAGATTGCAAAAAGACAATTATGCGCTCTACCGACCGTACATCGGGAGCACGGATAAGCATACCAGACACTTGCTACCTGTGGAGAAAACAAGGGGAGAAGCAAGTTATCTTCATACCCAATCACCGGCAGCAATGGAGTGATACCTGTGCATCAGGACACACGTGTTCCCTGGTAGTTACAACTGTTATACCCATCAGGAAGACTCTACATGGAAGAGGGAGCAGATGGATTCTTCTTCGAGCCGTTACGAGTCAGCCGCCGCGAGTGTTCACCGCCGCTGCCGCCGTCGCTGAAGTCAACTACAGCAACACCCAACCCTGATGGATATTCCTCCAAACCATGGAGATGACACTGGATCTTATTCTAGCATTATTCCAAGACTCGGCCTTGCACTACATCTATGATTTCCAGCTAGTGGGATGGAGATACCACTACGTCCTGGACCAACGTGGTTATGCCACCTGCCCTCAGGAGCTCAGAGAAAGCGACTCTTATGGGGATGGGGGGACAACGATGATATTCAAGTCCTCATGACCCAATGACTTTCAACCGAGTCATCAAACCTACGTCACCAACCAATCCATCACCAACATCACCTCCACGGAAGCTGATAGGCGTGATCTAGAGCACCTTGGCCACTGTGAATAGAGGAATCCGTGTTAATCCAATGGCACCCCTACAAGTAGAACAGAAGCAGATTCAAGATCGATGTTGAGTAGCTGAAACAACATAAATGTCATGGAAGCTGTTACTATGACATCAACAGATAGAAGACACATGACGACCAGTGGGCCTACACCTATACACCAAGGCCAATTGATGGAATCCGTGCTAAATTGGACATGCATGAGGCATACTGGAGTCAGCATCATCATCACCAACAACCTACTGGAAATGGAAGAGGAGTCAAATGGGTTGAGTGCAGAAATCCCCATATCTCTTTGACCACGACCATGGATTGATGCTCTACCGATGAGCATGGTGACATCTTCCTACTACAATCACTTGGCAACAACTCTCTTTGCAACGGCACGCAACTGTTACAGCGTTACTATGATATACGGACCGGTACATGACTGCTACGTCAACCTTGCATGCTTTGTGGTTTCTTCACCTCATGAAGCAGTTATTATCACTACAGCATGTTACAGTGCAGCTGAATTCTACTGACCGCAACTCAGGCACGGACTTATCACCATTCGCTACGCTACTCTCCAACCTGGGTTGGAGCATCACACGTTCCTTGAACAAGGGATACTTGCAACCTGCACTCGTACAGGCCTACGAGTGTGTGGAATATAAGTACAGAGGAGCTGTTGTTCAAGCACAACTTTGTTGGCTTGATTTTCTGACTACTTTGAGCCTCACAACCCTCATTATTTGCTGAAAAACTGGGCACTTTCAGCAAATACCTAGTTTTGAGGGGCCGAATCCTTGAGCACATCCATTTGCACATTTACTATTAACTTGTGTGTTATTTAGTGTGTTTTTCCTTTTCTGGAAATCCCTACACTTTCCCCTACACATTGATATATTTCATAGATATCAATTGTGTTACGGAGTGTTTCGGACTTTCCTTGCATGACACGTTTTCTATTGAGTGGAGTGTTCTGTCACTGTTACCGCATCTGTAGAATCCTTACCGTGCTTCTAGGTGATGTTCCTACGGATGGTTCCACTCATTTCTAGAACACTCTTAGAAGGTCCTAGTTACCCTTCCCTATAGTTCTCGTATGTATAAATAGCATTGACTCTTTGCTTGTATGCAGACATTCAATTCTTGATTCAATTCTTGATAAGTATCATTCAAGCTTCCACTATATCCAGACCTGTGACATAGACGGGTCGAAAATGACGGAGGCGAGGACACGAGGAATAAGAGGATTAGCAGTACGAAGAAAGTCAAACACAGGAGGTGGAGAGACAACAAGTGATGACTGAGGATGCGACGGTAGAAGAGCAGCACTAGACGTGTGAGAGCGGAGCAACATAGGGTGAGAGTGTTGGAAAGGAGACAAAAGACGAGCACGAGAGGCACGGTGAGACCACCAGAGGGAGGGGGGGGTCGGGTCAGGAGACAAGGGATGACATAGGAGGGGAACGAGGAGGGAAACGAGACGGGGACAAGTCCGGCGGTGGAAACACAGGGCCGTAGACAGGCGGGGGAGGCGGCGACGGGGGAGGCGCAGGCAAGTGGTCAAGGGAGGGAAGACCGAGGAGACGAAGGGCGGACACCGACAGCAACTGCTGCTGCTGCTCCACGCCGACCCTAAAACCTACAGCCGCACCACGGCTACCTCCGTAATGCTTCAAGACAGAACCAGCACCCCCGAAACGAGAACGCTCTCCAGCACCGGTGCCACCCCCAGGAACGATGGGACAAGCCACGACATTACCCCCAAGACTAGCACCCTCCTCAACGCCCGCACCCCCTATGTCACAGGATCGAATGTGTCGAGGAAAGGATGCACTATCGATCAGTACAAGGCGCTTTTATACTTCCAAAGTACATCAGGTAACCAGGTCTATCCTCTCCCAAGGGAATAGACCCTTCTCGAAAATAGAATCACCCTGCGTATAGCCACATGAGGCTATTGGCTTTAAGGGATTACGGCATGATTACGCTAGATATAGCGCGCCAGTACACCCCGAGCCCGGTCGGTGATATAATGATAATAACATGATAAACCAAAGTTTTATGGAAAAGGAGAAATAGGAATCCAAATGGAATGAGATAAAAACCAAATGGATCAGGATAAAAGGAGGAATGGAATGGAAAGGGAATATGGAAAGGAGAGAGGATTGAAACGGGGTCGTACTCTCACACTTCCCCCCCTCAAAGCTAGGTGGTAGACGTAACACCCTGCTTGACAAGGTAGTCGCGAAGAGGACGACGAGCGTGGTCCATCTCGGATTCAGAGACCCAGCTATCCTCTGAAGGATCATAACCCTTCCAACGAATGAGAAGCTCCACGGTGCCATTCCGTCAACGGCGGTGAGCAAGCACGGACTCGACCTCGTACTCGGGTTCATCATGGACGAGGACGGGCAGCGGCGGCGGTGGTTGGCGTCCAGAGAAGATTGCGTTGGGATCTCTGTAGGGCTTCAAGAGTTGGACATGGAAGGTGTTGTGAATCTTCCAGGTAGCTGGCAGGCGTAAGCGGAAGGTAATAGGAGTGACCTGTGCTTCAACGAGAAAAGTCTTGCAGAAGCGAGGTGGCAGTTTAAATGGGAGATGGCTGATGTTAAGATTGCGCGTGTCGAGTAGGACTCGATCTCCCACGGTGATCGTGTGGTCTGTGCGGTGGCGATCGGCCTGGCGCTTCTGTTGTTGCTGAATGTCGAGAAGGCGCTTGTGGGTCCGACCCCAAAGTTTGTGCATAGTCGTGATGAAATCATGAGCGGGTTGGACTGTGGCTGGTATGTTTGGCTCTTGAGGTGTGAGTGGGTGGCGTCCGTAACAGAGGAAGAACGGCGTCTGTCCAGTAGCGGCGTGAGTAGCATTGTTGTAGGCAAACTCCAGGACGGGCAGATGCAAGTCCCATTTGGAGATGTCTTCCTTGCAGGCTGCGTGGAGGAGTTGCTCCACAATTTGGTTGAGGCGCTCAGTCTCTCCATCTGTTTGCGGATGGTAGGTTGATGGCATGGCGAGTTTGGTCCCGAGCAGAGTCATCAATTCTTTCCAAAATTTACTGGTACACTTAGGGTCTCGGTCGGAGATGAGTGTGGTCGGAATGCCATGTGAGATTATGTAGCGAACAAAGAGTTGTGCCGTCTCCTCGGTGCGTGCTGTCGTGAGTGTCGGGATGAAGTGTCCCATTTTGGAGAACTTGTCAATGACGACGAGGATCGCGTCATGACCGCTTATGGTAGTTGGTAGCTCGGTGATGAAGTCTAGGCTGACCACTTGCCATGGCTATCCTGGGACAAGAAAAGGCTGTAGTAGACCCGCCTTTTCCGCTTGCTACTCTTCATCCGCTGACATGTAGTGCACGAGGTGACGAATTTCTGTACGTCATCTGCCATGTGGGGCCTGTAGTAGTGTTTGGCGATACCGGTGAGCATCTTGTTGCTACCGAAGTATCCTGCGTATAGGACGTCATGGTATTCTTCGAATAATAACTGGCGCAATGGAGGGTAATTAGGTACCCACATCTTCGTTGATCCTTTCCGGTACGCGATGTTGTTGTCCCACTGGAGCAGATGTCGCTTTTCTGCCAAGGGAATTTCGGGGTTGATGGTGTACCCGTGCGTGAAGAGTCCCTTGAGGAGTGGATTCATCCCTTCAACTTGGATAGCGGCAACGTCTGCAGGCCGGCTAAGCGCATCGGCTTTGTTTTTATGGCCAGGCTTGTACACGATGTCGTAGTGGAAGTGCGTCTCGAGGAAGTCGATCCACCGAACTTGTCGCCTGGAGAGGCTTGGTTGCGTCTTCAAATATTTTAGTCTGCAATGGTCGGTGTAGACTGTCGTCTTGCTGAGGTAGGGGATTGGTTGCAGTCCATTCCCCTGGTCTTGCATCAAGACTGCTCCCACTGCCTGGTCGCTGGCGTCAGCTTCGATGATGTAGTCACGTTCGGGGTCTGGCAAGATGAGTACGGGTGCGGACGTGAGTGCTTGCTTCAGCTGATCCATGGCTTCCTGGTGCTTTGGCTCCCATTTATAGGGCGTGTTCTTTTTTAGCAAATTCCTGAGTGGCGAGGCGATTTTCGCTTATTGCAGCACGAACCTGTTGTAGTAGTTAGTTAAGCCAAGGATTTGCTGTAACTCCTTCACATTCTCGGGTGTCTTCCACATACGCACGGCTTCGATTTTCTTGGGGTCGATGTGAACTCCTTGAGCGCTTATGATATGTCCGAGAAATTGGACTTTCTCGAGGGCGAATTCGCTCTTGGATAATTTGACGTAGAAGCGTTCTCGTCGAAGAATCTCGAAGACACGTCGTAAGTGTTCGACGTGTTGTTGCATGTCGCGCGAGTAGACGAGGATGTCGTCCAGGTACACCACCACGCATTCGTCCAAGATTGGGCGTAGGATGTGATTCATCTCTGCTTGGAACGTTGCAGGTGCGTTGGTGAGTCCGAACAGCATCACCAGATACTCGTACGATCCGTATCGAGTTCGGAAGGCCGTTTTGTGAATGGAATTGTCCACCATTCTTATCTGCCAATATCCGGACCGCAGATCTAATTTTGAAAATACCGTGGCTCCCTGAAGCTGGTCGAGCAGATCATCGATTCGTGGAATCAGGTACTTGTTCTTGATGGTCTGCTTGTTGAGAGCTCGGTAGTCGATGCACATGCGCAGGCTTCCGTCCAGTTTCTGTGTGAAGAGTACTGGGGCACCGTATGGTGAAGTGGATGGTCCGATGAGTTTCCGTGACGACTGTTCGTGTCGTTGACGAAGTTGCCGAGTTGGATGCATCCGAAAAAGGAGTTCGGGGTTTTTGCAGCTTCTTGTAGACCCCCAGCTTCCTTTTGAGCTGCTTCAGCTCCACCGACGTTTTCCCTGCGGAACGGGTAGTTGCTGTGGGCTGGTGTCGTGAGAGGACGTTGACTCCGTGGAAAGGTCGGCTTCTTTCCACACTCCTTAATTTGGTCCCCAAGTTCTCCGGTACCGGTATGATCTCCACAATTTTCTGCTTCTTCTGGAGTCCCTCCCGTAATTTCTCCAAGGCTCTAGCCCCTCGAGAATTACAAGTTTTCATTAACGCATCTTTATAAGATAAATCTAACAAATCCTTATAATTTCTTGGGTCTTCAAAGAGTTTCCCCATCTCGGCAGGGTCCTTTTTTCGCGGAGTTAGATTTTTCCTCGGCGATTTCCTCTCGCAAAGACTGGCCGTGGGGTGGAGACTTTTCCCCGCGTCGAAGTTGATTTTTCCGGAAGTCCGCGGCCGCTTTCGGATATTTTCTTTTTTGCCAGCTAGATCCGCAATTACTGGCAAGTCCCGTTTTTTGGTTTTTGATTGGCCGAAGGATCTCCACCGTTGTTGCGTGCCCGATAATCAGCGCGTGCAGCTTTCATTTTGTTGCAGTCGAAGATTCGATGACCCGGCACCCCGCAAAAATCACACGCGAAGTTGGTGTTTTTCGGACGTGGCCGCCCTTCGAACCTGTCGACTTCCATTGGGTCGGCGAACGTGGGGTGAGCCGAGCGGTCACCCTGTCGCGTACTGCCGACGTGCGCCCGTCGTGTCCCGGCGTTGACCATGTCGAAGCGTTTCGCGGCCGATACAACGTCACTGTAGCTCGCGTAGTTTGTCGCTGCCACTTGTCGTTTGACTTCGGTCTTCAGCCCGGCGAGGTAAGACTGTACTTTTTCCCCTTCGGACAGGTCGGGAATACGGTTATAAAATTCTTCCATCTGATGCGTATATTGCGCTGACCCTATATAGTCTATACAAACATTAGAGATACAAATGTTTGACACACCCCTAGACTGCATAGGGGCAGTTCATGAACAAGCAGCTCAGGGCGGCACTACTAGTCCAGCCACTGAGACAAGGGTCTAAAGACCAGTCAAAAAGGAGTACAGGCAAGGCAAGAACAAGACCAGGGCGGCACTACTAGTCCAGCCACTGGGAGAGGGCACAAGTCCAGTCCGAGTAAATATATATAAAGGACAGTACAAATTCAAGGCCCTAGCAGGTGAGAGGCTACAGGAACTAGACCGAGCTGTACACAGTGCCGCTGATGATCTTTAGGTGCAAGCGCCTTTGTAAAGATATCAGTTGTGTTGGCACCTGAGGCCAAGTGTACTACGCGAGCCTGGCGGCGCTGCTGTAGCTCGCGCAGGAGGAAGTACCGCAGATGTATATGCTTCGCTCTGCCCTCGAGTCGAGGCTCCTGACACAGGAGGATCATGGCCCTGTTGTCAGCGTACAGGACCGGGGCAGAGCTAGGCCGCTCACCTAAGTCAGTGAGCAAGAAGGTAAGCCAGCGGAGCTCCTGTGCTGCCATGGCACCGGCGTAGATCTCGGCCTCACAGCTGGACTGGGCAACAAACGAGGAGCGAGTAGCTCTCCACGAGACGGCACCTGAACCAAGGCTAAAGCAGTAGCCCTGCGAGGGCCTGAGGGTCTCGGCGTCGTCTGCCCAAGAAGCGTCTGTGTGTCCAGTAAGGACCACTGGCCTGCGCCCTCCTAGCACTAACCCCATGCTGGATGTACTTGTAAGATAACGCAAAACCCTCTTAGTGGCCGACCAGTGCTGAGGTCGGTGTATGCCTGTGGCCACAAAGCGAGCCAGGATGCTGAGAGGGTATGCGAGATCTGGGCGAGTGCAAGTCATCAGGTACATGAGGCAACCCACCAGCTCTGCGTAAGGACCACTGGGCTCTGCTGACTCCTCAGGAACTGGAGCGGAGAGTCTGTGGTCTACGAGTAGAGGGGTGGGCTGTGCGGAGGAGAACTAAAGGCTGAACCTCTGAAGGACCTGGCGCACCAGGTGTGACTGAGTCAAAGTGATGGTGCGCGCTGCTCTGTCCCTGGAGATCTACAGGCCAAGGTAACGGCGCAGTTCTCCAAGGTTAGTGCAAGTGTGTCTCTTCAGCAGCTCTGCCTTCACCGAGGCCAGTGCGTCCCTGTCTGCTGTGACAAATACCAGGTCGTCTACGTAAACAAGAATGTAGAACGGATTCTTGCCAGCACGAACGAAGAGCGACGGGTCTGAAGAGGACGGAAAGAAGTGCAGATCAGCAAGCGTAGCATGTAGCGTGTCATGCCAATTACGGGGAGCCTGCCGCAAGCCGTAGATGGGGTGCCGCAGGAGCCACTGGTCCCAGGAGGGAAGGTGCCAGTGAATCCCTGAGGGCGACGTAGGTAGACCTGCTCGTGGAGACTGCCCTGAAGAAACGCAGTGGAGAAGTCGAGGGAGTGAAGCTCGTAGTCACGCTGAGCTGCTACATGTAGCAGCACACGAAAAGTAGTCATCTTCGGGGTCGGAGCCAAGTCCACCCCCTCACACTGATTGAAACCTCTAGCCACGTAGCGCGCCTTGAACACAGGCGTCTCTCCAGGAGGGCGCTTCACCTTGAAGAGCCAGCGGCCATCGACTATGTTCGCCCCAGGTGGGGGAACTGCGTCAACGTAGGTGCCGGTGGATCTCCAAGATGCCATCTCCTGCTCCATGGCAGCTATCCACTGAGAGGCCCAAGGACCCGAAACCGCCTCAACGTAAGTGCGAGGGGTCGGGATGTTGAAAGCGTCTGGGTCACCCTCAGGGACTAGCAGCATGGAACAGAGATGGGGAGCAGCCTCGGAGAGGAAAGCAAGCTCAAACTGGCGGTCCTTCAGGACGTCACTGTCGAGGGCATGAGCACCCCCGACAGACGGAGGATAGGCAGGGTCGGAGACCAGAGCGGTGGCGTAGTCAAGGCGGCGAGTAGAGGCAAAGTCAGTGACCGCAGCGACAAGAGCGTCAAGACGCGAAACCGGAACGGACGGGTCGGTAACGAGAGAGGCAAGGACCCGAGGAACAAGAGGATGCGCGACACGAAGGTAGTCAGACAGAGGAGGAGTCGCAACGGCTAGGGAGGATGGAGGAGGCGAAGGGAGGAGGGGAGGGCGAGACGCGTCGGAACGGAGCAACATAGGGTGAGAGCGCGGGACAGGGACGGCGAGACCAGACGTGAGACGGAGGCGTCGGGTCAGGAGACAGAGGAGGGGACACAGGGGGGGATCGAGGGGGAAGACAAGCCGGAGACGAGTCCGGCGGGGGAAACACAGGGCCGTAGACAGGAAGAGGAGGGGATGGCTGGAGAGAAACAGGCGCAGGGTCAGGAGACGGTAGGCCGAGCAGACGAAGGGTGGACTGCGATGGAGACTGCGGCTGCGGCGGCACAACACCGACACTAGGGCCGCAACCTGCACCTCGGCTACCTCGAGAACCCTCCACTCCTGCACCCCCAGAAGGAACACCCCCAGAGTTGGAAACCCCGCCGGCACCAGGACAAGCCACGACAGGAGCCCCGGGACTTGTACCTACCCCAACGCCAGCACCAGAGTCAACGAAGTGCTGCGACGAGACGGCTGTGGCGGCGGCTGCGGAGACGACGACTGCGGCGGCGGCTGCGGAGACGACGGCTGCGACAGCAGAGGCGATGGCGGCTGTGGAGGCGGTGGAGGTGGAGACACCTGGGGAGGGGCAGACGGCGAGGACTGCGCCGCAGGACCACCAGAGTCAAAAGACTCCTCGACCGGAACAACCGACGGGAGAGGGGTGACGTGAGACACACCAGAGGGGGCAGGACGGGGAGGGGGAGGGAAAGGGCAAGGACCACCGGGGAAGGAGTGACCAGGAACAGGGGGGGAGTAACAGGGGGTCCTCGGTGGGGAAAGTGACGGTAGAAGGAGACGGACTCGTCAAAGGTGACGTCACGAGAGTGAAAGAACCGGTGAGACGGCGGGTGGTAGAAGTGCCAGTCGGACGCGTCAAGGGGGAAACCGAGGAAGACACAGGGAAGGGTGCGGGCAGTGAGCTTGTCCGTGCCAGAGGCACAAACGTGAGCAGGGCAGCCCCAGACGTGGAACGCAGACGCGTCACCAGGGGACCCGGTCCAAAAAAGGGTCGGCGAAACCTGCGGCCGCTGGGGGTGCGGCCAGAGGTTAAGCTGGTGAGCAGCATAGCGCACGGCGAACGGCCACAGAAAATGGGGTGCACCGGCATGAATCATGGAGGTGCGAGCCACCTCCATGACCAAACCGATGCATCGCTCAGTGACCCCGTTCTGCTGTGGGGAGTCCGGCAGGGTGAACGTCTGGGTGATGCCCTCCGCACGACAGAAGCGACCAAGGACACCTGAGGCAAACTCGCCACCACGGTTGGAGTGAAGACGCAAGATAGGGAGACCTCGGTGGACACGCGTAGAGACAAGCCAGGGGATGAGAGTGTCAGGCACGTCGGCCTTTCGCTCCAGGGGAAAAACTGTGGTGTAGCGAGTGAAGTCGTCGACAAGCACGAGGAAGTAGCGCTCTCGACGCGGCCCATGGACGGGGGTGGGGCCCCAGACTTCCATGTGCAGGGTCTGCAGCGGCGCGGCGGTAGGGGGAAATGAGGAGGAGTGAGGGGCATGGCGAAGCCGACCCTCGACACAAGGCGTGCACAGTGGGGCGGGGGAGGAGGGAAAAGCAGGAAATGGACCGGGGAGACCAAGGACGAGACCGTGATGGGACATGTGACGCAGACGCGGGAGCGCAGGGTGACCTAGGCGGTGGTGCCACAGGAGAGTCGGGTGAGTGAGGGACCGACAGGAGCAGGCAGCAGCAACCTAGGAAGACGCAGCCACCTGAGGGGGCGCCGCAGCCGGGGGGGTCACGGTGTCCAGGGTGAACAGGCCGGACACCGGGTCCCGAGGGAACGTGGAAAGGGGGGCACCAGTGGCGGCCTCGGTGCAGACAGCATACCACTCGTGTCCAGGGAACGTAGTGGTAATGCCAAGGTCCTGGAGGCAGCCGACACCAACTAGGTTCCTGGAGAACGAGGGGATATGCAGACTTGTGAGAGAGCCCGAAGGAACCGCCGGACAGGGAAGGGTGGTGGAACTGTGGGCGACTACTAGACCGCCGGAAGGGTCAGCAAGAGAAACTGCAGTAGGAACAGGAAGGGGCGTCAGCGTAGTGGAGTCGCGGAAGAAACACCGGGAAGCGCCAGAGTCAGTGTGAAGGAAAGCGCAGCAGTGGTGTCTGGCGGCGGAGCAGCGGCTGAAGCACCGAGGCTAAATAAAGCAGGAGATCCTACGCCTGACGCAGCAGGGGAGGCTAAGCTAGGCACACCTATACTAGGCGACAAGTGGTAATAAGACGGAAGCACACTAGAGTCATCAGCATACATCACATGCAGGGCAGCAACAATGGCATCCATGTCCATGTCAAAAATCTGAACTCTACGACTAAGCAAACTGTGCCAGTCCGGGAGGTTGGGCGACGGGCCGAAGCGCTGACGAAACAGGTCGTCCAAGCGACGAAAACAGCGGGCAGTGGTATGACCAATCTTACCGCAAACGAAGCCGCGGCGAGGACTGGTCTGGAGCTGGTACTGACAGCGCACGCCTCTCGAACCGCCACCCGGTACACCACCACGCGCACGACCACCACCAGCGCCAGGCCACCCGGGCGGGAGGCCACTCGCCGACCTCGTCTGCTGCGGCTGCTGCGGCTGGTGCGGGGGCTGCGGCTGATGTGGCTACTGCTGTTGCTGCTGCGGCTGCTGGGCCGGCTGCTCAGCTGAACCTGGCAGTGTCCCCTCGTCCGCTCCACCACCAAGCGACCCGACTCCACCACCACCTCCACCTGCACCCCCACCCCCTCCGCCGCGCCTTGACTTGGGGCGGCGACCCTTCCCCGGACGGAACTGCACTGCAGCGGCGGTCTCAGCCACAGCTGCAGAACCATCGGAGAAGGTGCACTGAGCGAGGGCACAACCCTGAAAGATAGGGACCGGCACAGTACCGCTCGCCTGGGCGATAGAGCGGTGGCGGGTCTCGATAACAGTAAGGGTGTCTACAAAGTCTGTGAGGGTGAGGTCACTGGGGTGAATGCTAAGGAAGCGGTCACGAGCAGTGGCAAGGTGGTCAGGGAGGCGAGTGGCAAGCAGGTAGAGGGTAGAGGTAAGGGGCGGCTGATGGGCTCTAAGCTGTGCGTCAGTGAAGGCAGTGCGCCAGGTCTCATCTATCGTGCGGAGGTGGGCAGCTAGGTCAGCAACCGTGGGGAACGACGCTAAGTCAGGGAAGAGGAGAGGGAGGATCAGGCGACCCACCGAGGCAGTAGGCGGGGTGGAATAGCGCTGGATAACAGCATCTAAGAAAGCCTGGGCGGTGGTGATAGACCGAAAGCGAGGGCGCTCAGACAGGGGGAGGGCATTGCTAATGGCAAGCTGTGCGACAGCGTTTCGGGAAAGCCAGACAGAGCGAGCAAGAGCAGCGGCCACAGCAGACTCACGCTCAGCAGGTGTGGGGTCAGCTGGTAGCACAGCAGGGGGGTCTGGGTAGGGAAGCGTACCGTCAAGGTGTACCGAAAGCGAGTGGCCATCCTGTCGCTGGCCAGTGAGGTGGCGGCGGAGGTCGGCTAGCCAGGCCTCGAACTCCAGAGGCTGGCCTTCAGCGTCGAAGCGAAGCTCCCCCGCCATCAGGAACAGTGCAGGGCGGCGCCAGGCGAGTCAGTGGAGTGCATGACAGCGCAGTGAGGTGCGGTGCGGGACAGTGCAGGGGGCAGTGCAGTGCAGCGCGGTGCAGTGCGGTACAGTACGAGGCAGTGCGATGCAGTGCAGTGTAGCGCGGTGCAGTGCGGGATAGTGCGTTGCAGAACCGTAACAGGGAGGGTGCAGGGCTGTAGCGGGCACGAAGGGTGGGCCGCACACAGATCGGCGGCAGGCCGACGGGAAGGTGAGCACGGGGCCGAAGGTCGACGGGCAGGACGCGCGCAGGGGTTGGCAGGACGGGCACGGGTGCCAGTAGGACGGGCGCGGGGTCGGCTAGGACGGGCCGAGGGTGGGCGCTGGGGCGGGTATTACGGGTGCAGGGCCGGCTAGGACGGGCGCGGGGGCCGGTAGGACAGGCGCAGGGGCCAGCAAGGACGGGCGCGGAGCCGGCTAGGACGGGCGCGGGGGCCGGTAGGACGGGCGCGGGGGCCTGTAGGACGGGCGCGGGGGCCAGCTAGGACGGGCGCGGGGCCGGCTAGGACGAGCGGAGGGGCCGGTAGGATAGGCGTGGAGGCCGGTAGGACGGGCGCGGGGCCAGCTAGGATGGGCACGGGGCCAGCTAGGACGGGCGCGGGGGCCGTTAGGATGGGCGCGGGGGCCGGTAGGACGGGCGCGGGAGCCAGCTAGGATGGGCACGGGGCCGGTAGGACTGGCGCGGGGGCTGGTAGGACGGGCGCTGGGGCCAGCTAGGACGGGCGCGGGGCCAGCTAGGACAGGCGCGGGGGCCGTTAGGACGGGCGCGGGGGCCGGTAGGACGGGCGCGGGGGCCAGCTAGGACGGGCGCGGGGCCAGTAGGACGGGCGCGGGGGCCGGTAGGACGGGCGCGGGGGCCAGCTAGGACGAGCGCGGGGCCAGCTAGGACGGGCGCGGGGGCCGTTAGGACGGGCGCGGGGGCCGGTAGAACGGGCGCAGGGGCCAGTAGAATGGGCGCGGGGGGGCTAGGAGGACAAGCGCGCGGACGCAGCTAGGACGGGCGCACGGGCGCGGTTAGGGTGGGCGGCTAGAGCGGTAGACTAGGACGGGAGCGGGGGCGGCTAGGTCCTAGAGCGGAAGCGCGGGCGGGCGGCGGGATCTACCTACTGCTGATACCATCTTAGAACTGAATTGAATAATTAGAGAACATGGGTACAATGATATATATCTAAGGGTTGTACCCTCTAAGAGATGACCCTATACAGTCTATACAAACATTAGAGATACAAATGTTTGACACATCGCTCCAGTCGCCTCTCGAGACTCCACATTCTCGATCTTCATGCCGCCGTTCACCAGAAATCTACCGTGATCGAGCCCAAAATACCCCATCAGGCTCTCACTGGACCTCACCGTACAAAATGGCGCAAGGCCACGAGCGCAGAACTCGCCGGTCTTCACTCCTGCAACACATGGGTCTTAATTCATTGTGAAGCAGTGGAGAGGAGAAATATCCCATCCGGCAAGTGGGTCTATCACATCAAGAAGGATGCTAACGGAGACATCTAGCGCAACAAAGCACGTCGGGTCGTACGCGAATACAACCAACTCTACCGTGTTGACTTCAATCTGATGTTCGCTCCGGCCAACCGACACGCCTCCGTACGCATCCTCCTCGTTGTCGCATCATGTAAGCATCTCGAGCTCCGACAAATCGATGTTAAAATGTGTTCCTCTACAAAAAATTGACGCTATGATCTTTATCGAGCAACCTCACACATACGACGACGGAGACTCTCGCGTGTGCCAGCTTAAAAAACTCCCCTCTATGGGATTAAGCAAGCACCCCGCCCCTGACAGCAATATCTACACAACGTTCTCCTCGCCATCGGCTTCATCCAGCTGTCAGATGACACTGGGATGTACCACCTACACTTCCGCGGCGACTACATCCTCATCATGGTTTAAGTCGATGACATGCTCTACACCGGCATCAGCCCGTACCTGCTCGACCAGTACGAGGGGAACCTGAGAGAAGGCGTCGACAATACTACCTTAAAGTCTGTAATCCAGTTCCTCGGGCTTAACATCTCCTACCTGCTAGAATGGCGAGTAACGAGGTCTCATTTAAAGTAACTGTGACGACTTTGATTGGTAGGTTTGGGAGTTTGTGCTTGGCAACGTGCGAATTATAGTGTCGTTGGAAATGTTCGTCATTTTCTCACACGCTCTAGTCACTTATGAACCACGAGCTGGTGTTTCGGGGCGCTTTCTTCTGTTCGGCGCATTTACCTTGAATGTGTGCGAGTGTCCACTGTTTATGGTTGGAGTTGGGTGTTTTTTGTTGGGTTACAGCCCTAAATGTGGTAACAGAAAAGGGTGCTGAACCAGGCACGAAGTTCATTGACACGCCCTTAGATTCAGCTACAGCAGCGTTCGGTTGGGGACGAGCGTTTCTGGTCTCGGCTTCGGCGTCGTCACACGGAGCTGATCTGACGAGGACGTTGCATCATCTGC
Source organism: Closterium sp. NIES-67 (assembly GCA_027943415.1). Classification (NCBI taxonomy): domain Eukaryota; kingdom Viridiplantae; phylum Streptophyta; class Zygnematophyceae; order Desmidiales; family Closteriaceae; genus Closterium; species Closterium sp. NIES-67. Next base: position 69,144 of record BQMB01000955.1, read on the forward strand.
TCTGTTTGGATGGTCGTCAAAAGCTGCTCTTCATTCGTCAATTGCACTGTGCTGAACAGTACATGTCCATCACAGTTACTGTTCCAAAGTCCGCGTGTAAGCACTGTTCGCGCGTGCGATTTCCCCTCCCCCGCGACGCTCGCTTCCCCCACCATGAATTTGGTTTGGTCCCTTTCAGGCTTTCCGCGCCTTACCAATCTCCCCCTTCCCGAATCTTCCCCGCGCGCCTTTTTTGAAGTCCCTAGCAAAAACTCCCAGCACCGTGTGGACGCCAAGCCAATCCCCCCAAACTTGCTCCCCTCCCTAACACATTTTGCCCTTTGCCCCCGACACCCCACTCTGAACATACCCACTTGTCTGTTTCTTTTCCCCTAAACTCCCCGCACATCCGCTCCCCGGCCCCCACCCTCCCCGGCATCAGCAGCTCAAGAATCCAGCGCGCGTACAGAATCTGCCCATGGCTCCATGCTCGACCTTCCAGAAGGAGGTTACAGGATCATGGAGTCTTGGCGATTGCCACTCCCCAATGTCAGGCCTCTGGACACGCGGGGTTATAGGCAGCCGGAATGCACAATTCATGGTTTACTATGTTGTCACTTACAGGAGTCGCTGACACGACGAGATGCTGACAAGTGTGACACTTCGTAGCTGGGTTTGGAAACGAGATACTTCTCAATGAAACCTGCATTTGTCCTTACGTCCTTTTTTTGGGCAGGCGAATGTAATCAACCCCCAAGTTGTGGAGGTGAAAAGTGGCAGAAAGCTGGTTTCTTCCATGTTTTGATGTACTGAAAGCTTCCCGAACTTAGGCCGTGTTTTCAGTAGATGTCATCCCGAAATAGTGTCATCCGAGAATGCTGGAAACCCATCGCAACCGTTGAATTCTCGAAATAACGGTTGCGATGGGTTTCCAGCATTCTCGGATGACAATTTTTCGGGATGACACCTACTAGAAACAGTCCCTTAAGCAAACAGGAATAACAGAGCCCTTCAAGACCGCCTCCTGCCAATCTGGGCACTCTTTATCTCCTCCCCTCTCACAATCCTTATCAGTTCACTGTCTGGTTGGCCTGTCGCCATATCTCCTAATTCGCCCTCCCTTCCTCGTCCTCCCTTGGTAGGGAGGTTCAACAGTCCACCTAGCCCCCGTGTTTCAGAGCATTGCGGCAGCTCCGTGATCTACAGGGTCGTAAGGTGAGGCCTGTTTCTATCTGCCGTCCCGCCACTCCCATGTCCCATTGAGGTAGTGCGTCCACATTCCTTCCAGTATCCGGATTGGTAAGAACGGAAGCAATGCCGCGTAGACAACGGAAGTTCATAATGCATGTAGGCCTTCCTCTCGAGGACACTGCATGGCACAACTACCATGCCATGCTTGTGATCGAACACGCAATGTAGCCCGCTGCTAGTTACGCCCTTGCAGCCTGGTCCTGAAAGATTTTGTTGCTTGTGTCATCTCGATCCGTCGGCGCATTGAAGTCCTTTCGCGGGGGAACTCGGGCCAGAATAGCTTACGGCAATGTGTAGTTGCAACGCACGGTTCTCATTGCACATGACCCTTGCACGAAAACAAGTTGTTACGTCACAATCCCCTTGGTTCTCGTCTCGTCCCTCGCATCACTTCATCTGTTTCTCATTTCCACACCAAGCTGTCCTTCAAGCCTCCAGCATCGGTCAACCATCATTTCCTGCGTCCAAATCCATTTCTTTGTTTCTGCTCCTTCCTCTCCGCGCCGTGTCTGCCCGCGCCTCTCCCCCTCAGGTCAGCCAGCCGTTATGGTTGAGGACAGCAGTGCGGGGGAGCCTCTCCCGCCGTCGACCGCGCCTTCCGCCAGTCTCGATGCGCCCGCCTCGTCCGACAGCTCCCAGCCACTCCTCCCCCCGGACACCGCGGAGGCTCCCGCCACCAGCGCTTCCGACACTGGGGCCGACTCGGGCGCTCCCGCTGCTGCCGCTGCTCCCGCGGCTGGTGATGGCGAAGGGGCAAAGGCGCCGGGGTGGAAGTGGCGGGACGCCCTGCTGCCGCTGCGGGCGGGGCTGGGGGACTTCGACTACGACGCGAAGCACCACTCCAAGGAGGACCAGAGCCGTTGGCGCAAGATGTCGCTCGTGCGCAACGCCGCGCGCCGCTTCCGCTACACGCACAACATCTCGCAGCCCGACCCCCGGGTGAGTCACTCGCCACGCCTCCGCCGCCACCCCCTGCTGCTGCTTCCAGTGCCGGCGGTCGCTGCCTGCGCTGCCTGCCGCGTGCTCGCCTGGCTTGGCAGTTGTTGTTCCGCTGTCGGTCCGTCCTGTGCTTGGGTCTTGCCTCGCGACACCAATGGTCGCTGTGTGCGTGTTTCCGTTCCCGTGGCTGTGGTCGCTGCGGCAGGAGTTGGTGGTGAATCGCCTGCGAGTGGGCGCGTCGGCGATCAAGGCCGTCACGCGCTTCAAGTCAGGTGCGACTCGGCCGCACCCGCCGCGGAGGAAAGGGAAGAGGGTCGCGCAGTGCTCGCGATCCGTGGCATGAGATAAACCCCTGGCGTTTTCAAGCAGTTGCGTAGTGCACATACCTGAGCAACGCGAGCGACGCTCCATGCGAGACGGCAGGCTGCAGCCAAGGCATTTCGCTACGCCATGTCCTTTCACCCCATCTTTCCTACCCATCAACCACCCACAACCATCTTCCACTACTTCTTCCTTCCCATCTTCCCTCATCCTACCCGCCTCCCCGTTTCCCCCCTCCTCCCTCCTCCCTCCTCCCTCCTCCCTCCTCCCTCCTCCCTCCTTTCTCCTCCCTCCTCCCTCCTCCCTCCTCCCTCCTCCCTCCTCCCTCCGCTCTCAACACCCCCCCCACCCCCAACCCCCTTCCTCCCGCCCTGCCCCCTCCCTTCCCCCGCAGTGCTGTCGCGCATCTCGGACGCGGCGGTGAAGGCGGCGCGCGCGGACGGGTTCGGGCTGTCGGCGAAGCAGCTGGAGGGCATCATGGCGGGGCAGGACGCGGCGGCACTGCAGAGCTCGTACGGCGGCGTCGAGGGCATCGCGCGGCGCCTCGACACGGACCCGCACAACGGCATCACGGCGACGGCGGAGGACGTGGCACGGCGCGTGAAGGTGTACGGCACCAACACGTACCCCGAGAAGCCGCCCAAGACCTTCTTCGAGTTCGTCTGGGACGCCATGCAGGTGAGGCGCCCGTGTACGTGTACGTGGCTTTTAGGTACGATCGCTGGCTATCCCGGTAACGCGCCATGCAGGTAACGCCCGCACCTGTCAACCTTGACCCCCGATCGCACGACCGTGGTACCCAGTTCGTTAGCGGACGGCAGGTAGCCAACATTCGAGCCCCATCCGCACTGCTCCTGCTGCCTCTTGTCGTTCGCGTGTCACCCCTGCCACTCGCTCGACGGGTTATACGAAGTGCCTCATCCGCGCGCCCTGCCCAGCCGCGTCTTGCGACGCTATCTTGATACTCGTCGCACTCGCAGAGTGTCGCCTATGTCCGCAAACGGACAAACTAGTAGTGACCAGCAAGGCTACTTGCACTCACCGCCGCCAGTCAACACCACACCATCCCTGACTGACCTCCTCCTCCCTCCTCCCTTTCCCCTCCCCTCCCCCTTCCCTCCCCGCCTCCCCCCCCCTCATCCCTCCTCTGTGGTGCGGGCGGCAGGACATGACGCTGTGGATCCTGGCGGTGTGCGCGGTGTTTTCGCTGCTCGTGGGCATCGTGACGGAGGGGTGGCAGGAGGGGTGGTACGACGGCGCGGGCATCCTGCTCTCCATCCTGCTCGTCGTCTTCGTCACCGCCACCAGCGACTATCGCCAGTCGCTGCAGGTAACCTAACCCCTCTCCCAACCATGTCCCCACTCCTTCCCCCCTGATCTTTCCCCCTCCCGCTTCCCACCCCTTCCCTTGTCTCTCTTTCTCTCCCTTCTCTCTCTCTCTCTCTCTCTCTCTCTCTCTCTCTCTCTCTCTCTCTCTCTCTCTCTCCTCTCTCTCTCTCTCTCTCTCTCTCTCTCTCTCTCTCTCTCTCTGGGCGAGAGGGAGTGTGTTGGATCGTTTGATAGTGCTGCCGAAACGAGAAGGTCAGCCAGGTGTCCGTCGTGCTGGTTAGGCGAAGCTGTAACCGGCACCGGAATCGGTTTCGCCGGTCGTGTCGTGTGGGATCATGCGATGCGAGTGTGGTGTGCTGTGTTCCAGTAGTGCGCCATGCACGCTACTCGCTTCGCACTCGCCCTTTCGGAGCGCACAATCTCTCAAGTGCGCTGCACTCTTGAGTGATCCGCTCATCGCTATCCGTGCTGGCGCACCACCGAGTCTCCTCGATCAAATTCGTCTTCCTTCCACCTCATGCCTGCACTCACCCCCCACTTCCCCCCCTTCCCCTTTCCCTCCCTCCCCCATGTGCACCCCTCCCCCCTTTCTTCCACCCACTCCCCCACTTCCTCCTCTCCCTCCCCCCCCCTGCAGTTCCGGCTGCTGGACGCGGAGAAGAAGAAGGTGACGGTGGAGGTGGTGCGCGGGGGCGTGCGGAAGGCGCTGTCGGTGTTCGACCTGGTGGTGGGGGACGTCATCGTGCTCTCCACGGGGGACATCGTGCCCGCCGACGCGCTCCTCATCCAAGGTCCGTGCCTGCTGCCTGCGCGCTGCTCGCTAAACGTACCACACTGCATGGGCTGTTTCTTTCATCGCCCCCCTCCCTCCCCCCCCCTCCTCTTCCGTTCCTCACTTGTACCCTAAACCCTTGTTACTGAGGGTGAACATCTGGCCCAGCAAAAGAGTCACCAGCACAGGACAAAAACAAGACAACACTCAATCTCAAAGTAACGCCGGCTGACGGAGCTCCTTTCGTTGAACTTCCTCACTCCCCTCCCCTCGCCCCTCCCCAGGTCACAGCCTGGTGGTGGATGAGTGGGGCATGACGGGCGAGAGTGGCATGGCGTGCTTGGGCAATGGCAGGGGCAGCAATCACTCTTACATCCATTCAATCACCACACTCCCCCATCCCTTCGTTCTCCTCCCCTTTCCTCCCTCTCCCCTCCCCCTTCCCCCCTTCCCCTCCCCCCACCCTCCACCCCCCTCCCTCCATCCCTTCCCCCTTCAAACATTTCCCCCCCCCCTTCCTCCTCCCCCTGCCCCAGGGCACAGTCTGGTGGTGGACGAGTCGAGCATGACGGGAGAGAGTGTGCCGGCGTACAAGGGCAAGGAGGCGCCGTTCTTCCTGGCGGGCACCAAGGTGCAGGACGGCCACGGCACGGCGCTCGCCACGGGCGTGGGCATGCACACGGAGTGGGGCCAGCTCATGGCCAAGCTCAGCGACAGCGGCGACGATGAGACGCCGCTGCAGGTGGAGGGGGCGGGGGGAGAGGGGAGAGGGGAGAGGGGAGAGGGGAGAGGGGAGAGGGGAGAGGGGAGAGGGGAGAGGGGAGATGGCAGAGGGGAGAGGGGAGAGGGCAGAGGGGAGAGGGCAGAGGGGAGAGGGCAGAGGGGAGAGGGCAGAGGAGAGAGGGCAGAGGGCAGAGGGGAGAGGGGAGAGGGCAGAGGGGAGCGGGCAGAGAGGGGCGGGCAGAGGGGAGCGGGCAGAGGGGAGAGGGCAGAGGGGAGAGGGCAGAGGGGAGAGGGCAGAGGGGAGAGGGCAGAGGGGAGAGGGCAGAGGGGAGAGGGCAGAGGGGAGAGGGCAGAGGGGAGAGGGCAGAGGGGAGAGGTTAGAGGGAGAGGGCAGAGGGGAGCGGGCAGAGGGAGAGGGCAGAGGGGAGAGGGCAGAGGGGAGCGGGCAGAGGGGAGCGGGCAGAGGGGAGCGGGCAGAGGGGAGCGGGCAGAGGGGAGCGGGCAAAGGGGAGAGGGCAGAGGGGAGAAGGCAGAAGGGAGAGGGCAGAAGGGAGAGGGCAGAGGGGAGAGGGCAGAGGGGAGAGGGCAGAGGGGAGAGGGCAGAGGGGAGAGGGGAGAGGGGAGAGGGGAGAGGGCAGAGGGGAGAGGGCAGAGGGGAGAGGGCAGAGGGGAGAGGGCAGAGGGGAGGGGGCAGAGGGGAGGGGGCAGAGGGGAGAGGGCAGAGGGGAGGTGGACGGGGTGGGGTGACAGGTAGAGATGGGAAATTGGGGGAAGGTGGCATGCCAAGGAGGGTTGAGAACGCGGGGTAGGAGGGGGGAAGGAGGAAGTGGGCGCAGGAGGAAGTAAGTGTGTGCAGACTTTTGTGGACGGATCGCTTGAACGAGTATGGAGCGAAGGCGCATCTGTCCCTCCACTGGTTGGTGCACTGCTCCCCTCCGCCCGCGGGTGCGGTACTCCAGGTGAAGCTGAGTGGCGTGGCGACGCTGATCGGGCGTGTGGGGCTGTACGTGGCGCTGCTGGTGTTCTTCGTGCTCATGTTCCGCCTCCTGCGCTCCACCTCGCTCTGGGACTGGTCCTTCCACCACACCCTCGAGGTGCGTGTGAGAGTGTGAGTCTGAAAATGTGTGAATGTGTGTGTGTGAGTGGGTGAGAGTCGATGAGTGATGGAGTAAGTGTGTATGTGCTTGAGTGTGAGTTAGTGTGTGTTAGTGTGTGAGGTTGAGTGTGTGCGTGTGTGTGGGGGGGAGTATGTGCATGTGTGCTTGTGCATGTGTATGTGCATGTTTGTGTGTGCATGTGTGTGTGTGCATGTGTGTGTGTGCTTGCACATGCATGTGAAAGCAAGCACCTGTGGGTGCATGAGCGAGTGTAGTGAGCCGCACATCAACACTCCACCCAGGAACCTGCGCAGCAGCGAGTGAGCCCGGCAGGATGTGCGCACATGGCGTGCTGTCCGCCTGCACTCGCCCCCATGCATTACCTTCACCTGCCCTCTCCCCAACCCCCCACCCCAAATGCACTGCTTCCACACGCCCGTCCCGTTTTCGCTTCCCCCTCCTCGCCCCCCTCTGTCAGGTGGTGCATTTCTTTGCCATAGCGGTGACCATCGTGGTGGTGGCCGTGCCCGAGGGCCTGCCCCTGGCGGTGACGCTGTCCTTGGCGTTTGCGATGAAGAAGATGATGCGCGACAAGGCGCTCGTGCGCAAGCTGGCGGCGTGCGAGACCATGGGGTCCGCCACCACCATCTGCAGCGACAAGACGGGCACACTCACGGCCAACCAGATGACCGTCGTGCAGACGTGGCTCATGGGCTCCGTGCACGTGCTGCCGCCCCAAGACCCCACTGGTGCTCCCGCCCCCGTGGTCAGTGCATGCTGCTGCTGCTGCTGCTGCTCTTGTTCATGCCTGTGTGCTCTGAGTGCCGTTCTCTATTTTCACCACACTGTCTCTATATTTCACTCCCCTTTCTCCTCCCTAATCCCTCTCTCCCCTCCTGCCCCCTCCTCCCCACCCTAGGATCTCGGTCTGCCGGAGTCGCTGCGGGCCTCGCTGCTGCTCAACTTCTTCCTCAACACTAGTGGTGACGTGCAGCCCCCTGCGCCAGACGCCCCCCCCAGCGCCGCCCCAGTGCTGCTGGGCACGCCTACGGAGCAGGCCATGCTGGCTCTCGGGCTGCGCCTGGGCGGCGAGTGGGCGGCGGTGCGCGGCAGCGTGGAGGTGCTGAAGCTGCAGCCGTTCAACTCGCAGCGCAAGCGCATGGGAGCCGTCGTGCGCCTGGCGGACGGCACCGTGCGCGTGCTGTGGAAGGGCGCCGCTGAGATGGTGCTCGCCACGTGCTCCCAGGTCGTCAGCAACGCTCAGGGCGTGGTGAGCACCACAGGGGGGTGGGCAGCGGGGTGGGTGGGGGGTAGGTGGGGAGAGGGGGAGGAGGGGGTTTGGTGTGGATGCAAAGTACAAGGGCATGGAAGGAGAGGCGCCCTGGAGTCAGGGTGCTCCGAAACTGTGTGGAGCCTCCTAAATGGAGGCAGGGTGATCCGCGTTTTCCTCATTTCACGTGCTGCAGAACTTATGTTAACACCTGAAATTTTAAAACCACCTGAATCTGTTAGCGTCCAGGGTAGACAGCAAGAGAAGAGCAATGCTGGGTTGGGGAGACGGGTGGGGGGTAACTCTCATGGGGAAATCGGATCTTGCGCTTTCAACTACTTGTGTTGACATTCGCTTGTTTATCTCCTTCAAAGAAATATATGTAACGGTCAGCCTGAAAAATTTCACTGGCTGCCCAAGAGAAGAGCTGTTTCTCAATTGCTCGTTGGCAAAACAGTAATCGGGAGAGGTGAAGAATCCAGAGCAGCGCTTTTACTAAAGCGAAACAACTTTGTTGTAAATGGGGAGGTGAATTTTCACGGCACAATCTGGAACTCGGACGGACTGGTCACCAGTTTCTTCACTGACACATCATCCTCTCCATCTGCCCATCCCTCCCTCCACTCCCTCCACACACTCCTGCCATCCTTCCCCTCCCTCCCTCCCCCCTTCCCTCCCCTGGGGCCCCAGGTGGCGCCTCTCCCCTCCGGGTCGCTGGACAGTGTGGTGCTGGGCTTCGCGGACAACGCGCTGCGCACGCTCACCCTGGCGTACCGCGACCTGCGGCCCGACGAGGTGCCGGAGGGCGGAGTGTGGGGCGACCGGGACGAGATTCCCGACAACGACCTCGTGCTGCAGGCCGTGGTGGGCATCAAGGACCCCCTGCGCGCCGAAGTGCCACTCGCCGTGCAGACCTGCAAGACCGCCGGCATCGTGGTCAGTGGGGGGGGGGAGGAGGGGGTGAGAAGTTACTGCTGAGTGGTGGACCAAGATATGCCGGAAAGTGGCGGCAGCTGCTTGCATCGACTCTCACTTACCCCCGTCTGACTGCCAGCTTGCTGCCCCTAGGACCTCTTGCCTTCCACTACCTGCTTTCACCCCAATGCCACACCTGCCTTATCCTGACCACTCTCCCCTCTCCTCCACCCTTCCCTACCCCCTTAATATGACTTGTTCCCCCTCTCTCCGTCTGTCCGCGCGTCAAACCCTCTGTGCCTTGGTGGAGCCCATCGCCACTGCCACCCTTCCCTTGCCGCCTCTTGCACGTGCACTGAATTTCCCATGCTATGACGCCCGGGATGACAAGGCCGCCGCAGCCATTGCAAGCACTGCACCGGCTGTCTCTCCCTCTATTCTGCCTCTCTTCATCCTCCGCACTGCCTCGGTCAACCACCCCCCCCCCCCCCTCCCCCTGGCCACCTGCTGTGCGTGGCCCCAGGTGCGCATGGTGACGGGCGACAACCTAAACACGGCCATTGCCATAGCGCGCGAGTGCGGCATCCTCACGGAGACGGGCGAGGCCATCGAGGGGCCCAAGTTCCGCCAGCTCTCCAAGGATCAGATGATGGCGCTGCTGCCGCGCCTCCAGGTGCGCCGCACTGCCTCTCTTGCACTGCCCTGCCACCTCATAACCATGCATGGATGGCTGTGACCATGGATGAGCGTGATGATGGGTTGAAAGCACTTTACTAGGCGCTAGGGAGTTGAGAGGGGAAACAATGTACTTGGTTAATCTGGCAAGAGGTCAAGTAGCCATGCGAGGCTCGTTGGTCTCAGCCAAGTGGGGCTGGCTGGGGATGAACCAAACAGGGCTCAGTTGGCCAAACCCATGTGGGTGACCTGACGGGTCCTCAAGGTGAACTGTAGTTGGGTTGGTTACACTCATATTGTGAGCCAACCCAATCTTACATGTTGAGACGCACCCTATCTAGGGAAAACACGCAGTTCTATGGCAAGTCTCATCTTTAACACGAGTGGGGTGACTGGGTGCACACGTGATTGTCCGTGCACAAGAGCAGAGGACAGGAGGTACGGACGAGGATTGAAGGAGCTGCTGCTCGTTGTCTCAACTCCAACACACCCTTCCTTGCCTCGCCCTTGCCGTGACATATATTTCTCCTTCTTTCTCCTGCCATGCTCCTCACGCGTGCCCTGTGCCCGTGCCATGCTCTCTCCCCCACGCTCTCGCCTGCACTCACCCCCGTTTGTGGCAGGTGATGGCGCGGTCGTCCCCCACGGACAAGCACACGCTGGTGAGCGTGCTGCGCGAGATGGGTGAGGTGGTGGCCGTCACGGGCGACGGCACCAACGATGCGCCCGCACTCAAGGAGGCCGACATCGGACTCGCCATGGGCATTGCCGGCACCGAGGTAGGTGGGGGGATGGGCAGAAGGGATGGAGGGAGGGAGGGAGGGAGGGAGGGAGGGAGGGAGGGAGGGAGGGAGGGAGGGAGGGAGTGAGGGATGGGAGAGTATGTTGGTGGGCTGCGTGGTGTGGGGGTGGGATTGGTTTGGGAGTTGTGGGGGTGGGTGTGTGTGGGTCGGTGGGGTGGGGACGCACACCTGTGGGCAGTTGAGAGCAAGGGGAGACAGGGAAGAGTAAGGGTGGGATGAACAGCACAGCACATGGTGTTGTGTTGACATGCAGTCGAAGCAGCAAACGCTAGTCAGCCAAGTGTGGCTGCCTTGCTATGCCATCTCCTTCATGTACACACCGTCGCGGATGATCGATTCCGAACCCACTCAGCTTAACGCCATGCACCGCCACGCCTCCTTGCTCCTCTCATTCTCTTGCCTCGTCCGCCCCATTCCCGCCTCCCCTTACCCCACCCAACCCCTCCCCACCCCACTCCACGTGTGGCAGGTGGCGAAGGAGAGTGCGGACGTGATAGTGATGGACGACAACTTCTCGTCGGTGGTGAACGTGGCCAAGTGGGGGCGCAGTGTGTACGCCAACATCCAGAAGTTCGTGCAGTTCCAGCTCACCGTCAACATCGTTGCCCTCGTCACCAACTTCGTCTCTGCCTGCACCACCGGTACGCCTCGCCTTGTCTTATCCCTTGCAACTTGCTTTGCATCTGCCCTCTCCCCCCCTTCCCCTCTTTCTCTGAATCTCTCCCACTCATTTTCACGGTCCCTCCCCATTCCCCTCGTCCCCCCCACCCACCCCGCACCTCCGAATGCCCTCCCACGGCCAGGGTCGGCCCCTTTGACAGCGGTGCAGCTGCTCTGGGTGAACCTGATCATGGACACGCTGGGCGCGCTGGCGCTGGCCACGGAGCCGCCCGACGAGGAGCTGATGAAGGTGGCGCCGGTGGGGCGGCGCGCGCCGTTCATCAGCGCGGTCATGTGGCGCAACATCATCTGCCAGGCGCTCTTCCAGCTTCTTACACTCGCCGCCATCATGGCGTGGGGCCCCTGGGTGTTTGGCTTCGCGCACGCGCCTGATGCAGCCCAGCGCCTCGACACTGTGGTTTTCAACACGTTCGTGTTCTGCCAGGTGAGACAGGGCAGGGGAGAGAGGGGGCGGAGGGGGGGTGGAGTGTGGAGATGTGGAGGGGGAAGGCGGGAACACAGGGGTGAGGGAGGTGCGTAGGTGAAGTTATAGGGAGCTGTGTTTGCCTAGACTGTCAAGCCATGTTCAACCGTGGGGCCCTTGGTATGGTGACTGAGAGAGTGTGCAACGGAACCTTTGCTCCTCATCACATGTTCCCTCCTCCCTGCCTCCCTCGAAGTCTTCATCTGCACTCTCCCTCCCCCCTCCCCTCTCCCCCCCAATTCTGTTCTGTGTGTGTTGCACGCTGCCATCATGCATGCCGTGCAATTCCGGCCCCCTCCCACACCTCCCTGTGGCAGCTGTTCAACGAGGTGAACTCGCGGGAGATGGAGCGGGTGAACGTGGTGCAGGGCATGGAGAAGAACGGCATCTTCCTGGGCATCCTGCTCGCCTCCACTGCCTTCCAGGTGCTGCTCGTGCAGGTGCTCGGCAAGTTCGCATCCACCGTGCCGCTCACGCCCCTGCAGTTCATTGCGTGCATCCTGATCGCGTCGCTGAGCCTGCCGGTGGCAGTGGCGGGCAAGATGATCCAGCTGCCCAAGCAGCCCGTGCGAATGCTGCAGCAGATGTCGCTGCACTACCGCGACGTCGCACAGGACTTCAAGCAAAAGCATCATGCAGAGTAGCACGGTGGGAGGAGTGGTGGATGGATGGGCATGTGAAAGGGAGGTGGGCTGGCTGCTACAGTGATCTTGCACAGCAGTCAGATGGACGTGTGAAAGTGCCGCATTGAGGTTTCATTTCAGAGCAGGATGGTTGGCCCGGCTGGCGATATTTATGCAGCGTATGAGATGGGAGTCATCATCACTCCAGATTTTTGGGAGGACAAGAACTCTCTAGGAGTAGGTTCACGTAGAAAGGTTGTCACTGTGCGCCAGCCAGGAGCTTGGGAATAAATCATGCATGATCCCTTCGTAGTTAGCTTGTGTCTTGTTCTCTTTAGTGACAACGGTTCGAGAGTTTAGAGCAGAGGAAGGCATCACCATATTGCGTGGAATCTTTTGGCCTTACAGTTTTCTTATGACGAATTTTTGGTTGCATAGTAACCTTCAAAATTTTGGTTTCATATTTTCATGCGCCAAGGTTATGTCAAACATGTGTATTTGTTATGTTTGTATAGACTGTGTAGGGTAACCTCTTAGAGGGTACAACAGTTAGGTATATTTGTGTGTACTCTCACTCTATCATTAACTTTTCAATTCTGATATGGTATCACGCGTAGGTAGGATCCCCCCCACCTCCCGCTTCCGCTCACCCCTCTAGCCCCTAGCCCCGTCGCGACCCCCTTGGGCCCCGTCGCGCCCCTCCCAGGCCCCGTCGCGCCCCTCCTGGGTTCCGTAGCGCCCCTCCTGGGCCTCGTCGCGCCCCTCCTGGGCCCCGTAGCGCCCCTCCTTGGGCCCGTCGCGCCCTCCCTGGGCCCTGTAGCGCCCCTCCTGGGCCCCGTCGCGCCCCTCCTGGGCCCCGTAGCGCCCCTCCTGGGCCCCGTCGCGCCCCTCCCAGGCCCCGTAGCGCCCCTCCTGGGCCCTGTAGCGCCCTTCCTGGGCCCCGTCCGCCTTCAGGCCCCGTCGCGCTCGCCCGGCCCCGTCGCCCCAGCCCGGCCCCCTCGCCCCAGCCCGGCCCCGTCGCACCAGCCCGGCCCCGTCACGCCCGCCCGGCCTCGTTGCACCTGCCCGGCCCCGTCGCAGCCACCCGGCCTCGTCGCACCCGCCCGGCCGCCGTCCCGCTCGCCCGGCCCCGTCGCACCGGCCCGGCCCTGTCGCACCCGCCCGGCCCCGTCGCCCCTGCCCGGCTCCGTCGCGCTCGCTCGGCCCCGACGCCCCGACCCGGCCCTGTCGCACCAGCCCGGCCCTGTCGCGCCCGCCCGGCCCCGTCGCGCCCGCCCGGCCCCGTCGCCCTCGCCCGGCCCTGTCGCACCTGCCCGGCCCCGGGGCCCCGGCCCCGTCCTCCTCACTGGTACGGTTCCCCCCCTTTCCCCGCCCTGCACTGCCCTGCACCGTACCGCCCTGCACCACACGGTACTGCCTTACACCGCACTGCACCGCACTATACCGCACTGCACCGCACTGTACCGCACTGCACCGCACTCCACTTAGCTGCACTGCCCTGCACCGCACTGGACTGTTCCTGATGGCGGCGGAGCTTCGCTTCGACGCTGAAGGTCAGCCCCTAGAGTTCGAGGCGTGGCTTGCCGACCTCCGCCGCCAACTCACTGGCCAGCGGCAAGATGGTGAACCGCTTTCCGCACACCTTGACGGTACGCTCCCCTGCCCAGACCCCCCTGCTATTCTGCCCGCTGACCCCACACCCACTGAGCGTGAGTCTACTGCTGCCACTGCCCGTGCGCGCTCTGTCTGGCTTTCTCGCGATGCTGTCGCTCAGCTTGCCATTAGCAACGCCCTCCCCCCGTCCGAGCGTCCTCGCTTTAGGTCCCTCACTACTGCTCAGGCATACTTAGATGCTGTCATCAAGCGCTATTCCACCCCTCCGGCTGCCTCGGTGGGTCGCCTGATCCTCCCGATGCTCTTTCCTGACCTGGTATCTTTCCCCACTGTCTCTGACCTCGCTGCCCACCTGCGCTCGATAGAGGAGACCTGGCGCGCCGCCTGCACTGACGCACAGCTTAGAGCCCACCAGCCGCCCATTACCTCTACCCTCTACCTGCTTGCCACCCGCCTCCCTGACCGCCTTGCTGTCGCCCGCGACCGCTTCCTTGGCATTCACCCCGCCGACCTCACCCTCACTGACTTTGTAGACACCCTGACTGTGATAGAGACCCGTCACCGCTCCATCGCCCAGGCGAGAGATGTCGTGCCTGTCCCTATCTTTCAGGGTTGTGCCCCCGCCCAGTGTACCTTCTCCGACGGCTCTGTCGCAGTGGCTGAGACTGCTGCTGCCGCGCAGTTTCGTTCGGGGAAGGGCCGCCGCCCCAAGGTTGGGCGCGGCGGAGGCGGAGGCGGGGGTGCGGGAGGGGGTAGTGGTGGGGTCGGGTCGTCTGGTGCTGGAGCGGACGAGGGGACCCTGCCCAGTCCAGCTGAGCCACCGCCCCTGCAGTTGCAGCAGCCGCAGCAGCCGCCGCAGTCGCAGCCTTCGCAGCAGCCGTCGCAGACGCGGCAGACGAGTGTCCTCCCGCCCGGGTGGCCCGGCGCTGGCGGTGGCCGGGCGCGTGGTGGTGTGTCGAGTGGTAGCTTTGGCGGCGGGCGTTGTCAGTACCAGATCCAGACCGGTCCTCGCCGCGGCTTCGTTTGCGGTAAGATCGGTCACTCCACTCCCCGCTGTTTTCGTCGCCTGGACGACCTCTTTCGTCAGCGCTTCGGCCCGTCGCCAGACCTCCCGGACTGGCACAGTTTGCTTAGTCGTCAGATTCAGATATTTGATATGGACATGGATGCCATTGTATCTGCTCTGCATGTGATGTATGCTGCTGACTCTAGTGTGCTTCCAGCTTATTACTCACTGTTGCCTAGTGTAGGTGTGCCTAGTGTACCCTCCCCTGCTGCGTCCGGCGTAGGATCCTCTGCTTTGTGTAGTCTTGGTGCTTCCGCCGTCGTTCCGCCGCCAGACGCCTCTGCTTCGCTTTCCTTCACCTTGGACTCTGGCGCCTCTCGGTGTTTCTTCCGCGACTCCACCACCCTGACGCCGCTTCCTGTCCCTGCGGCCGTTTCCCTCGCTGACCCCTTTGGCGGTCCGGTAGTCGCCCGCAGTTCCACCACCCTTCCCTGTCCGGCGGTTCCTTCGGGCTCTCTTACAGGTCTGCATATCCCCTCATTCTCCAGGAACCTAGTTGGTGTCGGCTGCCTCCAGGACCTTGGCGTCACCACTACGTTCCCTGGTCACGAGCGGTATGCTGTCTGTACCGAGGCCGCCACTGGTGCCCCCCTGTCCACGTTCCCCCGGGACCCGGTGTCCGGCCTGTTCACTCTGGACACCGTGACCCCCCCGGCTGGAGCGCTCACCCATGTTGCTGCTGCCTGCTCCTGTCGGTCCCTCACTCACCTGAAACTCATTTGGCACCACCGCCTAGGTCACCCTGCGCTCCCGCGTCTGCGTCACATGTCCCATCACGGTCTTGTCCTTGGTCTCCCAGGTTCTCTCCCCGCGTTTCCCTCCTCCCCAGCCCCACCTTGCACGCCTTGCGTCGAGGGTCGGCTTCGCCATGCCCCTCAATCCTCCTCGTTTCCCCCTACCGCCGCGCCGCTGCAGACCCTGCACCTGGACGTCTGGGGCCCCGCCCCCGTCCCTGGGCCGCGTCGAGAGCGCTACTTCCTTGTGCTCGTCGACGACTTCACTCGCTACACCACAGTCTTTCCCCTGGAGCGCAAGGCCGACGTGCCTGGCACTCTCATCCCCTGGCTTGTCTCTGCGCGTGTCCACCGCGGTCTCCCTGTCTTGCGTCTTCACTCAGACCGTGGTGGCGAGTTTGCCTCAGGTGTCCTTGGTCGCTTTTGTCGTGCAGAGGGCATCACCCAGACGTTCACCCTACCGAACTCCCCACAGCAGAATGGGGTCGCTGAGCGACGCATCCGTTTGGTCATGGAGGTGGCTCGCACCTCCATGATCCATGCCGGTGCACCCCATTTTCTGTGGCCGTTCGCTGTGCGCTACGCTTCTCACCAGCTTAACCTATGGCCGCACCCTCAGCAGCCGCAGGTTTCGCCGACCCGTCTGTGGACTGGGTCTCCTGGTGACGCGTCTGCGTTTCACGTCTGGGGCTGCCTTGCTCACGTTCGTGCCTCCGGCACGGACAAGCTCACCGCCCGCACTCTTCCCTGCGTCTTCCTCGGTTTTCCCCTTGACGCGTCCGACTGGCACTTTTACCACCCGCCGTCTCACCGCTTCTTCCACTCTCGTGACGTCACCTTTGACGAGTCCGTCCCCTACTACCGTCGCTTCCCCCACCGTGGTCCCCCGGTTACCCCCCCCCTGTTCCTGGCCACTCCTTCCCCGGTAGTCCCTGCCCCTCCTCCTCCTCCTCCCCGTCCCGCCCCCTCTGATGTGTCCCACGTCACCCCCCTTCCGTCGGTGGACCCGGTTGAGGAGTCTTCTCACTCTGGTGGCCCCCCTGTGCAGTCCTCCCCGGCTGCCCCTCCCCCGGCGTCCCCTCCCCAGTCCCCTCCTCCACCGCCTCTGCCGCCTCTGCAGCCGTCGTTGTCGCTGCCGCCGCCGCCACTGCCGCCGTCGCCGCCGCCGCCGCCGCCGTCGCAGCACCCGTTCGCTGACTCTTGGGGTGCTCGTCCCAGTCGCCCAGGGGGTGGCCCCTCTGGGGGTGCTGGTGTGGAGAGTGCCGGTGGTAGCCGAGGAGCAGCTTGCGGTCCAGGTGTCGCCGTTGTGCCGCCACAGCAGCAGTCCCCGCCGGTGTCAGCCCTTCGCCTGCTCGGCCTTCCGTCCCCCGACCCTGCGTTCGTTCCTCCCCGACCGTCTCCTCCTCTTCCTGTCTACGGCCTTGTTTTCCCTCCGCCGGACTCGTCCCCGGCCTGTCTCCCCCCTCGTTCCCCTCCTGTTTCCCCTCCCCTGTCTCCTGACCCGATTCCTCCGTCGCACGTCTGGTCTCACCGTCCCTCTCGTGCTCGTCCTACCTCGCCTGTCTTGCGCTCCCACCCTATGTTGTTTCGTTTCCACGCGTCTCGTCCTCCCCTTCTGCCGTTGCCTCCTCCGTCCTCCCTTGTTGTTGCACCCCCCCCGCTGTCTGACTACCTTCGTGCAGCTCGTCCCCTTGTTCCTCGGGTCCTTGCCTCTCTCGTTACCGACCCATCCGTTCCGGTCTCGTGCCTTGACGCTCTTGTCGCTGCTGTCGCTGACTTCGCCTCTACCCGCCGCCTTGACTACGCTACTGCTCTGGTCTCTGACCCTGCCTGTCCTCCGTCTGTCGGGGGTGCTCCTGCCCTTGGCAGTGACGTCCTGGAGGACCGCCAGTTCGAGCTTGCTTTCCTGTCCGAGGCTGCTCCCCATCTCTGTTCCATGCTGCTAGTCCCTGAGGGTGACCCAGACCCTTTCGACATCCCGACCCCTCGCACTTACGCTGAGGCAACTTCGGGACCTTGGGCCTCGCAGTGGATAGCTGCCATGGAGCAGGAGATGGCATCTTGGAGATCCACCGGCACCTTCGTCGACGCAGTTCCCCCACCTGGGGTGAACGTAGTCGATGGCCGCTGGCTCTTCAAGGTGAAGCGCCCTCCTGGAGAGCCGCCTGTCTTCAAGGCGCGCTATGTGGCTAGAGGCTTCAGTCAGCGCGAGGGGGTGGAATTCTTCCAGACCTTCGCTCCGACCCCGAAGATGACTACTCTTCGGGTTCTGTTACACCTAGCTGCTCAGCGTGACTACGAGCTTCACTCCCTCGACTTCTCCACTGCCTTCCTTCAGGGCAGCCTACACGAGCAGGTCTACCTGCGTCGCCCTCAGGGCTTCACTGGCACCTTCCCTCCTGGGACCCAGTGGCTCCTGCGGCGCCCTGTCTACGGCCTGCGCCAGGCTCCTCGTGAGTGGCACGACACTCTCCGTGCTACGCTTGCTGACCTGCAGTTCTTTCCGTCTTTCGCAGACCCTTCACTCTTCGTTCGTGCTGGCCAGACTCCGTTTTACATCCTTGTTTACGTCGACGACCTGGTCTTTGCCACAGCAGACAGGGACGCACTGGCCTCCGTGAAGGCAGAGCTGCTGAAGAGACACACGTGGACTGACCTTGGAGAACTGCGCCGTTACCTTGGCTTGCAGATCTCCAGGGACAGAGCTGCGCACACCATCACCCTGACTCAGTCACACTTGGTGCGCCAGGTCCTTCAGAGGTTCAGCCTTCAGTTCTCCTCTGCACAGCCCACCCCTCTGCCTGTAGACCACAGACTCTCCACTCCAGTGTCTGAGGAGTTGGTAGAGCCCAGCGGCCCCTACGCAGAGCTGGTGGGTTGCCTCATGTACCTGATGACTTGCACTCGCCCAGATCTCGCATACCCTCTCAGCATCCTGGCTCGCTTTGTGGCCACAGGCAGACACCGACCGCAGCACTGGTCTGCCGCTAAGAGGGTTTTGCGCTATCTTGCTAGTACATCGGGCATGGGGTTAGTGCTAGGAGGACGCAGGCCAGTGGTCCTTACTGGACACACAGACGCTTCGTGGGCAGACGACGCCGAGACACTCAGGTCTACCCAGGGCTACTGCTTCAGCCTTGGCTCAGGTGCCGTCTCGTGGAGAGCTACCCGCTCCTCGTCTGTTGCCCAGTCCAGCTGTGAGGCTGAGATCTACGCTGGTGCCATGGCGGCACAGGAGCTCCGCTGGCTGACCTTCTTGCTCACTGACTTAGGTGAGCGGCCTAGCTCTGCCCCGGTCCTGTTCGCTGACAACAGGGCCATGATCCTCCTGTGTCAGGAGCCTCGACTCGAGGGCAGAGCGAAGCACATTCAGCTGCGGTACTTCCTCCTGCGTGAGCTGCAGCAGCGACGTCAGGCTCGCGTAGTACACTTGGCCTCAGGTGCCAACACGGCTGATATCTTTACGAAGGCGCTTGCGCCTAAAGATCATCAGCGGCACTGTGTACAGCTTGGTCTAGTTCCTGTAGCCTCTCACTTGCTAGGACCTTGACTTTGTACTATCCTTTATATGTATACTCAGACTGGACTTGTGTCCTCTCCCAGTGGCTGGACTAGTAGTGCCGCCCTGCTCTTGTTCTTGCCTTGTCTGTACTCCTTCTGACTGGTCTCTCAGACCCTTGTCTGAGAGGTTGGACTAGTAGTGCCGCCCTGAGCTGTTTGTTTAGGACATTCCCCTATGCAGTCTAGGGGGTGTGTCAAACATGTGTATTTGTTATGTTTGTATAGACTGTATAGGGTAACCTCTTAGAGGGTACAACACTTAGGTATATTTGTGTGTACTCTCACTCTATCATTAATTTTTCAATTCTGATAGGTTACTATAATAATTTGACAGGTGTTGCAGGAGACTAAGTATAGAATCTGCAAACATGAACACTTGGAAAACCTCAAGTGTTAGCCTAGGATCTTTACTTGAATGGTAGACTAGTAAGGCAGCGGAAGTCTTAGAACTTGTTAAGTGCTGACCAGAAAATTGTGAAAGCTTGCTTGGGTCACCTTGGCAAAGGCAGCGTGCTTCATTTCATATGGGTTACAGAACATGGCTCTCGTCCAATAGACTACACCGTCCAATAGGGTGGGTGGGTGGGGAAAACGAAACTGGAACTAGAAATGAAGAACATGGGTGAGGTCGAATGGCCTCACGTCCCTCTTTTGTAGGCAAAAGAGGGTGAGTAGCGCTTCGACGCTGACCTTGCTGCGTTGGCCCTCGCTACACTTTCACAATACACATTTTTTAGAAAGTGTTACACGCTTTCAAAAAATTACATATTGTGAAAGCTTGCTTGGGTCACCTTGGCAAAGGCAGCGTGCTTCATTTCATATGGGTCTTCTGAGGCATGTGAAGCAGGGGCTGGCGGTGTCGCTCGATGGAGAGCTGGTGATGTCTGGGCGATGGAGCGGCGGGCGCGTCTTGGATGCGTGTGGATGCCGCAAGGAGCTGGTCCTGCGCAATTGTGAAGTAGAGATCTTTGGCCGTATCGCTGCGCCAGCGACCGAGTCGCTTGAAGAGCCGGTCAGGGATCCCCAAGTTAGCTGCCGCAGTTGCGGCGCCCTTGCGGAAGGAGTGAGTGCCGAGGTGTCTGTTGTCAAGCCCAGCCTTGGCGAAGGCTTCGAGGCACCAGTTGCAGATGGTTGTGTATGACGGAGCGCTGTCGTGAGGGGTTGCCCTGCCGCTGGTGCCAAAGACACGGATCAGTGGTCCATGCGGGGTGGTGGGGTGTCCCGCGAGTTGCAGAAACCGCTGGGTGCAACGGACTGGGCAGTAAGGCCTAGTTGTGGGAGCAACTCGGATCCATGAGCCCTTGCCGTCTTGATCCGTCTTGGAGTGCGGGATTAGGATCCACATAGACTCCTCGTCGAAGTGGATGTCGTTCCACTGGATGGAGACGAGGTCGGAGTAGCGGAGGAATGCCGCGAACATGAGGAGTGGGATCAGTCCTTTCTGATATTCTGCCGGGCTGCTCGACTCAAGGAAGGGGTGTGCCATGGCGTGCACCTGGTGGAGCGACAAGGGTTCCTTCGTCCTGGTGGTGCACGGGCCGTGGCGTTTGGAGAATTCACGAACTTGTGAAGTGAAAGGCCCGCTAGTGGGAGAGGGTTCTCCGGTCATCCGATGTGCAAATGCGACGGCGGAGCACGTAAGGGATATGGCGGATACTGTGGCCTGATTGTTGAGGGCATAGACAAGGTAGAGCGCTAAAGTGGTGTCTGTGGCAGGCAGGTAGCTCAGCTTGACCTTCGTGCAAAAGGAGCGGAACTTGAGCCAATACGGCTCGTAGGTCCTTATGGTGGATGGCGCGCGGGCATGACTCATTACCCGAAGTAGCTGTGTCTGTAGTTTTGATAATAAGCCTGAAATACAGAGAGCCCAGGCACGGTGGGGTTATATTTTATATGTCACATGCAGCGCAATGATCGGGCTATTGGGAAAACCGAGACCAGTTAAGGCGAGTGAGTGTGTGCCTGGGGATAGGCATTGGCTGCCTTGAGTGAGGGGAATATGTGCCTTTACTTCTCGTGCCCAGGTTCGTGGTGCTGGCTGCAGTAGGGGCCACCAAGAGGCTCCTGGCCACTCGGGAATGACCAACGTCAACTCGGCGTGGGTGCGTTGGGCGTGGCGCAGAGTAGCCGGGATGAGGTGGGGGGGGGGAAACGCGAAGCCGCGTTCATCATGCCAGCTGAGCGAGAAGGCATCAACTGCTGTGGCCTTGGGGTGAGGAATCTTGGAGCAGAAGCGCCCCATTTGAGCGTTGTGAACATTCGCGAATAGGTCGACAGAGTGAGGCCCCAGGCGGCGGTCGAGGAGTCGGAACCATGGGGATTTGAGTGAGTAATCATCTCGGTCCTGGACTTTGGAGAGTTCATCGGCGTGCGCGTTCAGCTCCCGGGGAATCCATTCGATGACAAGGCGTGTCCGGTTTTTTAAGCAAAGGTCGATGATCGCCTGGCAAAGTAGTGTGAGTGCAGGGATGCTGGAGCCACCTTTGCGCAGTATGAATACAACCCCCTGGTTGTCCACACGAACTAACACGTGCCGTTTGGAGATGTGGGTGTCAAAGGTTCTTAGTGCCCACAGTACACCTTCGAGTTCCCTTCGGGTGCTGGAAGTGTGTAGGAGGTCTTCTGGCATGTGGGAGCTTGCTTCTATTGGGATCCCAGGGAGCGGCGTGAGGATGGCGCCCCAACTGTGGGCGCTTGCATCCACGTGGATGACGGCGTCGAACTGGTGACTGAGATGAAATGGGGCGCCGTTAAATTTGTCGAATTGCGCCAGCCAGAAACATAGCTCGTCCACCGCTGCCGGGTGCAGGAGGACCTTGGAGTGCCAGGACGTTGCGTCGGCAATAAGTCGCAGGAGTTCGTGGCTGAATGCTCGTGCCGTCGCGCCCAGTGCTAGGGCCATAGAGGCGAGCATGCCTGTAACTCTTGCGAGGGATCGAACGGGAATATGCCTTCCTGATTGTCCTTGGGTTATCAAGGCCTCAAGCGTGGTTAAGAGTTGAGCCCTTCGCTCGAGTCCGACGGAGAACGTGCCGCGGGTGGAGTCGATTTCCAATCCGAGGAAGCGAAGCTGACGCGAGGGGTGGAGGTGCGATTTTTTGCCGTTAATGACGAAGCCAGCTGCGTTAAGGTCCTGGAGGACTGTCGTACGAGTCGAGCACGCTTGCTGGTGGGAATCGCAGAGAAATAATAGGTCGTCGACATACGGGACCACTCGAACGCCGCTTGCCCGCCATCGCTTGGCAAGTTGTTTAATTAGTTGGGTGAAAACGAATGGAGCAGTTGCAAGGCCAAAAGGCAGTGACCGAAAGGAGTAGTAGATGCCTTCGAACTGGAAGCCCAAAAACTGCCAACACGAAGGGTGAATCTCGACATGATGGTATCCAGATTTCAGGTCGATGGAAAACATCCAGTCATCTCGGCGGATGAGCTCGGCTACACGATTCAGACCCTCGTACTTGAACTTGGGGGCTTCAAGGTGGGTGTTCACTTTCCGCAGGTCAAGGATGAGGCGGCATTTGTCGCGTTGCTTCACGACGTTCAGTGGGCTGACACATGTTAGTGTGTCTCTCTTCTCGATCACTGCAGCAGCGCCGGTCACTACAAGATCGCGAATTGTGACGCGAGTAAAGTCGAGGTGCGTGCAGACTCCGGCATGGTTGTTGTCCTCGAAGGGAGTGGGGGCTGTATTCTTCCAGGGCAGCCAATACCCTTTAGCGATGACGGAGAGGATAAAGCTACTGTCACACCAAGAGCACCACCAGTGCAAGGCATGCCGCAGTCGACTGCGCATGATGGTCACGTCCCTGTCTGTAGTTGCGAGCTCGTAGGGATCGCATTCCTCTCGTGGCCACCCACTTGGGATCTCTGCATTATACGGGGATATAAACATGGGTTCATAGATGGGAGTAAGATACTGTGCTCGTGAGCAGGTGCACGATGCGGGGCAAGTGTAGACGGGGCGTGACATGCTCGGACCGCACGGCCACTGCCGTGTTAGGTGCTTGCAAGGTGCAAGGGGTACTCGTCTCTCTATCCGCCTTCTCTTTCTCTGTCGCTCTCTATCTCTCTCTCTCTATCTCTTTCCCTCTCTCTCTCTCTCTCTCTCTCTCTCTCTCTCTCTCTCTCTCCTCCCTCTTTCTCTCTCTCTCTCTCCCCCTCTCTCTCTCACTCTCTCCCTCTTTCTCTCTCTCTCTCTCTCACTCTCTCTCTCTCTCTCTCTCTCTCTCTCCCCCTCGCTCTTGCTCTCTCTCACTTTCTTTGACTCCCTCTCTCTCTCTCTCTCTCTCTCTCTCTCTCTCTCTCTCTCTCTCTCTCTCTCTCTCCCTCTCTCTCTCTCTCTCTCTCTCTCTCTCTCTCTCTCTCCCTCTCTCTCTCTCTCTCTTTCTCTCTCTCGCTTGCTATTTCTCTCTCTCTCCATCTCTTGATCTCCCTCTTTCCCTCTTTCCTTTGCGTGCGAAGACATCACGTGCTGTGTTCGTACGTGAACATTTTTTAAGCGCGTTGGTGCTCGTTGGTGGTTGGCTTACATTTCTTCCTCCTCCTTCTTTTGCTCTGCTTGTTTGGGCCACTCTTTGTGTTAGCTTTGAGCTCCTAGACTCTGTCCTTGGCTCTTAAATAGTGCATCTCCGAGTGCGTGCGTGCGCACCATTTTGTTGGGTGCCGAGCGTGCCTCCATGGTTAGCTCTCGGGGCGTGTTGCGTGGTCGGGAAAGAAAAAAGTGAGGGGTCGGAGGCCATGCTCAAGGCTGACCAGCCATGTTGGCTTGGTTTTGTAGCCCCCTCCCTCCCCCCAACCCCCTCAAGGGTTTTTTTTTTTTTTTTTTTTTTTTTTTTTTTTTTTTGAAAAAAAACGGATGGCCGTGACACGGTCGAGCCTTTAATTCAATCATAGGAATTATTACAAGCCTAGGCCTATCAGCCTTTGCTGTCCCCAAGGGCCACCCTAGTCAGCGAAGACTCCTTGCCTTTGGCAAAAGGCTGGCCACCGGCCATGCACCTACCGTGCAACCCACTATGCCTCTTGCATGTGGGAAAGGGCGCCGCCCTATCAACCGCTCACACCACCGGTGAGGGACCTTGCGCACCACGCCCTCCCATGTGGCATGCATTGGCCATGTGGCCTGGTTGGCCACAGCGAAAGCAGACTCCCTTGAAGCGCGGCTGCTGGCACGCAGCAGGGGGGGAGCCCTTGATGTCCGAGTCCGTGTCGCGACCACCGGGTTGGCCGCCGCGCGTATAGCCGAGGCGTGCACGCTTGAGCGCTGCCACATCCGCGACCGCCAGCTTGTAGGAGCGGGATGTCAGGACACTTTTGGACTGATAGAGCTGGAACCGGTCGGCGGCCTCGAAACCGGCTTCGTCCGCAACGAGAAGGACTTGGAAACGCTTATTATTAAGTATTTCGATATCCTTTACATTGTTGAGTGCGCCGACGACGTCGCCGTGCTGCAGCTTGAAGTCGATATGCTTCAGGTACGCTTCGATGGCAGTGAAGACCTCGGCCTGGTCGCGTACGCCCTTGCGCATGAAGGTAGTAGCTGCGGGCATGGGGCCAAGGGGGGGAAGGGGGGGTGCGGGTGCGAGGATGCGACGACGAGCAATGTTGGCGGGACCCTCACCATCGTCATTTTCGGAGTCGTCGCTGTCGTCGGGGTTGTCAGCGGGTGCGGGAGTTGGTGCCGGGGGCTGGTCGTCGGCGCGGGGAGCCTTGGGCGTGCGAGGATGCGTAGCCATTTCTTTCTTTTTGTTAAAATTGGTCGTACGTGCAGCGTTATCGGATGAGGTTCCGACTGTAACAGCAGGAGCTTGCTGCTGTAACAGCGCCAAAAGCGCTTGCAGCTGGTGCGCAATCAAGGCGGGGGCGGCGGCGGTTGGCGCGGGGTCGGCGGCAGGCGCGTGCTGGGTGGTGGGGCCCGCCTGGCCTGCAGGCGACGCGCCTCGGGCTGGCGCGTGGACTTCCGTTGCCTGCACACGCGGCTGCTTTGCAGCCGCGCGAGTTTCTTCTGGAGCAGCGTGACTGCCGCCGAGCAGAATCTCGACTGCTGAGGGGCCCTCGCCAAAATTGTCCTCAGCAGGACGTTTCTGACGTCGGTCGGTTCCTCCGGGCGAAGTTCCGAGCGCCTGGGCGTTAGCGGGGGTAGAAATGTTATTCACCGCGCGAGCCGGAGCAGAATTGGCGGAAGTCATCGCGGTAATATTGTGCTGCAGAATGTCGGTGAGGAGCGTTGTCGGGGCTTTGAAGCGCGGAAGAGACTGGGTTTTCGCCAGCTTGGGCGAGAATAAGGAGACTAGAACTAGGACGAGAACTGGAAAACGAAACTGGAACTAGAAATGAAGAACGTGGGTGAGGTCGAATGGCCTCACGTCCCTCTTTTGTAGGCAAAAGAGGGTGAGTAGCGCTTCGACGCTGACCTTGCTGCATTGGCCCTCGCTACACTTTCACAATACACATTTTTTAGAAAGTGTTACACGCTTTCAAAAAATTACATTTACTGAAGAACAAGTTAAGAATCAAGTTAAAGCCCGTGGCTATAATAGCAATCAAGAGGGCTGTTTAATTTGCTCTTGAACTTGACACATGGCTTGAACTTTAGAGTAAACGAAACAGAATATAAACATTTCGTTTTGCATGGCGGAATCTGACCGTGGTGGTTTGGCGACAGTTTTTGCACGAAACCATTCGGTGAACAGTGCAATACGCGTCGTGCGACCGAATTCGTGGTTCCATGAACAGTGAAAATGCGAAAAGAACAGTGTTTTTTTGGCGAGTAGTAGCTGATTCTGGAATTGCAGACCTGGAAATCACTTGAATTCCCCAGTCATAAAGCGCCTGCATTTCCTCGTCGCAAGCTGCTCGCCCAAACCAGTCGTAGAAACTCCATGCGATGCACACAGTGTTTTTGTGCAATTCGCATCCAAATGATCGTGTCGCAACAAACAGCAAAACGAATTCTTTCGCCATTCCTCCAATCAACAAGCTCGACCAGAATTTGTTTCGACGCACTTTTCTTGTTCAGGCTTAAACTCAAAGCTGCCTTGCATTCTATACTTAGACGGATTTCAAAGCACCAAATTCAAGTGGTTTCCAGGTCTGCTATTTTAGCTGCGGGCTTTAAGAATCAAGTCAACTAAACAATGAAGACATGCTACTTTTATATATAACAGAAGTACCTGTTCGCTAATGTACCTGTTGACACTATCACGCTATGCGCCCTGAATGACACTGAAGAGACGCGACTGTTCGCGTGACTGAAACGATGGTCCTCATGACGAACGCTATTTGCTAATGTTGGAAATACCTCGAAGACTTAAGCGTTTCTGAAGTGTAACACTACACTCCCAGGAAAGTCGTATCGAGTACGCGAGTCAACAGAGGTTACACGAGGAGGTTGGACGAAAGAACACGAAAGGATGAAGGGACTCGTAGGGTCGCAACCGGAGGTTGCAATTGACCATTACGACTGCAAAGATGGTAACCGAACCAACGATCGAGTCGCTGTGTGACTCGATAACCGTTTCTTCAACTGTATTCTATAACTGATCTATTTCCTATTTTCTATATATTGCTGTATGCTTGCTTCTTTTAATCAATCACTTGCTCTCACATACTAGTGCAAGGGTTCAAGTACTCAACACTTCCGAATCACTACTCAAACACCTTGTACAAGTGGGACTTAGTCTCTGGAAAGATCCTAAGGGTTTTTCTCAGCCCAACATGGTATGAGAGCTGGTCAGAGACCAAATCCCCAGCAACAACGCTCTATCTACAGTCAAGGACTTTGACCAGCAGCAGCAGACAAGGACACCTGCGCATTCAACACAGAGCAACGGGGGAAATATGGGATTAGCACCAATGAGCCTCGACAACTCATCATTCGCGCGGCACAATCAGGCACCTACAATTGCGCCTTATCACTCTTCACCGGGGACGTTCGAGTTCATGCCGCCCTGTGCTCAACCATCAGCAGCTGCATCACAACAGACACCAAACGAGATATTGAGTCTCCAGGCGCAGTTTTCACATATGATCAAACCGCAGACATCTTCACCGTTCAACGGGCACGACTTCTTTACCTGGAGTTTTGAGTTCGAGCTGCTGATGGAGGCCGCGCACCTCTTGGGATACTTCAACAGGTCCCTACCATTTCCAAGCAATGGTACTACAAAGGAGCAGGAAATCTTCACTTATCAGCCGCTGCTGGCGTACACAGTTCTCCTGCGAAATCTGTCACCACAAGAGCAACAGAGCATCAGAACGTATCGGAGCTACGGAAAATCCGCGGAGCTCACCTGGCATCATCTGAAGTGTCTCTATCAAGCAAACGACAGCGTGACACAAAGCAGACTCATGCAGTAGTTGACCACAATACAAATGAAGACCGGGGAAAAGGCGATGCAGTATATGAGTTGCTGCCAGACACTCCGCGACCGCCTACTTCGGTGCGGAGGTACAATCACTGAGGAAAGCTTCGTGACACTTGCTCTTGCCGGGCTCGGACCAGAATGGAGAACCACGCACTCGCTTCTTCGCGCCCGCGGACGAATTTCCGAGATGCACCTCTGCGCCGAACTTCATGCCGAACAACAGGAGATGGACCTGTTTGAAGAAAGACAACCAAGAAACAAGCAGCAACCGTTAGTCTTCTATACTCAACGAAGAAACGACAACAACTACAACCGACGCGATAAGCATAATCGATATGACACAAGAGGTCTCACCGTCGTGCTGCCGTTCTGCCACAATTGTCAGACATCCGGACACTCCAAGGTTAACTGCACACGCCCTCGAGTTTATCGTCCAGCAAATCCGCAAGTCGCCTCCACTCAAGAAAATCCGCCAAGCCGCTCCTCTACACCTGCAGGAGACACACCAAACATCATCAACTGCATGGTACGGTTCGAACGTATCGGAGCTACGGAAACTCTGCGGAGCTTGCCTGGCATCATCTGAAGTGTCTCTATCAAGCAAACGACAGCGTGATACAAAGCAGACTCATGCAGCAGTTGACCACAATACAAATGAAAACCAGGGAAAAGGCGATGCAGTATATGAGTCGCTGCCAGACACTCCGCGACCGCCTGCTTCGGTGCGGAGGTACAATCACTGGCCTCTCCCTAGCTGGGCTTCGCGGACAATGCGCTGCGCACGCTCACCATGGCGTATTGCGACCTGCGGCCCGAGGAGGTGCCGGAGGGCGGAGTGTGGGGCGACCAGGACGAGATCCCCGACAAGGACCTCGTGCTGCAGGCTGTGGTGGGCATCAAGGACTCCCTGCGCAGTGCCACTCGCCGTGCAGACCTGCAAGACCGCCGGCATCGTGGTTAGTGGGGGGGGGGGGGAGGAGGGGGTGAGAAGTTACTGCTGAGTGGTGGACCAAGATTTGCCGGAAAGTGGCGGCAGCTGCTTGCATCGACTCTCACTTACCCCCGTCTGACTGCCAGCTTGCTGCCCCTAGGACCTCTTGCCTTCCATTACTTGCTTTCATCCCAATGCCGTACCTGCCTTATCGTGACCACTCTCCCCTCTCCTCCACCCTTCCCTACCCCCTTAATATGACTTGTCCCCCCTCTCTCTCCGTCGGTCCGCGCGACAAACCTGTTGGTGCAACCCTATGGTTTGCACTCGGCTTGTCGTCCTTGTTTGTGTGTGTGCATGCATGGCATGGAATGAATTGTGAGTCTATGTCATTGGTATCTAGTGCTTGTGTGTGTGTTTGAATGGTGTATCACAATGTGGTTTGTGTCGGTCAAGACATTAGCGAGTTTTTATAACTCGCATGTCAAGTCGTCGTTTGCGTGTCGCATGTGTTTTTTCTATTTTGTCGATTGTGAAGTGTCCATCGCGTCGCAGGTGTGTGCAGAAAGCCCCCATCATCTCAAGAAGAATTTATCTTGCAGAACCAAGACCAAGAGCTCAAGATTTCAAGCCCAAGGGACACGGATAAATATTAAATAGTGAAAATAGTAACGCTACTTCGTGTAGTGTTACATTTCACTTGGTGTAGCCCCTTGGAGGGTTTGTTTCGAGACTCTTCATGGTTGGGGACTCTATGGTGGTGTATCACCAACCTGGACCTCGGCTCTTGGGGTATGTAGAGGCTGGGAACCATCTCCATCTCGAATTCTTCTTGCTAAGTTTGTACTTCCAAGACAATAGTGGCTGCTATACCTCCTGCCAGTCAAACCGACATAGCGTCGTCAAATCTTCATGAAATTTCATGATTCAACTTGCTGCTGATAGAAGACAGCAACACCCTCGAGATCCAATTTATAGATCACCGTGTTAGTTAGCGAGCAGATCGTTATCAATATTTGAAGCCGTCTAACGGAAATCCGACTGTGCTCTCTATCTCTCATTATAGGCACATCTGAGCCTATTGTGATTATAACAAGTGGTATCAGAGCCTGGAAGGTCCAGGGTTCGAATCCCAGTGTGCGCAAAGGACGCGCCGGGTGCCCTGACGACCCCAGTGAGGGGGAGATTATTGGTGGGGCACTGGGATCGTCGCAGTTGAGTATGGGAGGGCTACAGGTCTGTCCTGTTGGGTAATGGGTGCGCTATCCACCACAAAAAACATGCCCTTTTAACCTAGTCGGTATCGGGCTGGGCCAATAGTGGTATCAAAGCCCCTTGGAGCCGTCTCAACCATGCCTAGATCTGAGGAAGGGGGTGGCAGAGGTGCTGGAGGCAGAGAAGACGCCCAAGCACAAGGTCAACACCAAGATCCACCCATTGCTCCGGTGCAACCTAGCCTTGGACCCTCTAGGGATGAGCCTAGAGTGTTTGGCCTTGACAATTTCAATGGTGACAACTTTGCTGAGTGGTCCTTCAAGATGGAGAACATCGTTGACCACTATGATCTGCTGGAGGTGATGGAAGGAACGGAGAAGCGCCCCGAGAACGACCCGGAGAAGAGCCCGTGGGTGCAAAAGAGCGCACAAGGCTACCTTCTACTTGGGCAAGCGTTGGGGAGCAGCCAAATCCGTCACATCAAGCCTTTTCAGCATGAACCAGCAAAGGGACCAAAGGCATGGGCTGCTCTCAAGGGTGTATACGCTCCTGCAACATCGGCGGTGGCTGTGATTTTGGAGCGGCAAAAAGCGGCACTTCGAATTGACGAAGGCGAACCGGTGGAGGAAGGAGTGCAGAAATTATTCGACTTGTTGACATGGCTCGAAGGAGCTGATCTGAACTACACTGACCTTCAAAAGAAGACCAAGTTGCTGGCCTTACTTCCGGACTCATGGTCCTCGCTCATCATCAACCTAAATCGAGATTTGCCCCGTCTCTCACTCGAAGATGTGAAGTGGGAAATCTTACAAGAAGATTTCCGCCGTCGCGAATTGGCGGGTCCCGATGGTGCCGGAGTTGCAAGCATGGGCCGTGGGTACGGCCGTGGAAGGGGCAAATGGCGAGGAGGAAGATTTGGCAGCAGTTACTTCAATGGAGGCCGTGGTAATGGAGGATATGGCAGCAACAACAACAACAATGGCTACGGACGTGGGCGCGGTCGATTTGATGGCGAATGCCACTTTTGCCACAAGACCGGCCACATGTGGAGAGATTGCTTCAGATTGCCTGATGGATGGACCCCTTCTCAAGGCCACGAGGGCAGAGGAGCAAGGGGAGGAAGAGGCAGAGGTCGTGGAGGCCGTGGTGGTCGTGGAAGCGAAGCGGCAAGCATGAAAGGTGGAGACTACGACAAGGACTCGAGTGAAGATCGATACTCGGGCAAATTCTTCTTCGTCTCCACGCAAGCGGCAGCTGCAGCAGGAGGTGTGGAAGGCTTTGAGGAACCAGCTACTGTGGGAAAGGTCACCTTTCACTCTCTGGACTTTTGGGTGATCGATAGCGGCGCCACCTATAGCATGACACCTCGTGCGGACTTGCTCACCGAATTGGAACCGTCGCCGGTCAAGCATGTCACATCGGCTTTGGGGCAGCGAGCAGAGGTGAAAGGCATGGGCAAGGCCATGTTCAAGGGTGCTGATGGGAAGATGGTGGGCCTCAAGAACATGCTTTGGGTGCCCAACCTTGCAGCCAACCTGATTTCTGTGCGGCGTTTGCAAAAGGCCGGCATGGACACATCTTCCAAGGGATCCAAAACCTATACCGCGAGGCTTGGTGAGCGGAAGCTTTGGGACCTTCATGAGGACAGGGAAATCTACAATGACATGTGGCAAATCCCAGTGGTCCCCATGCCTAAGGAGAGGCAAGTGGCAGCAAGCGTCAGCACCAAGAGTGAAGCGGTTGGTGGCGGTGATCACGGAAAACAAAGTGACACCAAGAGTGACTCGAAGAAGTGCAATCTTGGAGAGACTAGCAAGGCGTGTGAACCCAAGGAGAATGGTGCAGCAGCCAAAGAAGGTGGAAAAGAGGAGGAGAAGGCTAAGATCAGCAAAGCAGCAGCGGAAAAGGAGAAAGGAGAGAGCTTGTGGGGCACAATTACGAGTGCCACTTTCTCCAACCCGACTTCCGCTACGGGAGAGTGTGATTGGCTGACCTTGCATCGGCGAATGGGGCATGTGGCATTGCCCATTTTGCAGCAGATAGTTAAGCAAGAGATGGTCAGTGGGATACGTGTCAAGGGGGGGCCCAATGAGGTGCTCGGCTGTCCAACATGCATGCAAGCCAAGTTCACCCGCTACCCGTTCCATAGCTCGGAGACAACGGCGAAGGCACCACTTGATGAGGTGGTGATGGATGTGGTGGGCCCTCTGAAGCTTGGAGCTGCTGGAGCAGAGTACTTCCTCACCATTGTGGACGTCTACACTCGCATGACTTGGGTGTATGTGCTGCCCAAGAAGAGTGACGTAGCTGAAACGGTGAAGACCGATTGGTTGCCGATGGTGGAGCGGCAACAAGACCGGCTTATGAAGGCGATTCGCACTGACCGTGGGGGAGAGTTCCTAAGTAAGGATTTCTCAAATTGGCTGAAGAAGCAGGGCATAAGGCACTCTCTTACCATGCCCTACTCTCCTGCAATGAACGGCATCGCCGAGCGTGCGAATCGGACACTCACGGAGACGGCTCGGGGACTTCTCATTGAAGACGGTCTACCCAATTACATTTGGCCGGATGCGGTGCGAGATGCTTGTGTGGCCAAGAACAGAGCCTTGACTCATGTGGGAGAAGACAAATGGGTGCCCTATGTGGAGTGGATTGGAAGGAAGCCAAAGGTGGATATGCTTCGGGTGTTCAAGCGCATGTGCATGGCACTTGTGCCTAAGAAACTTCGGCACAAGAAGCTTGATGCCAAGGCAACATGGGCCGTGCACCTGGGCATGGCTCAAAACAGCAAGGGATGGCTTCTTTGGGACCCATTTACCAAAAAGTTCTTGGTGAGCAGAGATTGCAAGTTCAGGGAGAATTTACCGTACAAGGAGTGGAAGGCGGAGAACCAAGCAAAGATTGGTGTGCGGCTTGGAGAGGTGAAGAGGACCGGCTTGGAGCATGTGGAGCTGCCCTTGGAGCTGAGTAGCAGCAGCACAATCACGAGGCAATCTCCCCAAATGAATGGGGATGAGGAGGAGGAGGAGGTGCAGCAAGGTGATGAGCGTGCACCGCCACTTCCGCCACGTGCTACAAGTGCTCGCGGGAACCGACCAGATTTACCGCAACGCCATGAGAGCATTCAAGTCCATGCAGCAAAGGAGGAAGGAAGGGGGAGAAGGAGGACTCAGCCCCCCAATAGGTTGAGCTATGACCGGCTTGGAGGATCGGCCAACTCAACCTTGACCGGTTCGGCTCTCATGCTAGGCGATGATGCGGAAGATGAAAGCGAGGAGTGCGCTTTTGCCTTCTTCTCTCCGGTGGAGATGCCGGGGGACCCTACAAATCCCAAGGAGGCTTGGGAGGGCCCCAATGGGAAGGAGTGGAAGAAGGCCTCAGATGAAGAAATGGAGAGCATCATAGAGAACGACACATTTGACTTGGTGAACCTTCCTCCGGGGCGGAAGGCGATCTCTTCCAAGTGGCTCTTCAAGCGCAAGACCGACGCTGACGGCAACATTGAGCGCTACAAGAGCAGACTTGTAGCCAAGGGGTATCAGCAGCAAGAGAAGAAGGACTACAATGAAGTGTATGCCCCTGTGGTGAAGGGTACAACCCTTCGAACCCTCTTTGCCGCAGCGGCCATCAAAGGATGGGTGGTGAAGCAAATGGATATAGTAACGGCCTTCGTCAACGGCGTTTTGGAGGAAGAGACCTTTATGGAGCAGCCAGAAGGGTACAATGATGGGAGTGGCAGAGTGTGGAAGCTGAAGAAAGCACTCTATGGCCTCAAGCAAACCCCTAGGCAATGGTACATCAAGCTGCGGGAAGTCTTGGAGGTGATCGGCTTCACTCCCTCAACGGCCGATCAATCCTTGTTCATGCTTGGCGAGGGGGAGCAGAGGAGCTTCATGGTGGTTTATGTGGATGACATCCTCATATTCTCACCCTCCTCTGACCTTGTGAAGGAGGTGATGCTGAAGGTTCATGACAAGTTCAAGTGCAAGACCCTTGGTGACGTCAACTACTACCTTGGGCTTCACATTGAGCGAGATGTGGAGAAGCGGTGGATGCGAGTGCATCAAAAGAAGTACTTGGAGGCCTTGGCTGCAAACTTTGGGAAGAGTGAAGGTCATGTGGCTACTCATCTACCCTCGGGGTTCAAGTGTGTGAAAGGACCAGCGGAGGAAAGTGTTGGTGAAGAGGAGAGGCGGCGTTTTCACTCCTTGGTGGGCAGCCTCATGTATGCGGCCGTTCACACAAGGCCGGATGCAGCCTTTGCTACCGGGCAGCTGGCTAGGGTTGTCCAATGCCCTAATGAGGAGCAGGTAGCAGCTGGAGAGAGGGTGGCCAAGTACCTTGGCCAAACAGCAACTGTTGGACTGCAATACTCCGCGGCGGCACAAAGGCGTCAAAAGGGTGCGGATGGAGTCGAACCCGGGAGGCTCTTTCTCACCGCCTTCTCTGATGCATCTTGGGCATCAGAACCAGAGGATATGACAAGTGTGGGAGGCTTCATCTGTTGTGTTGGTGGAGGCCCAACAGCTTGGGAGAGCAAGAAGCAAGTGGACCAAGCATTGAGCTCGGTGGAGTCCGAGTACATGGCACTCTTCCGTGCCATAAGGGAGGTTGTGTGGCAGCGGCGTTTGCTAGCTGAATTGGGGGAGGAGCAGCAAGGATCTACCCCACTCTATTGTGATAGCCAGGGTGCTATTGCATTGGCTAAGAACCCCGTTCTTCATGGCCTTACGAAGCACATGAAGGTGAAGTGGCATTGGGTGAGGAGCATGGTAACTTCGGGTGAAGTGGAGTTGCACTACGTGAAGACGACGGCACAGCCTGCTGATATAAGGACCAAGTGGCTGGTTGAGCAACAACATTGGAAGTGTTGCAAGCTTGCTGGGATGGCTCTGAACTAAGGGGAGCAGATTCTAAGGCCAACATTCCGAGGGGGAGTTTGTTGGTGCAACCCTAAGGTTTGCACTCGGCTTGTCGTCCTTGTTTGTGTGTGTGCATGCATGGCATGGAATGAATTGTGAGTCTATGTCATTGCTATCTAGTGCTTGTGTGTG
The DNA here is from genome assembly GCA_027943415.1 of Closterium sp. NIES-67. Taxonomy (NCBI): domain Eukaryota; kingdom Viridiplantae; phylum Streptophyta; class Zygnematophyceae; order Desmidiales; family Closteriaceae; genus Closterium; species Closterium sp. NIES-67. The sequence goes on from BQMB01000955.1 coordinate 103,526, forward strand.
TGTTTGAATGGTGTATCACAATGTGGTTTGAATCGGTCAAGACATTAGCGAGTTTTTACAACTCGCATGTCAAGTCGTCGTTTGCGTGTCGCATGTGTGTGCAGAAAGCCCCCATCAACTCAAGAAGGATTTATCTTGCAGAACCAAGACCAGGAGCTCAAGATTTCAAGCCCAAGGGACACGGATAAATATTAAATAGTGAAAATAGTAACACGACTTCGTGTAGTGTTACATTGCACTTGGTGTAGCCCCTTGGAGGGTTTGTTTCGAGACTCTTCATGGTTGGGGACTCTGTGGTGGTGTATCACCAACCTGGACCTTGGCTTTTGGGGTATGTAGAGGCTGGGAACCATCTCCGTCTCGAATTCTTCTTGCTAAGTTTGTACTTCCAAGACTATAGTGGCTGCTATAACCTCCTGCCAGTCAAACCGCCATAGCGTCGTCAAATCTTCATGGAATTTCATGATTCAACTTGCTGCTGATAGGCGACAGCAACGCGCTCCAGATCAAATTTACAGATCACCATGTAAGTTAGCGAGCAGATCGTTATCAATATTTGAAGTCGTCTGACGGAAATCCGGCTGTACTCTCTATCCCTCATTATAGGCACATCTGAGCCTATTGTGATTATAACAAAACCCTCTGTGCCTTGGTGGAGCCCATCGCCACTGCCACCCTTCCCTTGCCGCCTCTTGCACGTGCACTGAATTTCCCATGCTATGATGCCCGGGATGACAAGGCCGCCGCAGCCATTGCAAGCACTGCACCGGCTGTCTCTCCCTCTATTCTGCCTCTCTTCATCCTCCGCACTGCCTCGGTCAACCACCCCCCCCCCCCTCCCCTCCCCCTGGCCACCTGCTGTGCGTGGTTCCAGGTGCGCATGGTGACGGGCGACAACCTAAACACGGCCATTGCCATAGCGCGCGAGTGCGGCATCCTCATGGAGACGGGCGAGGCCATCGAGGGGCCCAAGTTCCGCCAGCTCTCCAAGGATCAGATGATGGCGCTGCTGCGCCGCGCCTCCAAGTGCGCCGCACTGCCTCTCTTGCCACTGCCCTGCCACCTCATAACCATGCATGGATGGCTGTGACCATGGATGAGCGTGATGATGGGTTGAAAGCACTTTACTAGGCGCTAGGGAGTTGAGAGGGGAAACAATGTACTTGGTTAATCTGGCAAGAGGTCAAGTAGCCATGCGAGGCTCGTTGGTCTCAGCCAAGTGGGGCTGGCTGGGGATGAACCAAACAGGGCTCAGTTGGCCAAACCCATGTGGGTGACCTGACGGGTCCTCAAGGTGAACTGTAGTTGGGTTGGTTACACTCATATTGTGAGCCAACCCAATCTTACATGTTGAGACGCACCCTATCTAGGGAAAACACGCAGTTCTATGGCAAGTCTCATCTTTAACACGAGTGGGGTGACTGGGTGCACACGTGATTGTCCGTGCACAAGAGCAGGTAGAGGACAGGAGGTACGGACGAGGATTGAAGGAGCTGCTGCTCGTTGTCTCAACTCCAACACACCCTTCCTTGCCTCGCCCTTGCCGTGACATATATTTCTCCTTCTTTCTCCTGCCATGCTCCTCACGCGTGCCCTGTGCCCGTGCCATGCTCTCTCCCCCACGCTCTCGCCTGCACTCACCCCGTTTGTGGCAGGTGATGGCGCGGTCGTCCCCACGGACAAGCACACGCTGGTGAGCGTGCTGTGCGAGATGGGTGAGGTGGTGCCGTCACGGGCGACGGCACCAACGATGCGCCCGCACTCAAGGAGGTCGACATTGGACTCGCCATGGCATTGCCGGCACCGAGGTAGGTGGGGATGGGCAGAAGGAGGGAGGGAGGGAGGGAGGGAGGGAGGGAGGAGGAGGGAGAGGAGGAGGGAGGAGGGAGGAGGGAGTGAGGATGGGAGAGTATGTTGGTGGGCTGCGTGGTGTGGGGGTGGGATTGGTTTGGGATTGTGGGGGTGGGTGTGTGTGGGTTGGTGGGGTGGGGACGCACACCTGTGGGCAGTTGAGAGCAAGGGGAGACAGGGAAGAGTAAGGTGGGATGAACAGCACAGCACATGGTGTTGTGTTGACATGCAGTCGAAGCAGCAAACGCTAGTCAGCCAAGTGTGGCTGCCTTGCTATGCCATCTCCTTCACGTACACACCGTCGCGGATGATCGATTCCGAACCCACTCAGCTTAATGCCATGCACCGCCACGCCTCCTTGCTCCTCTCATTCTCTTGCCTCGTCCGCCCTATTCCCGCCTCCCCTTACCCCACCCAACCCCTCCCCACCCCACTCAACCGCGATGTCATCATCACCGTCACCAACAACGAGATCCTGAAAACGAATAGACAAGGAGTGGTTCAACTTCAGTCAATGGAGACAAACGTCTTACTACAACTCAACAAAGTTCTCATCGTCGACAACTTGGGAGACAATCTACTAAGCATCAGCCAGTTAATGGCGAAGGGAATTCACATGGAATGCGATTCGGACGCTAACGAGTTTCGACTTTACCACGGGAAGGGCGGCCTCTTCATCGGTCGCGCTCTCCTGAAGTCAGGCGACTTCGTGCTGGATTTCGTCCCCGACCGCGGAACTGCCGACAGCGACGGCATCGTGTTATTCGCCGCCTGGGCGCATCCGCCAGATCTTGACCCCGACTTCACTCCAGACGGATTTTGGTACTCCAACACCATCCTGCAGCAGAGAGAACACGAGCATTAGCAGTCATCCGACAAGAACGATAAGTACCAGCAAGCGTCCCTCACCCTACATCACCTGCAGTAGCAGCAGCAGGACCCAGCCGTGCACCATCACCAACAATCCGAGGACCGCCATCCGAAGCAGATCAACTCATGCCATCACCCGAGGAGTCTGCTGCAGTCCGGCCTCGGTAGTTGCGTTCTTCTCCAACACTGGCGTGTACCAGCGCTCACCTGGCCATCACGCTCCCGACGACATCTTGGCATCAACGCCTCGGACACCCTGCAAACAGCACAGTACTACAAACCATACAAGCCGGAGAATTAGAAAAGACGCCCTTCTTACAATAAGCGCCAGGAACTTCGACGACCCGCGCACGATGCATCACGTGTCCGGATGCTGATCTTCCCCACCAACCGTTCCAGTCGCATCATAATCCAAGCGCACCTGCATACGCATCGATGGAAAAAGTTTACAGCGACATCTTAAATATGCCTCGAGACGAGAGTGAAGCAGAGTACAACTATGTCATCACGTTCATCGACG
>BQMB01000956.1:0-88582 GCA_027943415.1 Closterium sp. NIES-67
AACTGTATTCTACAACTGCTTTACTTTCCTATCTTCTATATATTGCTGTATGCTTGTTTCTTTTAATCAATCACTTGCTCTCACATACTAGTGCAAGGGTTCAACTACTCAACTTCCGCTGCACTACTCAAGTATCTTGTACAACCTCGACTTAGTCTCTGGAAAGATCCTAAGGGCTTTTTTCTCAGCCCAACATGGTATGAGAGCTGGTCAGAGACCAAACTCCCAGCAACTACGCTCTATCTACAATCAGCACACCAACGACTTCATGGATTACAATTCATGGACAGCAAGGGCAAGAAGATCTCTACGGGCTCACCCAGCGCCCAAGACACCCAACCCAGCAACTCTGGACTACACACTTCAGGACTGCAAACCGAGACCGGCGCTGCTCAAGAAACAACAGGAAGAGCACCAGAAATGGTGACCCCATCACCTTCTTCAAGCGTGGACCCGAACCTTATGGAAAGGTTCTTCAGCTTCATGTCACACTTCGACCAGCAGCAGCAGACAAGGACACCTGCGCATTCAATACAGAGCAACGGAGGAAACATGGGATTAGCGCCGATGAGCCTCGACAACTCATCGTTCGGGCGACACAATCAAGCGCCTACCTTTGCGCCTTATCACTCTTCACCAAGGACGTTCGAGTTCATGCCGCCCCGTGCCCAACCAACAGCAGCTGCATCACAACAGACACCAAACGAGATATTGAGTCTCCAAGCGCAGTTTTCACACGTGATCAAACTGCAGACATCCTCACCGTTCAACGGACACGACTTCTTTACCTGGAGTTTTGAGTTCGAGCTGCTGATGGAGGCCGCGCATCTCTTGGGATACTTCAACGGGTCCCTGCCATTTCCAAGCAATGGCACTGCAAAAGAGCAAGAAATTTTCACATATCAGTCGCTGCTGGCGTACGCAGTTCTCCTGCGGAACCTGTTACCACAAGAACAGCAAAGCATCAGAACGTATCGGAGCTATGGAAACTCCGCGGAACTCGCATGGCATCACCTCAAGTGTCTCTATCAAGCAAACGACAGTGTGACACAAAGCAGACTCATGCAACAGCTGACAACAATACAGATGAAGACCGGGGAAAAGGCGATGCTGTATATGAGTCGCTGCCAGACACTCCGCGACCGCCTGCTTCGGTGCGGAGGCACAATCACTAAAGAAAGCTTCGTGACACTTGTCCTCGCTGGGCTCGGGCCAGAATGGAGAACCACCCGCTCGCTTCTTCGCGCCCACGGACGAATCTCGCAGATGCACCTCTGCGCCGAGCTTCATGCCGAACAACAGGAGATGGACCTGTTTGAAGAAAGACAACCAAGGAAACAGCAACCGTTAGTCTTCTACACTCAACGAAGAAACGACAACAACTACAACCGACGCAGCAAGCAAGATCAATGCGACAACAGAGGACTCACCATTGTGCCGCTGTTCTGCCACAACTGTCAAACATCCGGACACTCCAAAGTCAACTGCACACGCCCCCGAGCTTATCGTCCAGTAGACCCACAAGTCGCTTCCACTCAAGAAAGCCCGCCGAGGCGTTCCTCCACATCTGCACAAGGCACACCGAACATCATCAATTGCATGGTACACATCGACAACTGCGCACCCGGATCACCACCCACTTATGCTCCAGACGAAGAAGAACTGTCGCCGCCGCGCTCACAAGGACTTCAGGTCAACCCAACGTATGCTGCAGTCGCCAACGCCGAACCCACCGGGCGAAACACATGGTTCTTGGACAGCTGTTGTGGCCAACATATGTGCTCTTCCGGGTGCTTCGGGCAACGAGAGCGACGTCTCAACCGTGATGTCATCATCACCGTTGCCAACAACAAAAATCTGATAACAAACAGACAAGGCGTCGTTCAGCTTCAGTCAATGGAGACAAACGTCATACTGCAACTCAACAAAGTTCTAATCGTCGACAACTTGGGATACAACTTACTCAGCGTCAGCCAGTTAATGGCAAAAGCGATTCACATGGAAGGCGACTCGGACTCCAACGAATTTCGCCTTTACCACGGGAAGGGTGGCCTCTTCATCGGTCGCGCTCTCCTAAAGTCGGGCGTCTTCGTGTTGGATTGAAGGGGTATTGCCTAGACCCACGCTTTTGCATAAGGGGGTGAGCTCTAGGAAAATCACGAAGTATTTGAACGTATGCAAGAGTACTGTTCATGATTTCATGTTGAATGTTATCTCTAAGACTAGTCATGCTGACGTGTGGCCAAAGATGCCATTAGTTGATTGGTCTCGTCTTATCATGGATCGTCTTCATCGCACCGTTGTAGGTAAAAATTACGAGCAGAGTGGTGAAAAATTGCGTATCTGCCACGAAACTTAGGGTAACATAGCACGGTTGACAGTGCATCCTTGCACTATTAGAATCACGCTAGGATCCATAGGTCTCTGAGCGGTGCAGTAGTCGAAATAGTCGTGACTGGTGGGGAAAAATATTCGGGTTCAGGTCTGGTGAGGAAGAGGGTCACTCCAGTGCTATAAACTCATGCTCTCCAAGCCACTCCAAGCCTAGGCGAGACACATGGCTTAGAATGGCTTAGAGAACACGAGTATGTTACGCTGGAGTGACCCTTTTCCTCACCAGATCTCAACCCGGATATTTTTCCCCACCAGTCACGACTAATTCGACTGCTGCACCGCTCAGAGACATACGGATCCTAGCATGATTCTAATAGTGCAAGGATGCACTGTCAACCGTGCTATGTTACCCTAAGTTTCGTGGCAGATACGCAATTTTTCGCCACTCTGCTCGTAATTTTTACCTACAACGGTGCGATGAAGACGATCCATGATAAGACGAGACCAATCGACTAATGGCATCTTTGGCAACACCTCAGCATGGCTAGTCCTAGAGATAACATTCAACATGAAATCGTGCACAGTACTCTTGCATACGTTCAAATACTTCGCGATTTTCCGAGTGCTCACCCCCTTATGCAAAAGCGTGGGTCCAGGAAGAGTGCGAGAAGATCCCTGTAAAGGTTTGCACTAACCTCGTAGATAACATGCCTTGGAGGGTGTAGGTGGTGATCAAGGCCAAGTGTCGGTTGACTAGGTACTAGTTTTGCTAGTAACTAGTTTGCTGCCTGTCCCTGGTACAAATTGTCCGGATGTGCTGTTATTAAATGTTGTCGTCTTGAAGGACCATGAAATATACTACTCTGGTTTTAGGAGATTTGAGTGAGTGCTCTAACTGCTCCTCTCTACGTGTATGGCCACCATGCATTAAGGCTTAATGTTTATAGCGTACAGCTCGTCAAAATGTAAAAATATGCTAAACATGTGGACAATTGTTTCCGCCACTATACCAGCAAGTGTCCCACTCGCAACATCACCTGCAGTAGCAGCTGCAGGACATAGTCGTGTGCCATCACCAGCAGTCCGAGGGCCACCAACCGAAGCAGACCAACTCATGCCAAACGCTCGAGGAGTTTGCCGCAGTCCCGCAACAGTCGTCGCGTTTTTCTCCAACACCAGCTTGTATCAGCGCTCCCCCGGCCATCGTGCTCCCGACGACATCTGGCACCAACGCCTTGGTCACCATGCAAACAGTACAGTTCTACAAACAATCCAAGCTGGAGTATTAGAAAAAGACGCCCTCCTCACAACGAGCGGACAAGAGCTTCGACGACCTCGCGCCAGATGCTTCACGTGTCCTGAAGCCGATCTTCCACACCAACCCTTTCCGTCGCATCATAATCCAAGTGCACCTGCATACGCACCGATGGAAAAGGTTTACAGCGACATCTTAAATATGCCGCGAGACGATAGTAAAGCAGACTTCAACTATGTCATCACGTTCATCGACGCAACAACAAGATACGTCTGGCACTACAACCTCAAGACACGCGATCAAGCATTCGAAGCCTTCACGACGTGGCTCCCCATCGCTGAACGAGAATCAGGAACTCAACTCAAGAGCTTCCAGTCAAATGGTGCACTGGAATACCAGTCACAACGATTCAGGAACTACTTGGCGGAAAGAGGAATCAGACGCCTGGTGTCTCTGCCCTACGCTCACCAGCAGAAGGGGTTCGCAAAAAGAATGAACCGGACCTTGCAGACAACGATGCGGAAGCTACTCCTGGGGATGAGACTGCCCAACACACTTTGGCCTGACGCGATGACCCATGCAGTTCACCTGCACAATTTGTTGTCCTCGTCATCACTTCCCAACAACGCATCATCGCACCTGCTGTGGACGGGAAAACAGGGCAACACAAAATTACTTCGAGTCTTCGGCTGCATGGTACAGTACAGACCCCACAGAGCACGCGCAGGACGATTCTCTCAACGAGCATGATGGGGACTACACCTCGGCATCGCAAAACATTTCCAAGCATGGAAACTTCTCGACATACAAGACAAAAACGCCGTGGCCTGACGTGATGTGATTTTCTACGAACGACTGACATTGCAAATACAGAAGACCCCGCGAATGGCTTTGAGGGCCTTCGATCCTTCGCCGACCGTGCTGCCGAGGCTGACGCAGCAGAAGAAGACGTACCTGGAGCTTCGGATGCTGCCGGACCACTCCCTTACAGTTCCGTGCCTGTTCCACTCGACGACGACAATCCCTTCGATAGTAACAACCTCGACACCCATTACCACTTCGCCGACCAAGGTTACGTTACACCTCAACCTGTCGACACGAATGTCTCAGAACGCATCGGGCCAAACTTCTAACCTGATCCAGAAGATGGTGACGAAGCAGCCTATTCCGGGAATGAAAATTCCCCTCGACACAAACCCACGGGCCTGCAGATACTCGGCTTATGGGTCTCCATCCAGCACCCACCGCCGCCGTCTCCATGCGAGCCAACGACTCTGTCGCAGGCTCTGGGGGGGGAACACAAGGCGAAATGGAAGGAAGCAATGGAAAAAGAACTAAAGGCCCTCCAAGACCGAAACACGTGGAAGCTGGTACCTGCAACAAAAAACCTGCAGCAAAAACGTGCTCTCGGGAAAATGGGTGTACCGCATCAAGACTAATGCGGACGGCTCCATCGAACGATTCAAGGCTCGCTGGGTCGTACGGGGATTTGATCAGCGATACGGAACCGACTATACACAAACATTCGCCCAAGTCTCCCATCACACCTCTTTGCGCATCCTACTCGCCGTCGTGGCCATGAAGAAGCTACCACTACACCAAATCGACGTTGCAAACGCCTTCCTGTACGCACCGGTGGACGCCGAGATCTTCGTCAAGCAGCCCCACGGATTCATCGACGACCCCAGAAAAGTGTGCCAGCTGATAAAATCCCTCTACGGGATCAAACAAGCCCCGCGGCTTTGGCAGCAGCACCTTCACGGCCGCCTCGTTAGGATTGGCTTCCTACAGCTGCCGCACGACCAAGGCATGTATCGACTACAGAAGGAAAGAGGCTTTATCCTACTCATCGTCTACGTCGACGACCTGCTCTACATCAGCTCCACTACCGACATCGCCACCTGGTTCGAAGGGGAGCTGAGAAGTGACTTGACACTCAAGGTGTCTAGCACCGTGACCCAGTACCTGGGTCTGAACATCGTCGAAGACAACTCAGCATTCTACCTGCACGCTGGGAAGTACGCAGGTGCTGTCACGAAGAAATTCGGACTAACGCCTACTACAGTCACGACTCCCTACCGCTACGGGAGCAACAACGACACCTCCGCAAAACTCCCCGCGAAGCAAATCCAGGAGTATCAGCAGAAGCTCGGCTGCCTACTATTCGCAGCAGTAACCTGCCGACCTGACCTATCTTACAGCGCGAGCCAAGTGGCGACGCATTTGAAGCAGCCGGAACAAGAAGATCTCGAGGAACTAAATCGGGCACTACTCTACTTCGTCTCTACGACGACGACCGGACTTCCCTACAGTAAAGTAACGACATCGTCCGTACAACTACTTGGATACGTCGAAGCCGACCACGCAGGAGACAGGGAAAATCGACGCTCAAGGATGGGCTACATCTATCGACTAGAGCCTATCGGGACTATCTCCTGGCAGTCGAGCAAACAGGAACTAATCGCACTATCTTCGGCCGAAGCAAAATATATTGCCCTCTGCACTGCGACCAAGGAAGGACTCTACCTGCGAGAGTTGCTCGAGGAAGCAAAGATTGCAACCCTGCCCTTCCTCTCACTCTTTTGCGACAACCAATCCGCGATCAAAATCGCGAACAAAGACGGTTTCGCCAACCGAACCAAACACATCGCCCTGCGGTACTTCTTTGTCAAGGATGAAATCGCGAAGGGGAGACTTCAACTCAGTTACTGCCCCACGACAGAAATGGCCGCAGACTACCTGACGAAGAAACTGGCGAAGGCAAAGTTCGATTACTGCATGCTGCTGACCGGGCAGATAAACGTCACCGAATCTGAACACGTCAGCACTCTAGAAACGAAGGGGAGTGTTGGAAATACCTCAAGGACTTAAGAGTACAACCTGGACTTAGTCTCTGGAAAGATCCTAAGGGCTTTTTTCTCAGCCAAACAAGCTCTCTATTTTGTTGGCCCTCAACTGCTATCCTCTGGTTTTATCCCTCCCTCTTTAAATCACACAGCAAAATAGCAGAGTGGGGTCTCCCTTGAAAACAACCTCCTGAAAAAAGCTGAGTCTCTTTTTGGATGACGAGACGTCTGGTCGCAAGTGTGCAAAATTCCGTGCCGAATAAAATGAAAATATCAGAAATTCCCTCCCATTGGCTGGACCAAAATACGATGAGTGGTCTGATGTGAGAATGTGCTGTCCACGCAAACGAATCACAGTGAACGATAGTGTATTTAGGCAAGGCAATTAGATTCTCTTGCACATGCTTAGGAGTTTTCTGCACGCAAAACGGGTTGGAGGAAAGGGCCCAGGAACATTCAAGGGTGGACTAGAGATACGCTGCACCCTGCAAGAGGGTCTCACTCTTCCTGCACCACACTCAGGCCCCAAATTAGCCGGGTGAAATGCCCTGATTGCTCTGATTTGTCAGGGTGATTTTTTACATGGTCTTGAGGATCAGACTCACGAAATTTATTGCCCTGATCAGGCCGCTATTGTCAGATATGGCTCTCTTTCACTCCTCCACTGAAGGACCCTGAACCTCCATCCACTCAAACTCCAACTCCAACGAGGAAGGTGGTGATGCGTCGTCAACAGGGAAAAGGCATTTCACAGCCGAGGAAGTTTATGCTGATGCTCTGGACAGCTTTCAAACCCGTAAGGTCTTCTACATATCATTGGCTGCTGTGCACGAAAAATGACAGTGACTTGCCTGCTTTCAAGTGCTGTGTATGCACAGAACATGCAAGACTTACGGAAAAAAAAATGGCAAGAGCGGCAAAAGAGCTACCAACATCCAGGTGCTGGCATTGAAAAAACACGCTGGGACATCGCGACATCCTTGGGCTCTCGTGAAGCATGTCGAACTGCTGTAGAATGCCTTCAACCAGCAGCGCATTGACCTCTATCCACTCGCTCAAGATCTCAAGATGCTGCATGTGACATCACTTTTGGACGTGTTTTACTTGCTGCAACAAGCCGATGGAGACGTGCATACGTCTCATGTGTTACATGTCGTGTACATATTGTCATAAAAATTGCTTAAATGTCCTACAATTTCACCCAAACTCTCACTACATGGCTGTTCCACCCAGCTCAAGCATCTCCTGGCCAATCCCTCTATCGGCATCATCAATCTTGACGAGAGAACTGACCGATGCTGTGGCAAACACATGATTGTGTTTGCTACGTTCATCTGCGAGGACCGTTAATTGATGGAGCTCTTGGTGCTTCTGACGGTGGACAAGAATGATGCGGGCTTGCTCCTTACACTGCTTCTCTCCCACTTTCAGGCAATTGGTGTGGACCTCTGGCAGGTTTAGCATCAGCACCGATGGTCCAACAGGCTTGTCTCTCAGCTGTGGGTGCATGTCCTGCACATTGCCTCCTGTCACAGCATAGTGCATTGGTAAGTCGATGTTTCATTTTTAGATGCTTTCGGAATCGAAATCCACACAACCCTGGACACTAACCAGTGCAATGTTTGACTTTGCAGGAAGGCAATGGTGGCAAAGGCTGCTGCGGAAGACATATTGGCCTTTGAGATAGTCAATGATTTCATAACAGAAGTCGCCGAGTTCTTGTGCTGCTTGGGCGCTTGGCACCAGTACTTATTTGAGGCACAGGATACCTTCAACAACACCAACCTCGAGCTGCAAGGGATTCGCAGAATCCGGCGGCTCTCACGCGGTAAGGATTTTATGTGGCTGCTGGCCATGCTTCTGGCCGTTGTCATCATGATCATGGAGCTCACAAATGCTAAGTTGCTGGCTGTTGTCAAGAGCTATAATTTCTAAGAAATATCCTGCACTTTCTGGCTGATGTCCTTGAGCAGCTCAACATCTTGAACAAGTGCTTCCAGCAACGCGAGGTTAGTCTCTTATTCACTTGTGTTATCTGCTTACTGCGTCCTTCTACACTTTATGGGCATGCTTGAGAGCCCATACGTTGACTGGAGAGGTGACTTCGGTGAGACCCCGAAGGAGTGCCTCGTCAAGTTCATCACCCGTCACGGCCTGTTTGGTTCTCCCAAGGTCATCGTTGATGGAGTAGACCTGGATGGCCCGCCAGTCCGCTTCAGCATAAAACACTTGTTCACGGAGCTTGAGGGCTACCCCGGGAAAGGCACATACGAGGGGTGTGTGATAATTGCACGGCGATTGCAGAGTGGCTCATGAAGAACCTGGAGGACCGGCTTGGGGACTTGGAGCAGCTTTTGGGATGTCGCCTCTTTTCTCGCTCGATTAGGAACGCTCCGCCAGGCATGCGTAGTGCCTGGAGTGGTTTGACTTGCTCGTGATGTTGTATCAGGCTGAGGAGAGCCACGGGATTCTGCCAGGTGCACGGTTTGTCTCAATTTTACTTACTGCTTTCATCCCCGTATTCTCTTGTTGACTCCTCATTTGGCAGGCGCGTTTAAAGGAGATAGACCAGAGGAAGGTTCGAACCTAGGCTTGTAAGGCTCAATGTTGTTGGTGATAAATGTGTAGTGTTCTTTGATGTAGTTTGCTCTAGCTGGTTGATGGTTGGCTAGGTTTGATCTCGTTACCTTCCCAACCTGTACGACCCCAAACCCACTACAACATCTTTGATGTTGCAGCTGTGGCACTTGGGACTGTTAGGGTTTGGTCCAGGGCGAGGGTTGGTGCTGTTTGACAATCACATACTCCACATCTAACTCCTTGCCCTCTCGTTTTTACTAGGTGATTCATGGCTGCCTAGCTAAATCACCAAAATATCCCCTCGCACTGATTTCGTCACAATCGGCGGCTCAAATATTGGTTATGAACGTGCTTTACCATTCTGAAAATTAGAGATTAAGAACTTTCCAATGCGTATAAACTCATTTCTAGAGCTGCACGCAATGTTCTGTTGAAGTTGTCACACTTAATCCCTAATTATTTTTCTCCAGATTTGCACGATTCCCATCAGTTGGCATGAAGTTCTATGCCAGCCAAACTGCCATGCTCAAGGCCTCAGATTAGAAGGTCCATTACCCCAATCTAGCGGGGCTGTGGGTGGCAATGGCGGTACTACCTCCAGGCACCGTGGAGTGCGAGCGCGGGTTCTCCTGCCATAACTCTATCAAGAGCTGGCAGCGTGTGAGCCTCAAAGATTCTAGGCTGTCTGATCTGAGATGGTGTTGTTGCTCGACTATCAGCAGATTATCCTGCCATAGTAGAGATCTGGAGGGCTGTAAGATGAAAAGACCCTTCTCCACCTTTTGAGCATGTGTGCAGCACAAGAAGGGCAAGGGGGATGAAAGAGGATTTTATGGACCCACGGATGGTGAGAGCAAGAGGAGGATGTAGACGTAGTTGCTGATGACATGTAATGCACTGTTTTATGAACGTTTTGATTTATATTAACACTTGTCTTTCAGAAAAGGGAAAGGATTAACCAACGCTGAAAAATCAGTCATTTTGCGAGCAGGGGTGCGGGAAGGCTTGGGCTGCAAAAGGTGCTTAAATCCATTGGGAAAGGATGATGAATCAGCGTGCCCCAAAACTAATATTATGACATGCTGGTACTCTTATACCTTAGACCCCCACAACACCTTAGGCCGTACTGATTATTTGTTGTAAAAAGTAATCTCTGGTGTTCTCATTGCCACAAGACTGAAACCCCCTTGTTTGCATTACTATGGTTTTATTTCGAGTGCACATTCTGAAAGCTCGAGCTCCCTTTACCGGTTCCACTCTACGATTTTGCCTTCTGAGAGAGCAGCTCGTAATCACATCATGAATGATGACAAATTAAGATTAAGACTGTCACCCACCCATGTTGTTGGAGTCCAGTACCATCATGACGCTTGACGTGGTGTTGCCAGTCGGAGACCTCCGACCTCGCTTGAAGTAATGCTGGGTTCATCGCGATTTCCTCGCACCAAGTTTTTTTACCTTGGTTTTTTTTCTCTCACGAGGTTTGCAGCTCTTGCACTATGCATTATAGTAGGGCTCGAGGGCTTTGTCTTTAGAACATAGTTTACTTACAGAAAGCAGGGAGGGATGCTTAGGTTTACACGATAGGGGTACAATATCAGGTCGTATATATGAGTACACCCATCCCAATGTAAACACCCTGGGAGTGCTTCATGAAGGGGGAAGAGGAGGGGGGATGGGGGGGGGGAGGGCGTGGGGGTAGAAGAGGGGGGGGGAGGGGAGGGGGGAAGGGGGGGTGGGGGTGAATGGGGAGGGGAGTGCCTTCTGTGGGAGATTATAGTATGCCTGAATAGAAGATATGGCAAAATTGTAAGCAACCCTACTACTGTACATGTAGGGTAATCATGACATCATGCCTATAAGGCAGAGACAATTTTATGCAGCATGCTCTATGACTCATATTTGGATTTTCTTATTCTAGAAATAGATTGCGATCCCATTTTTGAAATTGTACTTTTATATCCTAGTTGGATTAGGAATGTTTTCGTGGGTTGGGGTGTAGACACAAATTCCAACCTCACCCAAGTGTGATCCCCCCAATCTCTAATCACCCTATTTGAGATTCTTGAGATTCCATTGGGGATTCCCCCCGATTCATCCCTTCATCCAAGTCCACCCACCTTGCCATGTACTTATAGAGCTTTGTGATTCTTACTTAATTGATATTTTTAGCTCAAGTTCTTACACGGTATTAGAGTGACCCATCCACACTTGCGGATTACGTTCCTAGACTTTATGCGTGCTCGCCACATGCTTCTCTTCATCACGACATTCGTCCCTAGTCGTCGATTTTTTTTTACGCGCTCTATTCTCTAGTCGCGCTTCGTCGGACGGTTCCATGCTCGACCTCGTCGATCTTCCCATCTCGGAAGCTCTCACGCTTCACATTGTTAGTTTCCACCTTGGCCCAACTTCATCAATCATTAATCTTGGTCGTCACGTAAAACTCGTTTTCGACTTTCCCCTCGGATCTCGTAGAAATAGACGAAACCCCCCGCGGAATCGCTTCGAGGAACATCTTGCGTCAAGCGATAGCAGGTACACATGTGAAAGCGGAGCGGAGCTGGTTGCAAAGCCGTGTAGCTGCAGGACAGGGCCTGGGGGTGTGCGGGGGGGTGTGTGGGTCTGGGGTTAGAATTAGACGTAGACTTAGTGTTAAATCGGCACTTTTAACAACTTTTTGCTGATGCTAATTCCTCCTTTATGGCATTTCGACAGCCGCCATAGTGATTTTCGATAATAAGCGTCAATCAATTTTCAGAATCGCCTTGCTGCGCGCCACTTCGGGAAACTAAAATGACTTACTCTACCACCTCGTTCGCCAACCCGATCCCACTTCTACGTTTCAAGTCAGACGCCACTTGCTCCAACTACAAGGCTTGGCATTATGGGGTTGACAAGCACCTAATCAGTCGGGAGGTGAAGGGGCTCGAGCTCATCGATGTGCTCCTCAACATAGGCAAAGGCAAGGAGCCTCCAAAGCCCAAGAAGCCCACCAAACCAGTTAATGTCGCCGCCGAAGCACTCTATGCCGCTTCACTGCTCAAGTACAAGAATTGGGAGGAGGCTGATGGAGCAATCATTAGTGTCACTTCTCCTCCATAACTCGTCGAAACCTACCACAACTACCCGTCCGCCAATAGCTTTTGGCTCTACCTTGAAGACTGCTTCCTCAACAAGACTGTAGTGGGAGTTTTCATACCATTCCCAGCATGTTCGAGTTGTGGTTATAGGACACCAATGTGCAGTCCATCCATTGTGAACTGAAGCAGCTGGGAATGGTCTTCCCCAAGCAAGCCCCTACAGCCGCACTCCTTGTCGGCCTAACACCGACATACAAAGTAACACGCAAGATGCTTTTGGGCCTTGCTCCAATGGACCTCACCTTCATCAAAATCTCATCCACACGTCTTTCTGCCAAAAACGACAACTTCACTGAAGCCAAGGTCAACGCCATTCAGGCCTATGCCACATCAGATACATTCAAGCGCAACCGCTTCCCCACATGTCCCTACGTCATCGAGCATGGCCCTCGTGCCGGTTAGATGTGTGGTGGCACCAACCACTCCCTTGCCTCCTGCATCAAGAAGAAGGACGACGAATGGATAAGATAGGTGCTGCATTGCATGCCTTGTATGCTGACGCTTCTAGTGTTGCTGGATCATATTACCCTGTGTACTCTAGTTTAGGCGTAGCACCCTTGTGTAGCTTAGCCTCCCCTGCTGCGTCAGGCGTAGGACTGCCTAGTTTGCCTAGCCTAGTTTCTGCACCGGCTCCGTTCCCGGCCTCCGCTCCTGCCTCGCTGTCCTTCACTCTCGACTCCGGTGCTTCTGACTGTTTCTTCCGCGACCGCTCCACGCTCACGCTGCTCGCAGCGCCTGCTGTTGTCGCTCTCGCTGACCCCTCTGCAGGTCCTGTCGTCGCTCGCAGCTCCACTTCCCTTCCCTGTCCAGCCGTTCCCTCAGGCTCTCTTACAGGCCTCCACGTTCCCTCGTTCTCTAGGAACCTGGTTGGTGTCGGCTGTCTTCAGGACCTCGGCGTCACTACCACGTTCCCTGGGCACGAGCGGTTCGCTGTCTGTACCCAGGCTGTCTCAGGATCCCCCCTTGCCACGTTCCCCCGGGACCTAGTGTCTGGTCTGTTTACCCTCGACACCGCTTCCCCCCCGGTTGGTGCGTCCTCCCATGTCGCTGCAGCTTGCTCGTGTCGGTCCCTCACTCACCCGTCCTTGTTGTGGCACCACCACTTAGGCCACCCTGCTCTCCCACGTCTACGTCACATGTCTCAGCACGGCCTTGTCTTTGGCCTCCCCGCGTCGCTCCCCGCCCTCCCCCCCTCGCCTGCTCCACAGTGCACGCCTTGCGTCGAGGGCAGGCTCCACCGTGTCCCTCACTCCTCCTCGCTTTGCCCTGCTACTGCTCCCCTACAGACCCTGCACCTGGACGTTCGGGGCCCCTCCCCCGTCCCTGGACCGCGCGGTGAGCGCTACTTTCTTGTGCTCGTCAACGACTACACGCGCTACACCACGATGTTTCCCCTTGAGCGGAAGGTCGACGTGCCCGACGTTCTTCTCCCGTGGGTTGTAGCTGCGCGTCTTCACCGCGGTCTCCCCGTGCTGTGTCTCCACTCTGACCGTGGCGGCGAGTTCGCCTCTGGTCGGCTTGGACAGTTCTGTCGTGCGAAGGGCATCACCCAGTCGTACACCTTGCTGGACTCGCCACAGCAGAATGGGGTTGCTGAGCGCCGCATCGGCTTGGTCATGGAGGTTGCTTGTACCTCCATGATTCATGCCGATGCCCCCCATTTTCTGTGGCCGTTCGCTGTTCGCTACGCTGCTCACCAGCTTAACTTGTGGCCACGCTCCCAGCAGCCGCAGGTTTCGCCGACCCTCCTCTGGACCGGGTCCCCTGGTGACGCGTATGCGTTCCACGTCTGGGGCTGCCTTGCTCACATTTGTGCCTCTGGCAAGGACAAGCTCACTGCCCACACTGTCCCCTGTGTCTTCCTCGGTTTTCCCCTGGACTCGTCTGACTGGCTCTTCTACCACCCGCAGACTCACTGCTTCCTTCAATCTCGTGACGTCACCTTTGACGAGTCTGTCTCCTTCTTTCGTCGCTTCCCTCACCGAGTCCTCCCGATTTCCCCCCCCTGTTCATTGCTCCCTCTCCCCCGGTAGCCCCTGCTCCTCTCCCGCCTCGTCCTGCCCCGTCTGGTGTCTCTCATGTCACTCCCCTCCCGTCGGTTGTCCCCGTTGAGGAGTCTGCTGACTCTGGTGGTCCTCTCGGCCCGTCTGTACCGCGTCCCCCTTCCCCGGTGTCTCCCCCTCCACTGACGCAGTCGCCATCGCTGTCGCCGCCGCCGCCGCCGCCGCCGCTGCCGCCATCGCCGCTGCTGCCGCTGCCGCTTTTGGCCTCTGGCGTTGAGGAGGGTGTTCATCCTGCGGCCCCTGGCGTGGTCTGTGCTGGCGGGCCTGGGGGTGCTGCTGGTGCTAGAGAGGGTTCTCGCTCTGGGGGTGTTGGTTCTGGGGGTGCTGCCGTTGAGTGTTCTCCCGGCGGTTGTTGTGCGCTTGTCGGTCCGGGGGTCGAGCACCAGCCACTGCAGCAGCCGCAGCAGCTGTCGCCGCCGGTCTCCGCTCTTCGCCTTCTTGGCCTTCCCTCCCCTGACCGCTTGCCGGTGTCTCCCCCGTCACCTTCTCACCTTCCTGTCTACGGCCCTGTGTTCCCGCCGCCGGAATCGTCTCCGCCCCGTCTTCCTCCTCGTTCCCCTTTTGTGTCCCCTCTGCTGTCTCCTGACCCTACACCTCCGTCCCACGTTTGGTCTCGCCACCCCTTACGTGCTCGTCTCGTCTCTCCTGTCCTGCGCTCCCACCCTATGTTGTTCCGTTCCCACTCGTCTCGTCCTCCCCTCCTCCCGTCGCCTCCTCCCTTGTCGCTTGTTGTTGCACCTCCTCCGCTGTCTGACTACCTCCGTGCCGCTCGTCCCCTTGTCCCTCGGGTTCTTGCCTCTCTTGTTACCGACCCGTCCGTTCTTGTCTCGCGCCTTGACGCACTTGTTGCTGCTGTCGCTGACTTCGCCTCTACCCGCCGCCTTGACTACGCCACCGCTCTGGTCTCTGACCCTGCCCGTCCTCTGTCTGTCAGGGGTGCATCTGCCCTTGGCAGTGACGTTCTAGAGGACAGGCAGTACGAGCTTGCTTTCCTTTCCGAGGCAGCTCCCCATCTCTGCTCCATGCTGCTAGTCCCAGAGAGTGACCAAGACGCCTTCGACATCCCGACCCCTCGCACCTACGCTGAGGCCACCTCGGGACCCTGGGCCTCTCAGTGGATAGCTGCCATGGAGCAGGAGATGGCATCTTGGAGGTCCACCGGCACTTACGTAGACGCAGTTCCCCCTCATGGGGTGAACGTAGTCGATGGTCGGTGGCTCTTCAAGGTGAAGCGCCCTCCTGGTGAGCCGCCTGTCTTCAAGGCGTGCTACGTGGCCAGAGGCTTCAGCCAGCGCAAGGGGGTGGACTTCTTCCAGACCTTCGCTCTGACCCCGAAGATGACTACTCTTCGGGCGCTGCTACACGTAGCAGCACAGCGCGACTACGAGCTACACTCCCTCGACTTCTCTACTGCCTTTCTTCAGGGCAGCCTACACGAGCAGGTCTACCTGCGCCGACCACAGGGCTTTACTAGTACCTTCCCCCCTGGGACCCAGTGGCTTCTCAGGCGCCCGGTCTACGGCCTGCGCTAGGCTCCCCGTGAGTGGCACGACACGCTGCGTGCCATGCTAGCAGACCTGCAGTTCTTTCCGTCCTCTGCTGACCCCTCGCTGTTTGTGCGTTCCGGCCAGACTCCGTTTTACATTCTTGTCTACGTAGACGACCTGGTCTTCGCCACTGCCGACAGGGACGCACTGGCCTCCATGAAGGCCGAGCTGCTGAAGAGACACACCTGCACTGACCTTGGAGAGCTGCGTCACTATCTTGGCCTGCAGATCTCCAGGGACAGAGCAGCACGCACTATCACTCTAACACAGTCACACCTGGTGCGTCAGGTCCTTCAGGGGTTCGGTCTTCAGTTCTCCTCCGCACAGCCCACTCCTCTACCTGTAGACCATGGACTCTCCGCTCCCATTCCTGTGGAGCCAGTAGAGCCCAAGGGCCCCTACGCAGAGCTGGTGGGTTGCCTTATGTATTTGATGAATTGCACTCGCCCAGATCTCGCATACCCACTCAGCATCCTGGCTCGCTTTGTGGCCACTGGCAGACACCGGCCACAGCACTGGTCGGCCGCTAAGAGGGTTTTGCGATATCTAGCAAGTACATCGGGCATGGGGTTAGTGCTAGGAGGACGCAGGCCGGTGGTCCTCACTGGGCACACAGACGCCTCTTGGGCAGACGACTCTGAGACTCTCAGGTCATCTCAGGGCTACTGTTTTAGCCTTGGTTCGGGTGCTATCTCTTGGAGATCCACTCGTTCGTCGTCTGTTGCTCAGTTCAGCTGTGAGGCTGAGATCTACGCCGGTGCCATGGCGGCACAGGAGCTCCGCTGGCTGACCTTCTTGCTCACAGACTTAGGTGAGCGGTCTAGCTCTGCCCTGGTCCTGTACGCTGACAACAGGGCCATGATTCTCCTGTGTCAGGAGCCTCGGCTTGAGGGCAGAGCGAAGCATATTCAGCTGCAGTGCTTCCTCCTGCGCGAGCTACAGCAGTGTCGCCAGGCCCGTGTAGTACACTTGGCCTCAGGTGCCAACACAGCTGATATCTTTACAAAGGCGCTTGCACCTAAAGATCATCAGCGGCACTGTGTACAGCTTGGTCTTGTCCCTGTAGCTACTCACTTGTTAGGACCCTGATTGCGTACTCTCTGCTATATCTATATACCTGTCTGACTGGCCTTGTGGCCTTACCTCCAGTGGCTGGACTAGTATTGCCGCCCTGGTCTGCTTTGTTCTTGTTTGTAGTCTTGTTGACTGGTCTCAGGACCCTTACCTCAGTGGTTGGACTAGTAGTGCCACCGTGAGATGTGTGCTTCTTGCTTGCACCACCCCTTCTCTAGCCTAGGGGGTGTGTCAACTTATACATATAGTGTATGTAGAAGTTATAGGCTAGACTAGGTGTGTGCTTCTAGTGAGTACAACCCAACAAGTATATGTCCTAGGTTTCTCTCACTAGTAAAACTATTATTGTATTCTAACACTTCTGACGTGGCAATTTCTTCGTCAGGAAGTCAGCACTCATCTCGCCAATTGAACAGTGGGTGAGGTTCACTTCGTCGTTGTAGATTTCATCCTTCACAAAGAAGCCTCATAAGGATGATAAATTTTGAAATACATATGAAAAAATTCAGATTATGACAAGTTTTGTAAAGGAGTATGCAATAAGGAGTCATTTGCTCCGTATCTTTTGGCAGGTCCACAGACCTGCCACCTAGTCCACTCATTTCTAGATCTCAATCTAGAACAGCACACACGCTAAGTAGTGATTTGGATAGGCTTCCTCTCCAATCAACTACTTAATCTAGGATGGTTGCTCCTGCACATGGCGCGATAGTTGTCGCCGCTCAAGCGCATGATGAGATCGCAGTCACTGCTGCGAGATTTCAGCTTTTGTTGCCGCGCGCAATGAGATTGGTGCAGCTGCTGTTACGAGCGCATGATCGCTGCTGGCTGCTGCTCCGTGTGCACGATCGCATCATCTGCCGCCAGTGACGAGACTCATGTTGGTGATATGAGATTTCCGCCGCCGCTGCTGCTTTTGCGAATGACAGATTTGTGATTTTCAACACTGCTGATGCAACCAATGAAGAACTTGTTCATCCCACTGATAACCGAGATTCCCACCGCCGCCGCTGCTGCTGTGCAAGACGAGCTCTTGTTCCCTTCATTGCAATGGGTGACGACGTGATTCCCATCACGACAATTCTGCTGCTGCAAGTGACAAGACTTTGCTGCTGACAGGGACGAAATGCTGGTGCTGCAAGCGACGAGATTCTGCTGCTGACAGTGACGAAATTCTGGAGCTGCAAGTGACGAGATTCTGCTGCTGATAGTGACAAAATTCTGGTGCTGCAAGTGACGAGATTTTGCTGCTGAAAGTGATGAGATTCCGCTGCTCCATGTGACGAGATTCTGCTGCTTACAGTGACAAAATTCTAGTGCTGCAAGTGACGAGATTCTGCTGCTGACAGCGACGAAATTCTGGTGCTGCAAGTGACGAGATTCCACTGTTCCATGTGAAGAGATTCTGCTGCTCTAAGTGACGAGATTCTGCTGCTGAAATGACGAGAACTTCTCTGCTGCAACTGTCGAGATTTCTGCTGGTTGCTTCTGCGCATGGGGAGAACGTCATTGCTGCTGCTGTGCACAAGGGACCGCAGCTGCTGATGCCACAAGTGATAAAAGTTTTCGCTGAAGCTGCTGCTTCGGACGAGGATGAAAACACTGCCATTACTGCTGCAACCAGTGATTAGATCACCACCGCTGCTTCTGCTGCTACGAGTGATGAGTTTCCGCTGCTGTTGCTGCTTCAAGTGATGAGTTCTCGTGGCCGCACCGCTACCAGTGTTGCGATTTTTATGGCTGCTGCTGCTGCTGCTGCTACCGTGTGAATTGAGATCGGCCAATGCTGCTGCGCTGGGCAGCTGCCACTGCTTTGAGGGACAAGGGTGGCGGTGCTGCTGCCGCGTACGACACGCTCATGCTCCTGCTGCAACTGTGCCTCAGGCAAACCCGTAGTAGTTGCCGCAGGCGTAGGAGGTTTATATCGCAGCTGCCGCCCCAGCCGCATGCGGAGTAAATGTCTAAGACGCAGTCGACGCTGCCGTGGGGAAGGTCCCACGATCCTGGCTGTTTGCGGCAGCCTCCAGAGAGATTTACGTGGGGAACAGCCACATTCTTGTTGGTGGACAGTGGCATTTTGCCAATAAGATTGTTGGTGTCCCATGAAGACTCTATGGACCTGGACGGAGGAGCATTGAGAAATGAATTATTGGCCTGGGAATAACAATACCAAAAGATTTTCATATATGCTCATTTGAGCGGCACATTGAGTGGAAATGAAAAAAAAAAAAAAAAAAAAAAAAAAAACGAACATCGTGGGCATTTTTGGGACTTGCGAAATGCAATATTGGGAATAACGACCTTGTCACCTTGGTGATGGTGGACAATGCCTTTCAACCAATAAAGGGTCGCAACCGGAGGTTGCGATTGACTGTTGCGACTGCAAGGGTGGTAACTGAACCGACAATCGAGTCGCTGTGCGACTCGAAAACCGTTCCTTCAACAGTATTCTACAACTGCTTAATTTCTTATTTTCTATATATTGCTGTATGCTTGTTTCTTTTAATCAATCACTTGCTCTCACATACTAGTGCAAGGGTTCAACTACTCAACACTTCCGCTGCACTACTCAAGCGTTTTATACAAGTGGGACTTAGTCTGTGAAAAGATCCCAGGGCCTTTCTCAGCCCAACATGGTATGAGAGCTGGTCAGAGACCAAACTCCCGTCAACAACATCCTATCTGCAGTCAGCATATCAAAAGCTTCATTGACTACAAGACATGGACAACAAGGGCAAGAAGTCTTCTACGGGCTCACCAAGCGCCCAAGCCACACAACCCGGCACCTCTGGACTACACACCTCAGGACTACAAACCGAGACCGGCGCTGCTCAAGAAACAACAGGAAGAGTACCAGAAATGGTGACCCCTTCACCCTCTTAAGGCGTGGATCCGAACCTTATGGAAAGGTTCTTCAGCTTCGTGTCGCACTTTTAGCGGCATCAGCAGACAAGGACACATGTGCAATCAACACAAAGCAACAGAGGAAATATGGGGTTAGCACCAATGAGCCTCGACAACTCATCATTCGGGCGGCACAACCAAGCGCCTACCTTTGCGCCTTATCACTCTTCACCAGGGACGTTCGAGTTCATGCCACCCCGGGCTCAACCGACAGCAGCTGCATCACAATATTCACCAAACAAGATATTAAGTCTACAGGTGCTGTTTTCAGACGTGATCAAACTGCATACATCTTCACCGTTCAACGGACATAACTTTTTTACCTGGAGCTTTGAGTTCGAGCTACTGATGGAGGCTGTGCACCTCTTGGGATACTTCAACGGGTCCCTGCCATTTCCAAGCAATGGCACTGCAAAAGAGCAGGAAATCTTCACTTATCAGTCGCTGCTGGCATACACAGTTCTCCTGCGAAACGTGTCACCACAAGAGCAACAGAGCATCAGAACGTATTGGAGCTACGGAAACTCCGCGGAGCTCTCTTGCCATCATCTGAAATGCCTCTATCAGGCAAACGAAAGCGTGACGCAAAGAAGACTCATGCAACAGTTGACAACAATACAAATGAAGACCGGGGAAAAGGCGATGCAGTATATGAGTCGCTGCCAGACACTTTGCGACCGCCTGCTTCGGTGCGGAGGTACAATCACTGAAGAAAACTTCGTGACACTTGTTCTCGCCGGGCTCGGACCAGAATGGAGAACCACCCGCTCGCTTCTTCGCGCCCACGGACGAATTTCCGAGATGCATCCCTACGCCGAGCTTCATGCTGAACAACAGGAGATGGACCTGTTTGAAGGAAGACAACCACGAAGCAAGGAGCAACCGTTAGTCTTCTACACTCAAAGAAGAAACGACAACAACCACAACCAACGCGACAAGCAGAACCAACATGACACCAGAGGACTCACCATCGTGCCGCCGTTCTGCCACAATTGTCAGACATCCGGACATTCCAAGGTCAACTGCACATGCCCTCGAGTTTTTCGTCCAGTAGACCCGCAAGTCGCCTCCACTCAAGCAAATCCGCCAAGTCGTTCTTCTACACCAGCACAAGGCACACCAAATATCGTCAACTGCATGGTACGAATCGACAGCTGCACACCCGGGTCCCCACCCACTTACACTCCAGACGAAGAAGAGCTACCACGGCCATGCTTATAAGGTCTTCAGGTCAACCCCACGTATGCTGCATTCGCCAACAACAAACCCACCGGGCGAAACACATGGTTCTTGGAAAGTTGCTGTGGCCAACACATGTGTTCCTGATAACAAACAGACAAGGAGTCGTTCAGCTTCAGTCAATGGAGACAAACGTCATACTGTAACTCAACCAAGTTCTCATCATCGACAATTTGGGATACAATCTATTAAGCGTCAGCAAGTTAATGGCGAAAGGAATTCACCTGGAATGCGACTCGAACGCCAACGAATTTCGACTTTATCACGGGAAGGGCGGTCTCTTCATCGGTCGCGCTCTCCAAAAGTCAGGCGTCTTCGTGCTAGACTTCGTCCCCAACCGCGGTACTGCCAACAGCGACGGAATCGTGTCGTTCGCCGCCTGGACGCACCCGCCCGATCTTGACCCCGACTTCAGTCCAGGCGGGTTCTGGTACTCCAAAACCATCCCTGCAGCAGAAAGGACACGAGCATTAGCAATCATCCGACAAGAACGACAAGTACCAGCAAGTATCCCTTCCCCGACATCACCTGCAGTAGCTGCAGCAGGACCAAGCCGTATGCCATCACCAGCAATCCGAGGACTGCCAACCGAAGCAGATCAACTCATGCCCATCACCCGAGGAGTCTGCCGCAGTCTCGCTATGGTCGTTGCGTTCTACTCCAACGCCAACCTGTACCGGCGTTCACCCGGCCATCGCGCTCCCGACGACATCTGGCATCAACGCCTCGGACACCCTGCAAACAGCACAGTTCTTCAAACCATACAAGCTGGAGAATTAGAAAAAGACGCTCTCCTCACAACGAGCGGCGAGGAGCTTTGACAACCCCGTGCACGATGCTTCACATGCCCCGAAGCCGATCTTCCCCACCAACCTTTCCCGTCGCACCACAATCCAAGCGCACCTGCATACGCACCGATGGAAAAGGTTTACAGCGATATTTTAAATATGCCTCGAGACGACAGTGAAGCAGAGTACAACTACGTCATCACATTCATCGACGCAGCAACACGATACGTCTGGCACTACAACCTCAAGACACGTGACCAAGCGTTTGAAGCCTTCACGACATGGCTCCCCATTGCTGAACGAGAATCGGGCTCCCCACTCAAGATTTTCCAGTCAGACGGGGCACTGGAGTACCAGTCACAAAGGTTCAAGAGCTACTTGGTAGAAAGTGGCATCAAACGCCTGGTGTCCTTGCCCTACGCTCACCAGCAGCAGGTGGTCGCAGAGAGGATGAACCGCACCTTGCAGACGACGATGCGGAAGCTGCTCCTGGGGATGAGATTGCCCAACACACTTTGGCCTGACGTGATGACGCATGCAGTCCACCTCCACAATTTGCTGTCCTCGTCATCACTTCCCAACAACGCATCACCGCATCTGCTGTGGACAGGAAAACTGGGCAGCACAAAATTACTTCGAGTTTTCGGCTGCATGGTACAGTACAGACCCCACACAGCTCGAGCAGGATGATTCTCCCAACGAGCACGGTGGAGACTACACCTCGGAATCGCAAAACATTTTCATGCGTGGAAACTTCTCGACATCCAGGACAAAAACTTCGTGGCCTCACGTGATGTGATTTTCTACAAGAGACTGACGCTGCAGCATTACCTGGACAACATCGCCAACACAGCAGACCCCACCGACGGCTTCGAGGGCCATCGGTCCTTTGCCGACCATACTGCCAAAGTTGACGCAGTAGAAGAAGCCATACCTGAAGCCTCGAAAGCTGCCGGACCATTCCCTTACTGCTCCGTGTCCGTTCCACTCGATGACGACAACCCTCTCAATAGTAACAACCTCAACACCTACTACCACTTCGCTGACCAGGGCTACACTACACCTCAACCGGTCGACACAAATGTCTCTGAACGCATCGGGCCAAATTTCTTACCTGACCCCGAAGTTGGCGACGAAGCAGCTTATCCCGGGGATGAAAATTCCCCTCGACACATACCCACGGGCCTGCAGATACTTGGACTATGGGTCGCCGTCCAGAACCTGCCGCCGCCGTCGTCGCACGAGCCAACGACTCTGTCGCAGGCTCTGGGGGGGGAACACAAGGCAAAATGGAAGGAAGCAATGGAAAAAGAATTGAAGGCCACGCAAGACCGAAACACGTGGAAACTGGTACCTGCAACAAAGACCAATGGAAAGAATGTGCTCTCGGGGAAATGGGTGTACCGCATGAAGACTAATGCGGATGGCTCCATCGACCGCTTCAAGGCTCGCTGGGTCGTACGAGGATTCGATCAGCGATACGGAATCGACTACACGGAGACATTCGCCCCAGTCTCCCGACATACCTCCCTGCGCATTCTGCTCGCCGTCGCGGCCACGAAAAATTTACCACTGCGCCAGATCGACATCCCCAATACCTTCTTGTACGCACATGTGGACGCCGAGATCTTCATCGAGCAGCCCCACCGTTTCATCGACAATCCTACAAAAGTGTGCCAGCTGATAAAAACCCTCTACGGAATCAAACAAGCTCCATGGCTTCGGCAGCAGCACCTTCACGGCCGCCTCGTCAGGATCGGCTTTCTGCAGCTGCCGCACGACCAAGGGATGTACCGACTACAGAAGGGGGGGGACTTTGTCCTGCTCATCGTCTACGTCGATGACCTGCTCTACGTCAGCTCCACCACCAACGTCGTCACCTGGTTCAAAGGGGAGCTGAGTAGTGACTTAACACTCACGGTGTCAGACACCGTCACCCAGTACCTAGGTCTGAACGTCATCGAAGACGATTCGGCGTTCTACCTACACGCCGGAAAGTACGCAGGCGTTGTCGCGCAGAAATTCGAACTAACGCCGGTCGCAGTCGCGACTCCCTATCGCTACGACAACAGCGACACCTCCGCAAAGCTCCCTGTGAAACAAATCCAGGAATATCAACAGAAGCTCGCCTATCTCCTGTTCGCAGCAGTAACATGCCAACCGGATCTGTCCTACAGCGCTAGCCAACTGGCAACAAACCTGAAGCAGCCAGAGATAAAGCACCTCGAGGAGCTGAATCGGGCACTACTCTACTTTGTCTCTACGTCGACAGTCAGACTTACCTACAGCAAAGTAACACCGTCGTCCGTACAACTACTCGGCTATGTCGACGCCGACCACGCGGGAGATAAGGGGAATCGGTGCTCCAAAACGGGCTACATCTACCGACTAGAGCCTATCGGGACTATCTCTTGGCAATCGAGCAAGCAGGAAATAATCGCGCTATCTTCGGCTGAAGCGGAATACATAGCTCTCTGCACTGCAACCAAAGAGGGACTTTACCTGCGGGAGCTGCTCGAGGAAACGAAAATTGCGACCGTGCCCGCCTTCTCGTTATTCTGCGACAACCAATCTGCGATCAAAATCGCGAACAAAAATGGGTTCGCCAATCGAACCAAGCACATCGCCCTGCGGCATTTCTTCGTCAAGGATGAGATTGCGAAGGGGAGACTTCAACTCAGTTACTGCCCCACGACAGAAATGGCTGCAGATTACCTGACGAAGAAACTGGCGAAGGCAAAGTTCGATTACTGCACGCTGCTGACCGGGCAGATAAACGTCACCGAATTCGGACACGTTAGCACTCCAGAAATGAAGGGGAGTGTTGGAAATACCTCAAAGACTTGAGCGTTTCTGAAGTGTAGCACTACACTCGAGGAAATTCGTATCGGGTACGCGAGTCAACGGAGGTTACACGAGGAGGTTGGACGAAAGAATACGAAAGGACGAAGGGAATCAAAGGGTCGCAACCGGAGGTTGCGATTGACCGTTGTGACTGCAAGGGTGGTAACTGAACCGACAATCGAGTCGCCGTGCGACTCGATAACCGTTCCTTCGACTGTATTCTACAACTTCTTAATTTCTTATTTTCTATATATTGCTTTATGCTTGTTTCTTTTAATCAATCACTTGCTCTCACATACTAGTGCAAGGGTTCAGCTACTCAACACTTCCGCTGCACTACTCAAGCATTTCATACAAGTGGGACTTAGTCTCTGAAAAGATCCCAGGGCTTTTCTCAGCCCAACATCTTTCTCGTCGAAGTCTTTAGTCATGATCTGTTGAAGTGAACCATGTGTCGAGAGAACCGTTCGGGTTGCCCTTGAGAAGATCCTCGAGGAAGGGCCACAAGTGCAGAGCCTGGAGGGTTATGGGCACACTTACCCGCTACTGAACAAGCCCTTTTAACTCAGTGGTTGGTGACTGAGTTCAATCACCATGATCAAGACTATCTGAGACTACAGTCCAATTGGGCACCGTACTTCTCACACGAGCTTGTGCAATGGATTTTGACTGCATTGCAGGAACAAAAATGATTGGTATAAAATGGAGGCATCAGTCCCCACTCGCGCCATTCAAATATTTTCGGAGCCAAAGGCTGGATCGGGCACGTGCATTAACGAGCACGCACGCTTTATTCTCTATTGGTGGCAAACCTATGACCGCCTATAATGGCATGCCTCTTATACGAATGCCACGTGGTGAAATCACACTATGACAATTACCGGCAAGAACAATTGGCAGAGACAATCGTCATGGTGCCTTACTCCAGCTAGTATAAACGACCCTTCCTTTAACCATGCTCTTCTCACTTCATATGCAAAACGTGTAGAGCATTAATCCACATATGTGGACCATCGTGGCAGGGTCCGATGCCATAATCATGCCTTAGCCCTTGCTATGGCAATATTATTAATACCTCGACCTCCAATCACCTACTACAGCGCGTGGTATCATCCTTGCCCATTATGGCATTGTCAACACCTTTGCAGCATTACAACCACCTTAGCCTCTTTCGTGTCGAGTTGGGCGCACATGTGTTCGCTAACTGTTATACTTTGCCAAGACCATCGTTTCAAATGACTTTGTGGTTTGATTGCATGCCCCCTAGGGGTGCCTTGGTTCCTTATCAACTTACACACCTATATTTTGCCCTAAATGATATATCGGGCTGCAGTCCAACGATGCAATGACACACCTGTCTCAGCATCCAGTATGTGTACAGTTGATATGGCTCGAAAAGTAGATAGTGCGCGTTGATCATTTGCTTATTTTCAGGGTCAATTTATCAGCAGTGTATCGCTTCACTTAAGTTGCATTTTCTTATTGGAAGACAATCGCCCATCATATGGTATCACATTGTTTAGAGTCATGGCACACCTGCTTGCCCTATCAGTACATGGCGAATGGAACGCTCCTTCACGCATGCCTAAGACAACATACATTGCATACACGCTATTATATGTTCTTGTTGTAACATGGTATACAGCTATTACTCGAAGCATATCCAGCTGTGGTACTTCCTCCTGCGCGAGCTACAGAAGCACCGCCAGGCCCGCGTAGTTCACTTGGCCTCAGGTGCCAACATAGATGACATCTTTACTAAGGCGCTTGCGCCTAACGATCATCAGCGGCACTGTGTACAGCTTGGTCTTGTTCCTGTAGCTACTCACCTGTTAGGATCCTGATTGTGTACTCTCTATTATATATGCCTGCCAGACTGGCCTTGTGGCCTTACCTCCCAATGGCTGGACTAGTACTGCCGCCGTGGCTTGCTTTAGTTTTGTTTGTATTCTTGCTGACTGGTCTCCAGACCCCTACCTCAATGGTTTGGACTAGTGGTGCCACCTTGAGCTGTTTGCTTCTTGCTTAGCTTCACCCCTTGTCTAGCGTAGGGGGTGTGTCAACTTATACATATTAGCTATGTAGAAGTTATAGGCTAGACTGAGGTATGCTTCTAGTGAGTACAACCAACTAGTATTTGTTCTAGGTTTCCACTTCTAGTCTACCATTCAGTTCTCACTTTAACACTTGTGCCTTCCAACAAAACATCCGATGCAAGGGTTGGCCTTTCTGCTTCCTGGCATGTACTAGCTCTATCGAGCTGTCTAATAATCGTGGGCATCCTTCTCATGCATGCGGAATAGTCAGGATATGTTATCATTGTTTTCGTCATTCGCCCACCTAGGTGGTTGCATGCTTCGCCCCAAGCTCACACCCTTATCATTTCTCGCAATACCTATGACGACTACTCTGCAGACTCCTTGAAGAGACTTGTCTTAATATGATAAAATTTTAAACACATATCAAAATTTAAAGATTAATGACAAGTTTTGTAAAAGAGTATGCAATAAGGAGTCATTTGCTCCTTATCTTTCGGCAGGTCCATAGACCTGCCACCTAATCCATTCATTTCTAGATCTCAATCTAGAACCCCTCCCTCCCTCCCATTTTATATGCCTCTCATATTGTATTCCAGGTTAGCATTCCTTGTTAGTTTGTTGGCCTTAGGCAGCCTATTCGTAGCGTATGTTATATACCTTGCCATGCAATATAGTGTGCTGCCTAACTGAGATTTGAAATGCTATTATGACGACTGCTCTGCAGACTCCTTGAAGAGACTTGTCTTAATCGATATTTTTCGTGCGATTGTCAAAGCCAAGCTTGTTGGCGATCTTTATTCCTAATTGGTTGTTGCAATGTAACGTAAAGGACTGCTGCGTTGTGATTTTTGCTTCCTCAAGTAGTTCGTGTAGGTAGAATCCTTGGCGAACAGCTACGGTTGCTGCGATGAATTCGACTACAGCAGATCCAAGACAATCTGTTCCTGCTTCTGTGAGTTCTAGAAGATAGGACCCATGGACTCTAGCTGGAAGAGAAAAACAATTCTAGAGCAGCGATTCTCAGCACCGCCGGCGTGATCTGTGACAACGGGGCTGACGAGGTCAACGTTAGAGGTTGTCTGTGTAGAGCAGGTTAAGCTGACATCAGGCGGCAAGATGAAGTATTGTAGAGCACGGCGTAGATCAAACAAATTCCCCCCTTCAGGTCGGTGAAGGAACTAAGCGAGATGGCTGGCAGCGTAGGATAAATCGGGACAGCAAGTGACGGCAGTGAAGAGGAGGCAGCGGAGCTGCTGCTGGTAGAGCTGATGACCGGAGGCCCTTAGGATGGTCGTGTCGGGAGCGTGCTTTTTTCGGAAGGTACGGTAGGGAGTGGAGATCTGAGGTAGGAGTGACGTCAAAGCATTGAGATAGAGTCTTGGCATATTTGGCGGCCGCGAGGTGAATCATCTAGTAGAGTAGGGGACCTTCAGACCGAGGAATTGCTTCACCTCAGGTGAGACCGTCACTTCAAGACGGCAGTGAATGTTCTTCTTAAAGCGTTCAAGGAGGGAGTCGCTGGCTCCTGTGTAGAGGATGTGATCAAAATAGACGGTAAGGAGGACGTATTCCTCCTTGTGCTGCAGACATTACTCATGGTCGTAGTTGGGTGAAGCCGATTGCAAGCAGGATGCTGTGGAAGTGCTGGTATCAGAGGTGAGGGGCCTATTTAATCCTGTCGAGGGGTTTCTTTAGGAGGCAGAAGTGGTGTTGCCATCTCCGTACCTATGAGGAGTGCAATTTTTACGTCGAGCTGGCATATCGGTAGATTCTTGTAGGTTACAATGGCGAGTGGAGTACACACGGAGGTGTAACGGCTGATAGACATGGCATCCACTAGGTTACCCATTGACATAGCATAGAGTCAGTATTTAAAAGGGATGGCATACTACTTCATGCGAGCCCTCATCTTCATCTGGATGTTGCGGTTGATTCTTTCAGCCGTGCATTGCTGCTCGTGCGCGTAGGTGAGAGAGAACATCCATTCGATGCCTATGTCTGCTAGATATTTGCAAAACACTTCGCTCTTGTACTCTAGCGCGCCATCGCGTTGGAAGATCTAGACTGGGGACTAGCACGTTTTGGTCGACAGAGTAAAAATATCAAAGGCCATTGAGCAATACTTGCAATTGAAGGACCAGACGTAGCGAGTGGAGGCATCGATGATGGTCATAGTGTAGTGTTTATCGTGAATTCTGCCTCGGGACAAGCACCGGAATTTTTTGTAGACTTTGTCAAGAGGAGAGTAACAAGTAGATCCAGGATTTCACAACGTGAACGGCTGATCTGCTAACGCTACTTCAGGACAAATATTACATGCCGTGGGATAATGTGTAGGCATCATGTTGGTGCCGTTCGGGAAATGCAGTGCTCGGGGTTTGAAAACTTGTGCCAGAGATCTTGTGAGGCGCGATAGCCCTGCAAGCGGTAGTAGTGGTCTGACATCGTGCTTGTGGTTGTGGCAGGTTCGGGTTCTGCTTCCGGCGCTAGAGTTGCGCCGGCGGCGTCTCCTTCGTCCATGGCGACTGCGAGGGCGGCGACTTGTCGGCAAACATCGGCGCGGATTTCCTATTGTGCTTTTGGTCAGTGGACCAATCGCAGGTAAGGCAAGCAATTCGTCGGTGACCATGTGGATGTTGACAACTATTGGTTGGACATCAATGAGGACAACAAGGAGGTATGACTTGATCATATCCTCGGGCTTTGCTTTGTCAGATTGTCCCCATCATCCACTCGTGCCCCACCTTGATTTGCTGCATTCCCATGCTTGTCCCCAGCAAGGTTCTGCTACAGATACACCCCACCTTGTTCCAGGAGTGTCTTGTGTTTGACGAGACGGATTGGGCGGTTGAGCCACTGGAGGAGCACCCCAATAGTTCCTTGAACCGTCCAGTAGGGGTCGTGGCCGGCAGTAGTGGTTGTGGTGGTGGCGGTGTGTGGCAGAGATTGGGAGGGGGGGGCTTTCGATACCAGCTTTGCAGGGTTGGAGGTTGAGAAGGTCGAAACTGAGCACGAGCGGCAGAGATCATCTGAGACGGCTTTTTCCAAGTACGGTCCAGCCGAGTGAACCCAGTGTTGTTGCGATCGATCGCTACGAGCCTCCAGCGTGAAGATCGTGCAGTCAGAGTCTCCAACTGTTCCCAGTCTGTTGAATTCAAGCACAAAACCCCATCCTCATTTTGTGCTTGTCTGATGTACTTTCCATCGTAGTGCAGGTGGAACTCCCTGGCAGTATCGAAGGTGAACTGGACTCCGCATGCCATCAGCTGTACCACAGAGAGAAAGTTGAATTATATTCTGTCGACAACAAAGTACGTCAGGGACGAGGATGCCAAAGTGGGAGTCGTGGAACTCGAGTATGGCATCGCCACTGCTTTCTACATGGAGGTTGGCATTGCTGGCGATGGTGACGTCGCATGCGCTACCGAGGGGAACCTTGTTGTAGACAGAGTTGCTGGCACTATTAAAATGCCTATCAGGAGATTTTTAGGTGGCATTGTAATCCCGTAATGGTACTCATACCAAGTTGAGATCATCTGCTCCCTATAACCTTTGGGATGCAAGTCCTTGAGTAAGGCAGCGGAAGTCTTTGTCGTTGGTGACCTTACCAGAATTTGGTTGTAAAATAGTAATGTTAATAGGGAGCCAGAGGGCTGTGCCAATAGGTTTTAGATGATAGACATTGTCAATACGTGAGTGCCTATTATCCTTCTTGCCGGTATGATCGGCGTCAACATAGCCAATAAGCTCAATCCTGGTAGAAAAGGCCTGGTGGTAGGTGAGACTGATAATGGGAGTTGAGGCGAAATAGAGAAGTGCTCGGTCGAGTTCCTCTAGATTATCCCCTTCAAGTAAATTAAGGTGGCGTAGCGAGCTGGCTGGCCGAGTATGACAGGTCCGGGCGGCAAGTGACAGCTGCGAAGAGTAGGTAGCCCAGCTTCTGCTGATACTCACGAATGCCGTCAAGCAAGAGTGCCATAGAATTGGCGCCGTTGTTCCGCTGGACGTAGCGATACGGAGTTGAGATACTGTAGCTGTCAGGGTGAAATCGAAGTGCTTGGCGAGTGTCTTAGCATGTTTTCATGCAAAGAGGTGAATTACGTCGGGCCGTCGCTGGTGTTGAGGCCGAGATACTAGCTGACCGTGGGGGAGTAAAATCCGTTCGGAGCCCCCCTTCAAACCTAGTTGCAATGGCGGTAGTGAAGCCGATGTACAGTAGGTGTCCATGTAGACGATCAGGAGGATGGAGGCGATGTCGCGTGAGAGGCGGTGCGTGCCCTGGTCCTGGGGCAGTTGGGCGAATCCGATGCATATGAGGTGGGCGTGGAGATGCTATTGCCAAAGTCAAGGGGCTTGCTTGATATTGTACAAGGACTTGATGAGCTTGCAAACTTGTGTAGGCTCTTCAGCGAAAGCGTGTGGCTGCTCCACGTAGATTTCAGCATCGAGAGGTGAGTAGAGGAAAGTGGTGGCGACATCGGTGTCGTAGTGAGAGATTCCAAATGGCGGTTGCGGCGAGCAGGATCCAAAGTAACGCGTGTCTGCATACTAGGGCGAATGTCTCGGTGTAGTTGCGGCCTTGCTGTTGATCGAATGAGCTTCCAAGTGTTCCTATCATGCGGCGCCTTGAGTTCCTTATTACCTGGCTCCCTCTATTTCTCCCTGTGTTTCCCTTCCAGCACCATGTTATGCAAATTCCTGTTCATCCTTCCTGCTACTCTCTGCTGTTGATGTGCGTAGGGAATGTTGGTGCAACACTATGGCTTGCACTCGGCTTGTCGTCCTTGTTCATGTGTGTGCATGCATGGCATGGAATGATTTGTGAGTCTATGTCATTGCTATCTAGTGTTTGTATGTGTGCTTGAATGGGTATCACAATGTGGTTTGTGTCGATCAACACATTAACGAGTTTTTACAACTCGCATGTCGAGTCGTCGTTTGCGCGTCGCATGTGTTTTTCTATTTTTGTCGAGTGTGAAGTGTCCATCGCGTTGCAGGTGTGTGCAGCAAGCCCTCATCAGCTCAGGAATCAAGACCAAGAGCTCAATATTTCAAGCCCAAGGGACACGGATAAATATAAAATAGTGAAAATAGGAATGCTACTTCGTGTAGTGTTACATTTCACTTGCAGCCCCTTGTTGGGTTTGTTTCGAGTCCCTTGTGGTTGGGGACTCTGTGGTGGTGTACCACCAACCTGGACCTCGGCTCTTGGGGTATGTAGAGGCTGGGAACCATCTCAATCTTGATTCTTCTTGCTAAGTTTGTACTTCTAAGACTATAGTGGCTGCTATACCTTCTGCCAGTCATACCGCCATAACATCATCAAATCTTCATGGAATTTCATGATTCAACTTGCTACTGATAGATGACAGCAACGTGCTCCAGGTCCAATTTACAAATCACCGTTTGAGTCAGCGATCAGATCGTTATCAATATTTGAAGCCGTCAGACGGAAATCCGACTGTGAACTCTATCTCTCATTTTAGGCACATCTGAGCCTATTGTGATTATAACAGGGAGAAGAGATGAGTCCCGTGATTCCAATCTCTGCCAGGTAACCCTTGAAGCATTGTGACTATTATTCCAGAGCCCACTCTGATTGGAAGCTATTTAGCTTCACATCTGCTTCCCTTTCCCATCTGCACACCTTCTCTAGTGGAGCGTAGGCCAGTGTGTTGGGGTTGTTATGAGACGGGAACGACTGATGTGGTCAGTCTGCTTTGGGACGCATGAAGCAAGTTCATGTCAGCTTGCGTAGTTCTCTTCCGTTGACTAGAAGGAGGGTGTTTTTATCAAGCACTCTAGCTCGAATTGTACTGAACAACCTTGAGCCCCTTGGATGTCCTAGAAGCTCTTGCCATTTATCTTCACTAGCTTTGTGCCCTGCAGATCGCCGGTACAGTTCAGAGTTGGGCATAAAGCGCTGCAACTATCACGGTGTTTCTGTGGACTGCTCGAGGCATTGGCTTTAGCTGCTTTACTTCAACTGGAGGCTGCTCCTCGACCAGTGGGGGGTTGGAGCAATGGAAGGACCAGCTTGTGGTACTGGAACTGTTGTCTACTCTTCTTCGGGGGGTAAATCTGCTTCACGAATGACTGCTAATGCGAACGTGCTCTCTGCTTCAAGAATTGTGTGGGATTACCAGAAGCCACTGGGATTGAATTCAGGATCGACATCAGGAGGATGTGCCCATGTCGGGAGGATGTGTCCATGTGGCGTCGTTGTCGGCCGTTCCTCGATCAGGTGTGAATTTAAGAACGAATACGCTGGATTTCAGTATCGCCTTGCCAATGTATAACCCTCTTTTGGTGTGGTATATCTTGAACTCTCTTTCATTGCTGTCACATTCTAGGTGCCCTTTGACATCAGTTGGCTGACACTCAGTAAATTATAGCCAAGATCGGCTATCACTAACACACACGACATTTGCAGCTCCACGCTTGTTTTCAATGATTGTAACTGAACCACTCCCTGCCTTGTTCTGCGCAGGTTCTGGTTGTTGGCAACGGTGATCATACCTCGCGACTCAAGGTGCGTTCATGCTGGACAAAGCGTGTAGAGGAGCACATGTGCTGCCCACATCAGCTATCCAAGAACCTCCGAACAACTCGTCGCAAGCAATTTCAGTATAGGTCGGTTTGACATGACGGCGATTCGGGTTCAACGCCGCCAGTGAAATCTCGTCAGCATCGTAATACTGTAGGAGGAGATTCCGTGATGCAAGATTCGGTGCATGTCGTGCAACTTGTGATATTGCGTGTTCCATGTGCAGGTCGCTGCGAAGGCGCGGGCAGGTGCTGCTGGGTTGATGCAACTTGACTGCTGGACGGTTGAAGTGGAGGAGGCGTCTGCTGCTGTCGCTGTTGTGTTAGGATGTGCGGCAAAGATGGCAGTAAGGAGGTACGACGCGCTTGTGATATTGTCCTTGGGTTCGACCGTGGGTGTAGAAGGCAATCTGTTGACTTGCCTTTTTCACATTTCTTTCCATGAGCAGGTCTACAGTATGTCCTACTGCTCAGCATGGAGTTCGGCGTAGAGCTGCATCTCCAAAATCCTCCCGTGGGCTTGAAAAGGTGAGCAAGACGTGTGCCACTGAGGACCAAGTCCAGGAAGAACGATTGTGATAAAGGCGTCCTCCAATAAGTTGCCTCCACTTTGTATGAGTCTGTCGCGTAGTCCTCTGCATCTGTTCGTGTAGACCATTGCCTTTTCGCCGTTTTGCATCATTGCCAACTGTGCCATACAGTAAGTTGACTCTGGTTCACCATATCTGACGCTGGATACATGCTTTTG
This sequence comes from Closterium sp. NIES-67, assembly GCA_027943415.1. Taxonomy (NCBI): domain Eukaryota; kingdom Viridiplantae; phylum Streptophyta; class Zygnematophyceae; order Desmidiales; family Closteriaceae; genus Closterium; species Closterium sp. NIES-67. The sequence continues at coordinate 33,951 of BQMB01000956.1, forward strand.
AGGTGATAATAGACGAGCTCTACATAGTTGCCGTAACCCCTATATGTCTTGATGGTCGGTTGCAAGGTTGGTAACAGATTGCTGAGAAGAATGGTGTATGCCATCAGCGACTGGTGTCTGCACATCTACCTTCTCCTTCCCTTCCCAACTGCCCTCAGACTTCTCCTCTTATGGGCTTTATCTTCTTGTGTGCTCTAGCTGTCTGTATGCCGGCGACATCACACAGAATTTTGCACCACCTAGACACAGCCCGTGCAAGCGCAAATGTAATTGAGCGTGACTGACGGGTAGGATTCGGGTACAGGGCTCTTGCTAGGCCTTTCTAAGACAGATGATTTTTACTTATATAAATTTTCAGATGAGTCTTTCAAGAGTTATAATCCCCCCCCCCCCCAGCCCCCCTCCTTCCACGTTAATGATTTCACATGCCTGAGCTTAGCCAATGAAATTGGTTGGTAGAGATACTGGTTCGTGGCTAATTGCATGTGGGGGACAACATTGGGGGATGGGGCGGAAAGGAATTGGGGTGAGGACAAATCAAAATTGCAAGGGAGGGAGGAAATCGGCGCCATCCAGGTGGCAATCTCATGAAGGGCCAATGGGCTCCCGCACCAACACACATCGGCAATTTTTTGTAAGGGCCAATCGGCCCCTCACACCGCACCCACAGAACAAACTGGGAGGTGATTTTGGTCAAGGGCCAGTCAGCTCTCTCACACAGTCCCCAGTACGCATTGGCCTTTGATTTTGGTGAAGGGCTAGTAACCGCCCTCACAAATCCCCCAGCAAGAATCACGCCCTGATTTTGGCTAAGGGCCAATCAACGCCCCCCATAGGTAAATCACGCTCCCCCCCACTGACGGTATTACATCTGGCGTGTAGTAATTTTAATGCCAGAAAATGGATGGCAATGCTTCGGATGTATTGGGCTGGTTGAGAATACTGGGAAAACGTTTTCCCCACTATTTTCACATGGTGAATCCGCCAGACTAAGAAGGTGCATCCGTGACACAGCCCAAACCAAAACTTGTGGCTCTCGGCTCACCGGATCCTCATAAAATGCTTTGCAAAATGTTCATTAGGCCAGGGTCTTGCGTCATTTCATTAGTAGGTTGGGTATTTGCGGCAATTTGACACCCACAAACAGAGGACTTGACCATTCTTGTGTGTAACAGGGGCGCAGACACATCCACCCCACACACATTGCATGTTATACCTACCCCCGAGCCTTGTTTAGGGTTGTCAAATGTTATGAGTGTGGCTCGGGCTATTCCGACTTGACCACGACACTTCCTGACAAGGTCGTTGAAAATACTAGCGTTAATAATACCACGGGCCAGGTGTACAAGAATTAGAGTCCAGCCGTCATACAGGGTTGAGGCATCGAAGTACGCTAGCAAAAAAAGCCTGAAAAATGAGCTTCCGTACATAAATCTTCTCTGAAATTTTAGAGTAAGGTACAAAAAAATGTCTTCCCAATCAGAGTACACCCCAAAGAAACTCTGAAAAAGGCTGAATTGGAGTAAAAAGTCTGCAATTTGGGGGCCTGCTTCTAAGCCTTGCAATAGTACTTTTACAAAAATACTGATTTTTCATGTTATGGCATGCTGAGCACGGCCAGGATGCAAAATTTGAATTTTACCAAGGGGGCTGCCAGGTTCTCTAGTACTGAAAATGACGCGTTGAAACAAATCTTCCCTGGGAAGTGGTTGACAAATTCCGTTTCCCTTTTGCAAGAGACGTGTTTTAACTGGTTCATGAGCGTCACAATTTTTGTCCAGCCAAAAGCGAGAGTCGGCATCCCCCCAATCTCGCCTCGCTAACCTGACACACTCCTGAAAATTAGGGGCAAGTGTATGATTAGGGGGTATTCAGAACCCCGAGGAAATGTACGCCTTTTCAGCTGAAACATGGATGGCTGAAATCGCCAAGACACACTGAGTCTAATGCGTATCTTAAAAAATTGTCCTCAAAATATAACACCAGGGTGCTATAGCCTAAACGCAAAATAGAGCACCCACCACCCTGATTTTCCCAAATTTTGTACTATACCCGGGGTGTCATATCTGGGGAATTATGGTAGAAGTCGTGGCTGTTGAACTGGAAGGATGTCTGTACCTTTAGGATATTTCCAAAATGCGCCTACAGTTGCCGAATATCACTTGGATTGATGTCTGTTACAGATATTGTTCCACACTAACGAGAGGAAGCTGAAGGATCCTGGTGACGACTGGCAAGGTGGGTGTTGAGTAGGCTGCTGATTGCCTCTTCCAAATGATGAGTTATCCAGACTCATAGGCACCACGCCGTTGTTGACGCCACTGTTGCCGTTGATTCACTGAGCATGTACTGAAGGTTGCTGCTCCAAGTGCAACGTGAAGGAGACGAATTTCTCCAAGAAATTCGAGTCGAAGTCCGAAGGGGGAGCCACTGAAGTCGTGGGTGCCCCTGCTGTTGCGTTGTGATTCACTGCACCTTCAGTCTGTAGCTCAGACTTTGGAGGGGGGATTTGGTTCAATTTTTTTGGATCCAATGGATGACCCTACATCCTTAGATGGTACCATGCCATGTCTGAGGTCCCTAGATTGGTTTTGAAGCCTCTTGACCACCCATTAAAATCAAGCTTCTGAATCAGGAATGCCTTTGAAATTACGTCTAATTACCCATGACCCCTGTTTTAATCCTGACAGATGCCAATGAGCTTTTTTTTAGCATTGAAGAATAGATCGTAGCATGCAATACTAGATCCTTCGCATCCAACAATGATACATTGTTAAAACTCGTCCAGCATCTCATCCACGGCAGAAGCCATTGTAGCCTCCTCTACAAGTCTCTCCTCCTCCTCCTCCACCCCCTTCCCCTTGTTCCTAACGAGACTAGGTTGTGCCACTGCATGGTACTAAACGGTTTCCTCTTCTTCTACGCCCACCACACGTCAACCAGCTCGTCTTATTTGAGCTCATAATCAAGCAGACTAATGTACACTAGATCACTCAGCCGCGTGTCCTTCAGGTTGCCCCACAACCACAACTTGGTGACATTCTTTTGTGAGAATCCCTGCTCATATTCCAACATGCTCAGCGGAAGCACGGCCACAGCCACCCACAGCTTCATCAGGTTGCGGTACGCATCTTGCCAATCTGCAGTCTTTCGCATCGTGGTGAGGTCGGCTTGGAACCCTTTGTCGCTTTCGGAAGTGCAGCAAGGATGGGTGTGAAGCGAGGCAGCTCCCGCAGTGCCTGATGCTTGTCGATGCTTACCACGGATGATGGCAGAGGCAGGAGAGACTGGTGTTGTACATAGGCGAGACAAGCAACTGGGTAAAATGGAATAACATGGGTGCATAGCCAACAATGTTCGAGGGTACAAGACGGTGGGTTCCATGGAAAAGAGTTCTCACCGGGAAGGATCTTGTTCCTCTGCTCAGCGTCGTATAGCTCCAACAGAGAGTGGAACCATTCCAAGCACTGCGACCACCTCGCATGCCAATCCCAGTCCTTCAACGAGACGGAAACGAAGAATAGCTTCAACCCCGCCATCTTGCGCAGATCCTTGAGGCACTCGTCCAGGTTCTTCACCAGATTCATGTAGGCCACCACACATTCATTGTCGTTCCCTCCCCCGGGGTACCCTGGCAGCGCATCCACATGAAGCTCGAATGTGAAGCTCGCGAGACTCCCGTCGGAGTCCACGCCAAAAATGGTGACCTCGCTAGAACTGTCAGGTCCGTGAAGGGTGAGGTACTTGGTGAGATGGTCGTTCGGGCCGCTCCCGAAGTCGTCTTCGCAGTCGATGTAGCGGCTCAAGAACAGGCTGGTGATGTGGAGGACGAATGCGGGGATGCTCGGGTTGTCCAGCTGACGGGGGAATGGAGAAAGGAAGGGGGCAGGGAAGGTAGGAGAAGAGTATTAGTTGACATCGGCAAGTCTAGCGTCACGCAAAAGCCACTGTTATCTCACCTCCTGCTCCTGAAATCCCTTGTTGAGGATGTTGAGTTGCTCGAGCACGTCAGCAAGGAAGTGGACAAAGAACCAAAAGCGGTAACTGGTCGCAATCCTGTAAAGCCTGTTGTTGGGTAATTCTCTGAGCATTACCACAAGCACTTGCTGCACTGCCAGCAACCTCAAGACTGCCTCGCCTCTCGAGAGCCAGCAAATATTGTGTATACCTTGCCTCTCCAAAGTTGTAGAGAGAAACAGGCCTTGCATGTCGACGAAGTGCTGATGCCACAGGCCGGATCTTCCGAAGTACTCTGCCAACTCCTTGATGAAGTCATCCACGATATGGAACTTGGGTAAATCCTTTGCTGCTGCCTTGGCTGCCAAGGCCTCTCAGCATGAAAAAGATAGCACATAATACATCAGGCTGAGCTTCAATATTTAAAGAGTCAGGTAGTGTGGGTAAAGGATAGGCCAGCAGGGAGACGGTGAAACATGGCAGCAGACATTACCTGTGCGCAAGGCAATGACGTGACACGAGTTGTGGCACTTGTGGGCGAAGTCGAGTGACGAGCCCACTCTTTGTCCCCATCATGACAGCCGCCCCGTCAGTGCTGATGCCAGAGCCTCGCTGGAGATCCACCCCAATGGCGTTCAGGTGGGTTAGCAGAAGGGCGGCTGGCTGGTGGCTAGCTGGCTGGCTGGCGGCGGGCTGCTGGCTGGCAGCTGGCGGCTAGCTGGCTGGTGGCTGGATGGCTGCTGGCTAGTGGCTGGCTGGTGGCTGGCTGGTGGCTGGCTGGCTGCTGGCTGGCGGTGGGCTGGCGGCTGGCTGGTTGCTGGCTGGCGGCTGGCTGGCGGTAGTGAGCTAGTGGCGAGCTGGCAGCTGGCGGCAGGTGCCGCTGGTGGCGAGCTGGCAGGTGCTGCTGACAGTGAGCTGGCAGGTACTGCTGGCAGCGAGCAGGCAGGCGCTGCTGGCGAAAAGCTGGCAGGCACTGCTGGCGGCTAGCTGGCAAGTGCTGCTGGCAGCGAGCTGGCAGGTGCTGCCGGCTGGCGGCTAGTGAGCTGGCGGCCTGCTGGCGGCGAGCTGGCAGCTGGCGGCTAGCTGGCTGGCGGCGGCTGGCTGGCCGGCTGGCGGGCCAGCTGGTGAGCGGGCTGTGGCTGCTGGTGGCGAGCTGGCTGGTGGCAGTGTGCTGGCGGCGAGTTAGCTGGCAGTTGGCACGCTGGCAGCTAGCTGGCTGGCAGCAGCTAGCTGGCGGCAAGCTGGTTGGAGGCGAGCGCACGCGCTGGCGAGCGGGCAGCTGCGGCTGGTGGGTGGCTGGCTGGCAGCAGTGAGCTGGCGGCGAGCGAGCTGGCGGCTGACGGGCTGGCGTCGAGCTGGCTGGCAGCAGCTGGCTGGCGGTGAGTGCGCAGATGCTGCTGGCGGCGAGCGAGCAGCGTGCCACTAGCGGTGAGCTGGCAGCAAGGGAGCAGTAGGGAGAGGGAAGAGGGCGGCTGCCAGCAGTGAGCGGGCACCGGCGCGCTGCAAGCGAGTGGCTGGCGGCAGCTGGCAGCTAGCGAGTTGCTGGCTGAGGTGAGCTGGCGGTGGCTGCTGGCAGCGAGTTGGCAGTGAGCGAACGAGCAAGTTGGCGGCTGCGCGCTGCGAGCGAGCTGCTGGCGGGGGGCAACGGGTGGCGCGCAGGCAGCGACAAAGGTGCTGCTTGCGGTGGCGAGCTGGCGGTGGCCAGCAGGGAAAACGCAGGCAGCGCGACGGCAGGGGGGCGGCCTAGGAGGAGTGCTAAGGCTAGGGCGCAGGCAGGGGGGGGAAAAAGTTATAGCTAAGACTAAGGAGGTAAGCTAGGGTGGGAGGATAGTGGAGAGCATGGCGGCTAGGAGCACATAGCTCTATACCACATCGAGAGAAAGTGACTATGCAAGGCAATGACAGTTGGGTATATCAAACAGTTGTACCCTATGTAAGCCTGAACCCTAGCTCGTTCGCCTTTGCCTTCTCGCCCCACTCGCTGGCAGCCATCCCTCTTCGCCTGCTTGCATTCGCCTGCTTGCCAGAATGCCGCTTGCCTTTGCATGCGTACCTTTGTCTACTCGCCAGCGCGCAACTCACTGCCAGCACCTGTTTGGCGCCAGCCAATCGCCTTCAGCTGCTTGCCTTCACTTGCTCACCAGCTCGCCATTCGCCTTTGCTGCTCACCTTCACCTAATAGGCAGCACGCTGCTTGCTAAGCCACCCTCTTTTGCCTGCTCACCTTCGTGTGCTCGCCGTCCCGCCGCTCACCACTTGCTTTTGCGTGCATGCCTCTGCATACTCGCGGCACCCAGCCCTTTGCCTACTCGCCAGCTCGCCACTTGTCGCTCGCCTTTGCATGCTTGCCAGCTCTCCGCCCACCTTCACTAGCCGCAAGCTTGCCGCGCCACCATTCATCTGCCGCTGCTCGCCAGCAGCCACCCGCCTGCGGCCATTCCCATGCAACCGCTGCCAGCCACTTGACTCATGCCACACCCTCTTCTGGTGCCACGTCTTCCCCCTTAGGAGTCATTGCGGGTCCACTGCCACCGCCGCTCGTTCAAGTCGCCGTGAGTGCACCCAACATCGCTTCCCTTAGAACCACTTCATATTTCTTCGCCTGCACCAGTACTGTCTCTATCATCAGACGTGGTTCAGCAGTGCCGCATGCCATCACTTACGGTGCATGCCATAAGGGCATGTTGTAAGCATTCGTTTTAGCATAGGCTTGACGTCAAAGGGCACTGTTCAAAAGATTGTATCAGAAATATAATAAAACTTGGGCGTGTCCAATAGGAGACGAGAGCAGCCTCCAGGACCTACATATTTTGCCATAAAAAACAAGTTTCTCTAGAGGCCAGTGGTATTTCCACCTCACAAAATCTTCGGTGAGGAGGAAGAAAAGAGCCAGTAGGGAAATTTCACGTTTTTTACACGTACTGTTGCATGTACTCTTCACGTACTGTGAGGTGAACCCAAGGTGTACGCTTCTTAGCGAAAGTTGTGTCGGTAGAAGCCGGTGCCCAAACTTGAAGGGTAGAGTACAACTATTGGAAAATATGGAGTTACACAGTGGAATACTTGGTAAGACGGGTTAAATACAATCCTGCCAAGTGGATTAGACACTAAGAGGTAGCAGCTACGAGAGGGCGGTCATACGCCAACCAAGACAGTGGCTTGCTAGAAGAGAGTTGGCATCTCTGGCCTAACATTAGGACGTGGTGCTTGCAACATGGAGACGTCCCAAGGTGAGGCCTTGAACCGGGTTAGCTGGACACAAGCATGAGAATTGTGTACCGTATCCACCCGGATAGGGGCCCCCCCAAGGGATAGGGCCCAGCGTCCTTTATTCAGCTTCTGCTTTTGTACTTATGTCATTATCTTATTATTAGCCCCTCCCCGTTTGAAGAGCACATCGTCATTTAAACCCCTGGAAATGTAGAAGTGTAAGGTAATTTATATCGAAAAAGGATTCATAGCTTTTGCCGAGAACGTTTGCCCACATTCCGCGAAAATTTGCACTTGACAGTTCATCGCACCTAGTTTCTGCCCTGTGTGTACATATGCCTACAACCTCGCATCACGAAACGTTGCGTCAGACTACTGCAGTCCTGCGCGGTGAACACATTCGTTTTCATACAGCGAGTACGCCATTAGGTCCATGACATTTTACTCCATATAATACTCCAAGGTCCGGAATTTGATAAGATCGGCCACGATGTACTCCGTCCGTACGGTATACATCTACTGTTGACTTCACTAAAAAAGCGCAATAAAACATTGTGACCAATCACAACAGTCGCATAATGCCACCGACCATCGAGTCGCGCCACCCAAATTGGGTGCGATCCCAGCATGCGAGTGTCGCCAACCAACCCGCGAGTGCGAGCTCGGAAATTTCTCGTGAACTGTGCTTGGAATTGCCCAGCCAATACGCGCTTGCCAGGGCGATCAGACATAATCACGACGGACCGAGGGGCGACAGCCAGCTGGTACCCCCGTCCACCTGGCACTTTTGTATGCGCGCTGACCTGGGCATGAATCCGTACCCCCTTTTCATCCATTCTGTCTTATTATTTCGGTCCTATTCTAATCCTCGTGTCAAGAACATTCGAGGCGTTTTCCATATTTTATAACCAATGACGTAAATATTCAGGCTTTCCGCGTGACACCAACAGGTCTGTCCTGAATACGAAAACACGACCCATGGTCCCCCAATCACCATTAACCAATGCACATTTCGAAAATGTTTTTCTTAAATGGTTTTTTTTTCACCTTCGTGAAAGTGTGTGATTGGTTAACGAAACCGCTCAGGCGAGTCGTCATAATTTCGTTACGTTAAGCCCTTTTCGTGAGACCACGAAAAGGGTTTTTCAAATTATATGATTTGCGCGTTTTGAGCCTGCGCTGCTTGCGGAAGTCGAGAACGAGGTGTTACTTCTATTGTCCGCGGTAATTCTGACCAGACGACAAATTTGCTGAACATTTTTTAAGAAGCCACATGAGCCCTCAAATGACACGCGGCGAATTCGCTGGTAACCTGGCCCAAGGGCCAATACGCCAAGGCACCCATCGTGAACAGAAAGAGTAAAACGGCCTACGCCACCCCACCTAAAACCGTACGTGCTACTCGATAATCCATTTTGCCCGTAGTGAACCGCTCTTATTCGTTGTAGTCCATATTTGCGAGTCGCGGATTTGGAGAATAGAGCATACCCCCTGTAATTCATTGCGGCGCGGCTCGCTTTGTCACCAATCCGATGCGAGCGAGGCTGAATCGGATATGAATTGTAGAAATACGCCCGGACAAAGAGGGAGGCTTCCTGCACATGTCGAGCAGGATTTTCATTGGCTCGTTGAATGTGCAACCGTGGCAATATCTTCGGGAGACAACTTGTCAGGAATCTTCAACAGAACAACAACCGTTTTGACCAAAACTCGATAGATGGTAGATGGAGGAACACTCTCATATTTTTTAAATATGTTCCTATACATACGTACAACTAGCCCCAGAGCTTATTTGTTTTGTTTGATTATTAGCCACATCCCATGAGATTCTTATTTACCCTACACGCCCCTAGGGGCGCATATTCGGGGGAATACTATATTAGAAAGATGCAATACAATTATTCAAATAGTTCTGCGTAAGGGAGTGAAACGTCGCAGCTCAACTGTATAACAGTTGCATTGCGTGGCGTTTAGTTCGCCCGTTTATAGTTGCGCTTCGCGACCATTCAGCTTCAGGGTCGCAATTGCTGGTTGCGCACCATCAGGAAGACCGCTCGACAGCCAGGGTCCTCTTTTCAAAAATTCCTTATCTCTCCCATCAGACGTTGTTTCAGTATTTTGTCTGAAATTTTTTAGTGTTGTCTGATTCTCAAGCAGAATGAGAAATTATGTCTGAAAGTTTAAGACAAATTCAAAACGTTCCAACAGATTTGTCTGGAAAAGGCATCTTGCATTAGAAATTGTTAGTTAGATGAAATCATAATCCTCATCATTGTCATAGTCATATAGGACAGCATCTCGCTGCACCTCGCCCTTCTCTACCTCCTCCTCCTCCCCCTCCTCTCCTCCCCCCTCCTCTCCTCCCCCCTCCTCCTCCTCCTCCTCCTCCTCCTCCTCCTCCTCCTCCTCCTCCTCCTCCTCCTCCTCCTCCTCCTCCTCCTCCTCCTCCTCCTCCTCCTCCTCCTCCTTCTCCTCCTCCTCCTCCACAGCCTTCCCCTTCCAGCGCCAGATCTCCGCCTCCAGGGCAGCAATCTTCCTCCGCTTTCTCCTTAGGGCCTCTTTCTTCTTCTTGCTCATGGCCGCCACTGGTGTTGGTGCCACAACATCCTGGCAGGGGCGCCTCTGCTTGGAGGCGCGCCAGATCTGGACAATCTCCTCCCACTTCATGTCGTACTGATGGAGGAGGGAGACACACATGAGGTCAGAGAGTCGCGCGTCGCACAGGTTACCTCGGGCCTAGCTCTTGATGACGTCCTGTCTGCTAAATCCCTGCTCGCACTCCACCGTGCTGAGCAGCAGCACGGCTGTGGAGATCCAAATCTTCACGATGTTCGGGTACGCCGTCTCCCAGTCCTTGGTGGCGAGCATGTGGCTAAGGCTGCTGTGGAAGAACATGTCGCCGTGATGCCATTGCATGATATTGTAGAAGGAAGAGAGCTCCAACCCCGCTTTCTTCTAGCTTACTCCTGTGGGGGGGAAACCATAAATATATAAGAGGCGAATTAGTCGTGCTGAAAGTAAAATGTGCATAGGCACGCAGCATCCCTAAGGGGGGAAGCATTGCAAGAGTATACAGATGACGGAATGCGAACTTACCTGGCAGAGGCTTATCATGGAACTGCTTCTTGATGGAACCAAGCCATTCCTGGCTCTTGCGCTCGTTGTCCACCTTGCCCATGGGGTAGACGCTGGATAGGAAGAGCTTTGTACTGCCAAGCTGTTGCAGATCGGAGAGGCGCTTCTCCAGGGACTCCATCGTCGCTTCTGCCATGGCTCGGCAGAGCTCGGTGTAGCTTGCCTTGTCGCTCTTGTACATGTGGCCTGAGATCTTCTTCGTGTGTAGGGTGTAGACGTGGCGGATCGGCGTGCCGTCCTTAGCTTGGCCTTCGACAATTACCTGACTCTCTGGCGCGTGCTTCATCAAGAAGGCGTGCAGATGCTTGCTGTTGGCCGTGTCGAAGAGCTGGCCGCAGTCGACGTAGCGCGAGCGGATGACTTAGATGGTGACCTGCACCTGGCTGGCCACCCTCGTAATGTCCACCTGCAGATTCAACACCAGGAAGAGCGTCAGTTGAAGTCCCATAACAATTCAAGGGACTTAGACATATTACCTGGCACCGCTGGAACTTCTGATTCAGCTGGTTTAACTCCTTCGGCAGGTCCGCGAGGAAGAAGAAGCAGAAGTGGAACTTGTATCCACGTGCCACCTCGTACGTTGTGAAGTCGTACTCGTATAGCAGGAGGATTGCAGCTGGCAGGACAACGACGAGCCGTTCGATGGCCTCTGATCGAGACACCAAATGAATGGCGAAGACCGACTGCAGCTCCGAGAACGTCTTCAGCAGCACCTCTTGAAGCTCTCGGAAACGGGCATGCCATACGGAGGAGCGTCCGAGGATCTCGGCGAGCATGCGTATGATCTCGTCGATGAATTCAAAGTCTTTGTACTTCAAGGCCACGTCTTTTGCCGCAAGTGCCTCCCTGGAAATGAAAGACGATCGGCAAAAATGTCAATTTACTGGTGGAAAAGAACAAGCAACATTGAAACAAATGAAAACTGATGCTTACCGGTGGGCGATGCAGTGCCACGAGACAAGATGAGGCACGATAGCTCAAAGGCGAGTGACAAGGCCAGCACGTCCACCTGTCATGACGTTGGCTCCATCTGTGGAAATCCTAGAAATCTTCTGGAGATCAATGCCTGCTGTTTCGAGATGCATTTGTAAAACAGCTAGCAGAGAAGCGGCATCACACTTGTTGTGTGATGTCATCATATGCTATCACATTCTGTCTGCCTCCCATCCCATGTTTTTTCAACTTCTAACGGGACATTCCAACGGCTAGTTTTTCGTCGACGTCGTTTCTTGTAAAGACGACTTTTCTGTCCAGAATTTCGGATTTATATTTTGAGTAATTCTAGCTCCTAAGTTCACCTAGACTCCGTCCTTAATCCTAACAACACTAAGTCATCGTTAGTAACGCAAATAATTCAGTAACGACCTTGCCCTTTTTCACAAATGTTAAATAAACTATGAGGTGCTTGCCACGCCGTCAATCCGTGCTTTCATCGGCATTGATGCCGATAAAAGGGCTAGCTTGGATGTAATCCATCTGCTTCTTCTTGAGGTAAGTCGCCATTGACCCCGACAACTGGCGGAAGCCGTACCTGCAAAGTTCCCCATGTAATTGTTAGTGCCAGGATGATAAGTATTGAGCATGAAACAAATGCACGACACTTACTCGGTGTATTAGGTGCCGTAGCTACTCTCGGGTAGGTCGGGTGTTCCTTGTGATGTCATGAAATTGACAAGGGCGATGTACAATAGAATCGGTGTGTCGGTGCGACAGATGAAATGCAGAGCCATAAGCAAACGAATTACCCTTTTTCCTTCTAGGTCTCCCTTGCTGAAGTCCTCGATGCACTTCTGCGAGGTGGTATCCCGGTCCTTCGCCTCCTTCTTGCATATGGCAGCCTGGTGCATCTTCGTGCGCTGGAGCGTCTGCATGGTCTGGACCTGAATATCGACACCCCCCTGCCCGCCTCAGCCGTACACGCAATCCTCCGTGCAATGAGCAGTGCCGATGCTGCATTTGATAGATGGCCATCCCTTGTCCGTCTCTGTCAGCTCGAGCCAGGGGAATTCCTTCACCCATTCCGTCTCGTACTTGTGCTTCAGCTCCTTACGCACTGAAGTGTCGGCAGCCGGATCTGGTTCGTCTTCATTGCCGGCACCCTTGACCTCAGCGTCATCTTCTGGGTCCACGGCTGAAGAGGGACTAGGTGTGGCTCGTTCCTAGTGGACAGATACCCTGGGGGCGGATGGCAGGGTGCCCTTCGCGAAAGGGAGGGTATCGAGCCTCTCTTCTCTTGCCGGCTCGACAGCGAGGCGGCATGCACCGGCGACTGAGGAGGGGATGGGAGTGGCGAGGGCCACTGATATCCGGCGCGGCGGACTCGGGCTCGGGCACTGGCTGAGGATTGGCATGAGACGGAGCGGCGGGAGCACTTGACTGTTCTAATTATAAGGCGGGCGACGGAGCGACTCTACCACCGAAACCTAGCGACCTCATTAGGTAGTCTAAGCCCGTAAGTTGGGACGGGCTGGAGTCGTCGTGCTGACCATCACCCTCTGCCTCCGCCTCCTCGCCAGCCATGCAGGGCTTGACGAAAGCATGAACCAGAGTCGGGAAATAACCGTGGAGCAGAAGGAGCAGAAACTACACTCACTGAGTTGATAAATATGGAAATAGAAGGTGCAAGAGAAGGCTGCAAAGGACGCAATGCATCACTAGGGTGGGGGGGGATGTTTTTCTGGCTGCACAGCCAAGGTACAGGAAACCAACTACGTGGGAATCTACAACTGTCATGCCACCGTAGATTCCCCGCATGTGGTTGCAAGGCAAATACTACTGCTGTGAGAGTACGACACCGTTACACCAGTTTCCCCTTTCCATATTTCCTTTCTATTTCATTCCTCTTTTCATTCTGATTCATTTGGTTTTTGTCTCATCTCATTTGGTTTTGTATTCCTCGTTTTCCATAATCCTTTGGTTTATCCTGTTATTATAATTATATCACCGACCAGGCTCGGGATGTACTGGCGCGCTATATCTAGCGTAATCCTGCCATAATCCCTTAAATTCAATAGCCTCGTGTGGCTATACCCATAGAGATTCTATTTCTAGAAGGGTCAATTCCCTTTGGATAAGATAAACCTGGTTACCTGATGTACTCTGGAAGTATAAAAGCGCCTTGTAGCAATTGATAATACAACATTGAACAAACCTCATTCAATCCTGTTACACTTGGTGATCAGAGCCAAGGTTTTAGCTCAACGCTTAACCACTGGGCCCCCAAAAGCACGCCGAGGATAGAGTCGAAACTTCAATTCCTGTAAGTACAATGCTCTTTCATATTAAGTTTTGACTAACCTCGCATAGTTGCACCTGGGGTCTCCTTCGAATGCGAGATGCCTCGCCGACCGTTCTATGGACTGCATCGACGGAGCCGATTTTTTCGCGGGGGCAAACGGCCTCGACCTCGTAAATGCGTCACTTCTAGCGGAACACTCCTTGCGACATTCCGAGAAGTTCGTTGTTCGCCACGACACTTGGAGTTGCGCCGAAATTTGCGGAGCTGCGACCGACGACATCCGTCCGATGGAGATTCGACGCTTCAGATCGACCGAGGCGAAAACGAAATCCTTCTGAGCGAGTTCGAGTTTCAACGCTTATGAGAACGGGACCTCGCAAGCCGCGAAATTCTTCGGAGCGTCCGATCATACGACAGCCGACATCGACGACCAAGAATTGCTGCAGAAAACGAGTGTACCCGGGCGCCGAAAGCTACTGAACGCGACTCTGGAATATCTTCAGATCGCTTGGAGTTTGGACCGTCGGATCGACTTCTTTTTTAACGGACGAGATGGAGCGCGACTACTGCACAAAGGGAGAATGATGCGCAGAACCAAGAATCAGCCGCCTTCGACACCGTATATTTCATCTTAACAACCAAATTCGGATTCCTCCATTTGGTTACGACTTAGATGCGCAAATAATCTGCAGAGTCAGAAATCTGCCAAAGAATTACCTACTTGGTAATAGCTGCAAGCAGAAAACTGACAGGAGAACGTGGATCGTCGGATCAATGCGGAATCAACGGCACGAATGCAGCAAAGATTACACTATGGAAAAACATCATCATGGATTACATTATTTTGACGAAGTCATCTTCGTTAAAAATGGATCGACGTCAACACAGCGGATCTTCACCCACGAATAACAATGAAGCTGCGTGAAGATATGTTCTCAATCCATGAGACACTTCATCTTATAAATTTGATCGACAACCTATGGGATTGCATAGAAGTAGCCGTTTTCTCTTGCAATATTCCCAACATCAAGTTGCTGCGAAGGAGGAGATTTTGCACACAACGATGACGCAGTGAACTTGTCTCGTCAAGGCCAGCGAGACACTACTTCGTAACAGGAGCTGATCGATTTGTCTTCATCAAGAATCTCAGCCATCCGAAGTGATTGATTGGAGCAGTGTCAAAACATCGACCTCACGAGGCGACACACCAATCATGCGTCACGATTCCAGGTGTTAATGACCTGCGTGGAAAAAATTCCTTGCATGTCACGATGCTTGACAGATTGAGGAGTAATTAACCTCGAATCCGGCAAGTATTCGTTCACTAGCGACCCTGCGGCACATGCATTGGAGGCGATTCTACCAGAAGCCGAAGCGTTACAAGTATCAGCGTAACTTCGACAATACAGGAGAATGCTAAGCAACACGAGGTGTCAACACATGAGGGAGATGCAGACTACTACAACACGATCACGCGCTCTACCGACCGTACATTGGAGGCACGGATGAGCATACAAGGAATTGCTACCTGTGGATACATTAAGGGGAGAAGCAAAATTCTCTTCATACCCTCAAATGAAACCATCACCGGCAACAATGGAGCAACACATGTGTACCAAAATGCACGTGTTCCTGGGAGTTACGCCTACACCCATCAGGAAAACTCTACTGGGATGAGGGAGTTGATGGATTCTCCTTCAACCATTATGAGTTAAAGATTTTTCTGCAGCAGCTGCAACCGTCGCCATCATCGCACCCGCCGCCGCCGCAGCAGCAGAAGACTCGACACAACAGTCATATCCAAACCCTGATGGATGATTCTCCGCTCAATGGAGATAATGCTAGAACATATTCCAGTAAATCGTAAAGTCCCGGCCAGGCACAGTACTATGATTTCCAGCTAGTGGGAAATGGATACCACTATGCGATGGAACAACATGGCAATGTCATATACCCTCAAGTGCAAAAGATATTTGCTCTTATGAGGATGGGAGGACAACGGTACTCTACCGGTATACAAGTCCTCATGGACTATGGCTTTCCTTAAAGTCATAAAACCTGCGTCACAACTAATCCATCACCAGCACCAACTCCATGGAAGCAGATAGACGTGGTATGGAGCGTCGACGCCACTCCGGATAGTGGACTCCGCGTATCTCCAATAACACCCCTGTTTGCCGAAATGGAGCACACTACAACACCGATGCTGAGTAGCTGAGAATTCTTCGACATCAACGCTACTTCAAGGATAGTAACAGAATGAGACAACACATGATGGAACCAGAAGATCTATCTCAAAATGTACACCCAGACACCGATGCCTACCGATGGCCTCCGTGCTAAACTGGAAGTGCATAAGGTCATACTGGATTGGCTGTTAGCAATGCCCATTTGGAAATGGGAGAGGATTATTTGGGAATAGCCCTAACGTTCCCAGATGTCCTAACCCATCACCATGGGATACAGTATCTACGCAGCTGAGATTCCTTGGTTGAGCAACCACCGAGGGAATACTTATGCGCCGTTTCTGGAATTCACCAGCTTCCCGTTATGGTACTAGCCCCTCGCATGATTCTGAACACAAGGGATACGCTGGGCAGCACTTCACATGCGCTATCGTATTCAAGGCAGTGTGACTAGCAGGCCGCGTGGTGGACAAGGTTACTACTATTGATTCTGCTCTCCATTCCGCAGCACTACGATGCCGAGAGGGTACGACTCGCGACAACACAAAGGCATGGACCAGCTTTCGACAGAAGCTGCATGTAACGGATACAACACTCCTACAGAAGCAGTACTACGACACGACTGCCATACCAACAACACTTGGTGATCTTGAGGCGAAGACGAGATGCAAGTGATCTTCAGGCATGTACAGAACAGACAACATAGCCATTCATCTGCAAGTTACAGCACACTGTTCCAACCATTCACATCTCCAACTATAACTTGCACCTGCCCATACATCATTGACGGTGATACACACCATCCTTCCTTGCTGTGGACGGAGCCTACTCACTCCGTAGCAATAGACAGTTCTTGCTACAGTCCAACTTGCTTCCAATTTCATCGCCATCGTCCACCATCTTGTAGATCGACCACACAAGCGCCTCTTGAACATCCAACAACAGCACAAGCACTTGGCCACTCATCACTACCGTTATCCTGACTGTAATCTTCACATCAGCCATCCTCCATCCAAGCTTCAACCTTGCTTCTCCGTCTATCATCGTTGAGGCAAAGGTCACTTCAGTCAACTTCCGCTTCCGCTAACCAGCCACTTGAAAGATCCATAACGCCTTCCATACCAGCATCTCAAACCATATCAAGGCCAAACACGCTCTACACCGAATGCCAACCACCGTCGCCGCCCTTGTTCGTCCAAGAAATGGGACAACTACGTGCTCGGACACTATCGTCATCAGAATGGCACTCTGGAACTTCTTCTTTGCTGGAAGGGTTCTGATCCTTCTGAGGCTGCGTCTCTGAACTCGACATGGGTAACGCCCGCCGTCCTCTTTGCGACTACCTTATCAAGCAGGGTGTTACTTCTACCACCCAGCTTTGAGACGGGGAAGTGTGAGAGTACGACACCGCTACACCAGTTTCCCTTTTCCATTTTTCCTTTCTATTTTATTCCTCTTTTATCTTGATTAATTTGGTCTTTATCTCATCTCATTTGGTTTCCTATTCCTTCATTTCCATAATCCTTTGGTTTATCCTACTATTATAACTATATTACCGACCAGGCTCGGGATGTACTGGCGCGCTATATCTAGCGTAATCCTGCCGTAATCCCTTAAAGCCAATAGCCTCGTGTGGCTATACACATGGTGAATCTATTTCTAGAAGGGTCTATTCCCTTTGGATAAGATAAACCAGGTTACCTGATGTACTCTAAAAGTATACAGTAAAAGCACCTTGTACTCATTGATACTGCAACATTGAGCAAACCTCATTCGATCCTGTGACAGCTGCAACCTCTGCGCTGGCTGCCGTGCCAGACTGCCGAGAGCTACGATTGGCTAATTTTGCCGCAATTTTGCCTAAGTGTCTCATCATGCAGCAACTTATGAGTCAGAAGTTGCCATTTGAACGTTCGCGAAGTCCAACAAGGGAAGGATGTATGATTGCATCACGTGGTTCTACAGCTACACAGAAGTACCCCCATAAAGGTCTGAGCTGTCGCGTGGCCCCGTAGCCCAGCCGCTCCGCAGCCTCGTTGTCCAGCCGCCCCTGTTATAAGCACAATAGGCTCAGATGTGCCTAAAATGAGAGAAATTGTGCACAGTCAGAATTCCGTCAGACAGATTCAAATATTGATGCCGATCTGATGTGTGCCTCAAACGGTGATCTGTAAATTGGATCTGGAGCGCGTTGTTGTCGCCTATCAGCAGCAAGTTGAATCATAAAATTCCATGAAGATTTGACGACGCTATGGTGGTTTTGGCTGGCAGGAGGTACAGTAGCCACTATAGTCTTAGGAGTACAAACTTAGCAAGAAGAGTTCGAGAGGGAGATGGTTCCCAGCCTCTACATACCCCAAGAGCTGAGGTCCAGGTTGGTGGTACACCACGACAGAGTCCCCAACCATGAAGAGTCTCGAAACCAACCCTCCAAGGGGCTACACCAAGTGAAATGTAACACTTCACGAAGGAACGTTACAATTTTCACTATTTAATATTTATCCGCGTCCCTTGGGCTTGAAATCTTGAGCTCTTGGTCTTGGTTCTGCAAGATAAATTATTCTTAAGTTGATGGGGGCTTGCTGCACACACCTGCGACATGATGGACACTACACACTCGACAAAATAGAAAAAACACATGCGACACGCAAACGACGACTTGACATGCGAGTTGTAAAAACTTGCTAATGTCTTGACCGACACAAACCACATTGTGATACACCATTCCAACACACACACAAGCAATAGATAGCAATGGCATAGACTCACAATTCATTCCATGCCATGCATGCACACACACAAACAAGGACGACAAGCCGAGTGCAAGCCATAGGGTTGCACCAACAAACTCCCCCTCGGATTGTTGGCCTTAGAATCTGCTCCCCTTACTTCAGAGCCATCCCAGCAAGCTTGCAACACTTCCAATGCTGCTGCTCAACCAGCCTCTTGGTCATCATATCAGCAGGCTGTGCCGTCGTCTTCACGTAGTGCAACTCCACTTCACCTGTGGTTACCATGCTCCTCACCCAATGCCACTTCACCTTCATGTGCTTGGTAAGGCCATGAAGAACCGGATTCTTAGCCAATACAATAGCACCCTGGCTATCACAATAGAGTGGGGTAGGTCCTTGCTGCTCCTCCCCCAATTCAGCTAGCAAACGCCGCTGCCACACAACCTCCCTTATGGCACGGAAGAGTGCCATGTACTCGGACTCCACCGAGCTCAATGCTTGGTCCACTTGCTTCTTGCTCTCCCAAGCTGTTGGGCCTCCACCAACACAGCAGATGAAGCCTCCCACACTTGTCATATCCTCTGGTTCTGATGCCCAAGATGCATCAGAGAAGGCGGTGAGAAAGAGCCTCCCGGGTTCGACTCCATCCGCACCCTTTTGACGCCTTTGTGCCGCCGCGGAGTATTGCAGTCCAACAGTTGCTGTTTGGCCAAGGTACTTGGCCACCCTCTCTCCAGCTGCTACCTGCTCTTCATTAGGGCATTGGACAACCCTAGCCAGCTGCCCGGTAGCAAAGGCTGCATCCGGCCTTGTGTGAACGGCCGCATACATGAGGCTGCCCACCAAGGAGTGAAAACGGCGCCTCTCCTCTTCACCAACACTTTCCTCCGCTGGTCCTTTCACACACTTGAACCCTGAGGGAAGAGGAGTAGCCACATGACCTTCACTCTTCCCAAAGTTTGCAGCCAAGGCCTCCAAGTACTTCTTTTGATGCACTCGCATCCACCGCTTCTCCACATCTCGCTCAATGTGAAGCCCAAGGTAGTAGTTGACGTCACCAAGGGTCTTGCACTTGAGCTTGTCTTGAAGCTTCAGCATCACCTCCTTCACAAGGTCAGAGGAGGGTGAGAATATGATGATGTCATCCACATAAACCACCATGAAGCTCCTCTGCTCCCCCTCGCCAAGCATGAACAAGGATTGATCGGCCGTTGAGGGAGTGAAGCCGATCGCCTCCAAGACTTCCCGCAGCTTGATGTACCATTGCCTAGGGGCTTGCTTGAGGCCATAGAGTACTTTCTTCAGCTTCCACACTCTGCCACTCCCATCATTGTACCCCTCTGGCTGCTCCATGTAGGTCTCTTCCTCCAAAACGCCGTTGAGGAAGGCCGTTACAATATCCATTTGCTTCACCACCCATCCTTTGATGGCCGCCGCGGCGAAGAGGGTTCGAAGGGTTGTACCCTTCACCACGGGGGCATACACTTCATTGTAGTCCTTCTTCTCTTCCTGCTTATACCCTTTGGCTACAAGTCTGCTCTTGTAGTGCTCAATGTTGCTGTCGGCGTCGGTCTTGCGCTTGAAGAGCCACTTGGAAGAAATCGCCTTACGCCCTGAGGTAGGTTCACCAAGTCAAACGTGTCGTTCTCGATGATGCTCCCCATTTCTTCATCTGAGGCCTTCTTCCACTCCTTCCCATTGGGGCCCTCCCAAGCATCCTTGGGATTTGTAGGCTCCCCCGGTATCTCCACCGGAGAGAAGAAGGCAAAAGCGCACTCCTCGCTTTCATCTTCCACATCATCGCCTAGCATGAGGGCCGAACCGGTCAAGGTTCAGTTGGCTGGTCCTCCAAGCCGTTCATAGCTCAACCTTTTGGGGGGCTGAGTCTTCCTTCTCCCCCTTCCCTCTTCCTCTGCTGCAGGGACTTGGATGCTCTCATGGCGTTGCTGCAAATCTGGTCGGTTCGCGCGAGCACTTGTAGCACGAGGCGGAAGTGACGGTGCACGCTCATCACCTTGCTGCACCTCCTCCTCCTCCTCATCCCCATTCATTTGAGGAGATTGCCTTGTGATTGTGCTGCTGCTACTCAGCTCCAAGGGCAGATCCACATGCTCCAAGCCGGTACTCCTCACCTCTCCAAGCCGCACACCAATCTTCGCTTGGTTCTCCGCCTTCCACTCCTTGTACGGTAAGTTCTCCATGAACTTGCAATCTCTGCTCACCAAGAAATTCTTGGTAATTGGGTCCCAAAGAAGCCATCCCTTGCTGTTTTGAGCCATGCCCAGGTGCACGGCCCATGTTGCCTTGGCATCAAGCTTGTTGTGCCGAAGTTTCTTAGGCACAAGTGCCATGCACATGCACCCGAACACCCGAAGCATATCCACCTTCGGCTTCCTTCCAATCCACTCCACATAGGGCACCCATTTGTCTTCTCCCACATGAGTCAAGGCTCTGTTCTTGGCCACACAAGCATGCCGCACCGCATCCGGCCAAAAGTAATTGGGAAGACCGGCTTCAATGAGAAGTCCCCGGGCCGTCTCCGTAAGTGTCCGATTCGCACGCTCGGCGATGCCGTTCATTGCAGGAGAGTAGGGCATGGTAAGAGAGTGCCTTATGCCCTGCTTCTTCAGCCAAGTTGAGAAGTCTTTGCTCAGGAACTCTCCCCCACGGTCAGTGCGAATCGCCTTCACAAGCCGGTCTTGTTGCCGTTCCACATCGGCAACCAAACGGTCTTCACCGTCTCCGCTACATCACTCTTCTTCGGCAGCACATACACCCAGGTCATGCGACTGTAGACGTCCACAATGGTGAGGAAGTACTCAGCTCCAGCAGCTTCAAGCTTCAAGGGGCCCACCACATCCATCACCACCTCATCAAGTGGTGCCTTCGCCGTTGTCTCCGAGCTATGGAACGAGTAGCGGGTGAACTTGGGTTGCATGCATGTTGGACAGCCAAGCACCCCATTGGGCTCCCCCTTGACACGTATCCCACTGACCATCTCTTGCTTAACTATCTGCTGCAAAATGGGAAATGCCACATGCCCCATTCGCCGATGCAAGGTCAGCCAATCACACTCTCCCGTAGCGGAAGTCGGGTTGGAGAAAGCGGCACTCGCAATTGTGCCCCACAAGCTCTCTCCTTTCTCCTTTGCCACTGCTGCTTTGCTGATCTTAGCCTTCCCCTCCTCTTTTCCACCTTCTTTGGCTGCTGCACCACTCTCCTTGGGTTCACACGCCGTGCTAGTCTCTCCAAGATTGCACTCCTTCGAGTCACTCTTGGTGTCACTTTGTTTTCCGTGATCACCGCCACCAACCGCTTCACTCTTGGTGCTGACGCTTGCTGCCACTAGCCTCTCTTTAGGCATGGGGACCACTGGGATTTGCCACATCTCATTGTAGATGTCCCTGTCCTCATGAAGGTTCCAAAGCTTCCGCTCACCAAGCCTCGCAGTATAGGTTTTGGATCCCTTGGAAGATGTGTCCATGCCGGCTTTTTGCAAACGCCGAACCGAGATCAGGTTGGCTGCTAGGTTGGGCACCAAAAGCACGTTCTTGAGGCCCACCATCTTCCCATCAGCACCCTTGAACATGGCCTTGCCCATGCCTTTCACCTCTGCTCGCTGCCCCAAAGCCGATGTAACATGCTTGACCGGCGACGGTTCGAGTTCGGTGAGCAAGTCCGCACGAGGTGTCATGCTATAGGTGGCGCCGCTATCGATCACCCAAAAGTCCAGAGAGTGAAGGGTGACCTTTCCCACAGTAGCTGGCTCCTCAAAGCCTTCCACACCTCCTGCTGCAGCTGCCGCTTGCGTGGAGACAAAGAAGAATTGGCCCGGGTATCGATCTTCACTCGAGTCCTTGTCGTAGTCTCCACCTTTCATGCTTGCCGCTTCGCCTCCACGGCCACCACGGCCTCCACGACCTCTGCCTCTTCCTCCCCTTGCTCCTCTGCCCTCTTGGCCTTGAGAAGGGGTCCATCCATCAGGCAATCTGAAGCAATCTCTGCACATGTGGCCGGTCTTGTGGCAAAAGTGGCATTCGCCATCAAATCGACCGCGCCCACGCCCGTAGCCATTGTTGTTGTTGTTGCTGCCATATCCTCCATTACCACGGCCTCCATTGAAGTTGCTGCTGCCAAATCTTCCTCCTCGCCCTCTGCCCCTTCCACGGCCGTGCCCACGGCCCATGCTTGCAACTCCAGCACCATCGGAACCCGCCAATTCGCGACGGCGGAAATCTTCTTGTAAGATTTCCTGCTTCACATCTTCGAGTGAGAGACGGGGCAGATCTCGATTAAGGTTGATGATGAGCAAGGACCATGAGTCCGGAAGTAAGGCCAGCAGCTTGGTCTTCTTTTGATGGTCACTATAGTTCACGTCAGCTCCTTCGAGCCGTGTCAACAAGTCGAAGAATTTCTGCACTCCTTCCTCCACCGGTTCGCCTTCGTCAATTCGAAGTGCCGCCATTTGCCACTCCAAAACTACAGCCACCGCCGCTGTTGCAGGAGCGTGTACACCCTTGAGAGCAGCCCATGCCTTTGGTCCCTTTGCTGGTTCACGCTGAAAAGGCTTGATGTGACGGATTTGGCTGCTCCCCAACGCTTGCCCAAGTAGGAGGTAGCCTTGTGCGCTCTTCCGCACCCACGGGCTCTTCTCCGGGTCGTTCTCGGGGCGCTTCTCCGTTCCTTCCATCACCTCCAGCAGATCATAGTGGTCAAAGATGTTCTCCATCTTGAAGGACCACTCAGCAAAGTTGTCACCATTGAACTTGTCAAGGCCAAACACTCTAGGCTCATCCCTAGAGGGTCCAAGGCTAGGTTGCACCGGAGCAACGGGTGGATCTTGGTGTTGACCTTGTGCTTGGGCGTCTTCTCTACCTCCAGCACCTCTGCCACCCCCTTCCTCAGGTCTTGGCATGGTCGAGACAGCTCCAAGGGGCTCTGATACTACTTGTTATAAGCACAATTGGCTCAGATGTGCCTAAAATGAGAGAAATTGTGCACAGTCAGAATTCCGTCAGACAGCTTCAAATATTGATGCCGATCTGATGTGTACCTCAAACGGTTATCTGTAAATTGGATCTGGAGCGCGTTGTTATCGCCTATCAGCAGCAAGTTGAATCATAAAATTCCATGAAGATTTGATGACGCTATGGCGGTTTTGGCTGGCAGGAGGTACAGTAGCCACTATAGTCTTAGAAGTACAAACTTAGCAAGAAGAGTTCGAGAGGGAGATGGTTCCCAGCCTCTACATACCCCAAGAGCCGAGGTCCAGGTTGGTGGTACACAACCACAGAGTCCCCAACCATGAGGAGTCTCGAAACCAACCCTCCAAGGGGCTACACCAAGTGAAATGTAACACTTCACGAAGTAGCGTTACTATTTTCACTATTTAATATTTATCCGTGTCCCTTGGGCTTGAAATCTTGAGCTCTTGGTCTTGGTTCTGCAAGATTAATTCTTCTTGAGTTGATGGGGGCTTGCTGCACACACCTGCGACACGATGGACACTTCACACTCGACAAAATAGAAAAAACACATGCGACACGCAAACGACGACTTGACATGCGAGTTGTATAAACTTGCTAATGTCTTGACCGACACAAACCACATTGTGATACACCATTCAAACACACACACAAGCACTAGATAGCAATGGCATAGACTCACAATTCATTCCATGCCATGCATGCACACACACAAACAAGGACGACAAGCCGAGTGCAAGCCATAGGGTTGTACCAACAGCCCCGTGGCCCCGTCGTCCCAGCTGCCCCGCGGCCCAGTTGCCCAGCCGCCCCGTGGCCCCATCATCCCAGCTGCCCCACGACCCCATCTCCCCGCTGCTCCGCGGCCCAGTCGCCCAGCCGCCCCGCGACCCGTCGCCCCTCTGCGTCGCGGCCCCGTTGCCCAGGTGCCCCGCGACCCTGCTGCCCAGCCAGCCTGCGGCCCTCGGCCCTGTCTCCCAGCTGCTCAGCCGCCGTGGTTCCCGGTCCCCGCCCACTTCACCTGCCCTCTCTACCTTCCTGCACCACGCCCCATCGTGCCGCTCCGCCCGGCACTGCACTGCACTACGCCCCACCGCACTGCACCGCGACCCACCTCACTGCACCGCACTGCACCGCGCCCCACCGCACTCTACTGTACAGCACTCCTTCCCACCGTTCCTCGTCGCTCCATCACTGCCTGTTCACGGTTGCAGCGGCCCTCATGGCGGACTCGGTGCTGCGCTTTGACGCGGAGAGTCAGCCGATTGAGTTCGACTCATGGCTCGTCGATCTCCGCCATCACCTCACTGGTCAGCGGCAGGACGGCCGCTCCCTGGCCGTCCACATTGATGGTACGCTCCCCTACCCTGACCGCCCTGTTGCTCTCCCCGCTGACCCAGCGTCTGCAGACCATGAGTCCGCCGCCGCTGCTGCACTTGCCTGTGCTGTCTGGTTGTCGCGTGTCGCTGTCGCTCAGCTTGCGATTAGCCATGCCCTCCCCCTGTCAGAGCGCCCCCACTTTAAGTCGGCCAGGACTGCGTAGGATTTCCTAGAGGCTGCTGTCAAGCGTTATTCCACCCCGTCCTCTGCCTCTGCAAGCCGCCTGATTCTTCCTATGCTCGTCCTTGATCTCGCGTCTTTCCCTACTGTTGCTGACCTGGCCACGCACCTGCGCACGCTCGACGCTAGCTGGTACGCTGCCTGCACTGAGGCCCACTTTCGTGTGTTCTAGACCTCCCCGACTGGCACAGTCTGCTCCGCCGTGGTGTTAGGATCTTTTATATGGACATGGATAAGAATAGCTCTACATTGTATGTGATGTATGTCGATAACTCCAGTGTGCCTGGTTCCTATTACCCCGTGTTGCCTAGTGTAGGTCTCTCCAGTGTGCCTAGTTTAGGCTCCCTTGTTCAGTCAAGCGTAGGACCCTCTGCTTTGTTTAGCCTTGGGTCCACACTAGTTCCATCGCCCCCAGCCGCCACTGATGCGCTCTCCTTTACTCTCGACTCGGGGGCGTCTCGGTGTTTCTTTCGAAACCACACTACGCTTATGCCGCTCGCCGTCCCTGCCGCAGTTACCCTTGCAGACCCTTCCTCATGTCCGGTAGTCGCCCGTAGTTCCACTACTCTCCCCTCTCTGGCAGTTCCTTCAGGCTCTCTTACATGCTTGCACATCACCTCGTTCTCTCGGAATCTAGTTGGTGCTGGCTGTCTTCAGGACCTCGGCGTAACCACTACGTTCCCTGGTCACGAGATGTTCGATGTCTGTACCAAGGCTGCCACTAGTGGCCCACTCACCACATTCCCCCGGGACCCGTTGTCTGGCCTGTTCACGCTGGACATCGCGTCCCCCCCGGTTGGGACGCCCCCCCAGGTGGCAGCGTCTACCCAGGTTGCTGCGGCTTGCTCGTGTCGGTCGCTTACTCACCCGTTGCTTCTGTGGTACCACCGTCTCGTGCTCGTCCTACCTCCCCTGTTCTACGTTCTCACCCTATGTTGCTTCGCTCTCACGCGTCTCTTGCTCCTCCGCTCCTCCCGTCCCCTCCGTCGTCGCTCGCTGTCGCCCCGCCTTCGTTTTCTGACTTCCTCCGTGCCGCGCTTCCCCTTTTTCCTCGTGTCCTTGCCTCTCTCATTACCGACCCGTCTATTCCTCTCTCGCGCCTTGAGTATGCCACCACTCTTGTCTTTGACCCTGCGTGCCCTCCGTCCGTCGGGGGTGTGGCTTCCCTTGGCAGTGACGTCCTAGAGGACAGACAGTACGAGCTTGCTTTCCTGTCCGAGGCCGCTCCCCATCTCTGTTCCATACCGCTAGTCCCTGAGGGTGACCCAGACGCCCTTGACATCCCGACCCCTTGCACCTACGCTGAGGCCACCTCGGGACCCTGGGCCTCTCAGTGGATAGCTGCCATGAAGCAGGAGATGGCATCTTGGAGATCCACCGGTACCTTCGTCGACCCAGTTCCCCCTTCTGGGGTGAACGTAGTCGATAGCCGGTGGCTCTTCAAGGTAAAGCGCCCTCCGGGAGAGCCGCCTGTCTTCAAGGCACGTTGTGTTGCTCGTGGCTTCAGTTTGCATGAGGGGGTTGACTTCTTTCAGACCTTCGCCCCGACCCCGAAGATGACTACTCTTCGGGTACTGCTACACGTAGCAGCACAGCGTGAATACGAGCTGCACTCACTCGACTTCTCCACAGCTTTCCTCCAGGGCAGTCTACACGAGTAGGTCTATGTGTGCCGCCTCCAGGGCTTCTCTGGTACCTTTCCCCCTGGTACCGAGGGGCTCCTCCGGCGCCACGTCTACGGCCTGCGTCAGGCGCCCCGTGAGTGGCACAACACGCTGCGTGCTACACTTGCTGACATGTCATCTGCGAACCCCTCGCTTCGTTCGTTCCGGCCAGACTCCGTTCTACATCCATGTTTACATACACGATCTAGTCTTTCCTACTGCAGACAAAGACGCGCTGGCCTGCGTGAAGGCCAATCTGCTGAGGAGACACACCTACAATGACCTAGGAGAGCTACGCCTGTCACAGGATCGAATGTCCCGAGGAAAGGTTGCACTATCGATCAGTACAAGGCGCTTTTATACTTCCACAGTACATCAGGTAACCAGGTTTATCTTATCCTAAGGGAATAGACCCTTCTAGAATATAGAATCACCCTGCGTATAGCCACGCGAGGCTATTGGCTTTAAGGGATTACAGCAGGATTACGCTAGATAGAGCGCACCAGTACATCCCAAGCCTGGTCGGTGATATAATGATAATAGCAGGATAAACCAAAGGTTAATGGAAAAGGAAGAATAGGAAACCAAAGGAGATGGAATAAAAGAGAAATGAAAAAGGAAGGAAATAAGAAAAGGCCAAGTGGTGTAACGGGGTCGTACTCTCACAACGCCGCTACCTTGGCTTGCAGATCTCCAGGGACAGAGCAGCATGCACCATCACTCTCACACAGTCACACTTGGTGCGCCAGGTCCTTCAGAGGTTCAGCCTTAAGTTCTCTTCCACACAGCCCACCCTTCTGCTAGTAGACCACAGACTCTCTGCTCCAGTCCCGGAGGAGGCTGTAGAGCCTAGTGGTTCTTACGCAAATCTGGTGGGTTGCGTCATGTACCTGATGACTTGTACTCGTCCAGATCTCCCATACTCTTTCAGCATCCTGACCCGCTTTGTGGCCTCTGGCAGACACCGACCACAGCAGGGGTCTGCGGCTAAGAGGGTTCTGCGTTATCTAGCAGTTACATCGGGCATGGGGCTAGTGCTAGGAGGACGCAGACCAGTGGTCCTTACCAGGCACACCGACGCTTCTTGGGCAAACAACGCCAAGACTCTCAGGTCCTTCCAGGGCTACTGCTTTAGCCTTGGTGCAGGTGCTGTCTTGTGGAGGTCCACCCCCTCGTCGTCTGTTGCCCAGTCTAGCTGTAAGGCTGAGATCTACGCCGGTGTCATGGCGGCGCAGGAGCTCCGTTGGCTGACTTTCTTGCTCACAGACTTAGGTGAGTGGCCTAGCTCTATCCCGGACCTGTACGCTGACAACAAGGCCATGATCCTCCTGTGTCAGGAGCCTGGACTCGAGGGCAGAGCGAAGCACATCCAGCTGCAGTACTTCCTCATGCGCAAGCGCAAGTTACAGCAGCGTCGCCAGGCCTGCGTAATACACTTGGCCTCCGGTGCCAACACAGCTGATATCTTTACGAAGGCGCTTGCGCCTAAAGATTATCAGCGGCACTATGTACAGCTTGGACTCGTTCCTGTAGCACCTCAATAGCTAAGACCTTGATGGTGTATAACTGTTTATATTATCCTAACTAGCCTTGTGGCCTTCTCCCAGTGGTTGGACTAGTAGTGCCGCCCTGGTCTTCTTCTTGCCTTGTTTGTACTCTTTTGACTGATCTTTAGACCCCTGCCTCAGAGGTTGGACTAGTAGTGCCGCCCTGAGCTGTTTGTCACTCATCAGGCTCTGCCCCTATCTAGTCTAGGGGGTGTGTCAAACATATTTGTGTATGTTTAGTAGACTACATAGAGTCTTGCCATGGAGAGTACAACCCACTAGCTATATACTCCTGTATTCTCTCATTCTAGTTATTCGTTCTAACTCTGAGAGTTCACCCATCTTTCAGAACCCACCAGACTAGATGCTCACATTGAAGGAAAATTGGTTAACTTTTAAGATGAACATTGCATGCTTTGCAAAGCAAAGCACTGTTTGCAGCCTCTATCCCTTACCCTTTCCCTTCTTTGACCGCCGTTTATTTCTCTTGCCCATGTGTTTCCCCCCTTGGTTCTGCTTCGATGTCATCTTCTTGCAGTTGTCTGGCTGGGCATGTCCATTGTCCTTGCGCTTCCTCCGCTTCGCTTTGGGCTGCTCCTCAGGCTGCACCTTGAACAAGGAAAGAAACAAGGGAGTGGGATGCCAGAGAACAGAAGGGTGCATCAGTCAACGCGAGAACTAGAGCCTCTTCAGTCTGCATGTCAAACGCTGCTGTGACAAATGCAGTGCCGTGGCTTTTATGAGTGGCATGGGCCCTAGCGAGTTGCTGCTCTCACCTCATCGTCAAAGCCGCTGAGGCTGTCACTGCTGTGCGAGGCATCGTCCCCTGGCTTGCCGTCTTCGAAGCAGTCCACGTGTCGCACCGCACCCGTGCGCGAGGATGCAGCTGCAAGGGGTTGAGCGCGCGCGCACACACAAGCACAGCCCGTGCACACATGCACACACACACACACATACGCAAGCGCGCACGCACACACGCACACCCAGACGCACACGCACACGGACACGCACACCCACACAAACACGCACACACACACACGCACATGCACAGCTTAGACTGCCGCACACAGCAATGCAGTGTATGAGCATGCACAACCGGCAAGCGAGACCAGTGCAACCCCTCCGCGGTGCTTCAGCAGGATCAGCCATCTACTCCACCTCCTTCTCCCCTCCCACCCTCGTACCAGTCACGTGGCTCCCCCTTACCGCGCTCTGCCTCTTCCCCCCCTCCCCTTTTTGTCTCGCTCCCTAGTCCCCCCATTTTTTCCCTTCTCTATTATTTATCTTCTCTCCTTCCCCCTGCCCTCCTCGCTTCTCCCTCTCGTTCTCTCCCCATGGCCTGCTTCCAGTGCTCCCTAGTCCCACCCCGCCCTCCCTCCTCTTTCCAATTCCCTCACCCAGCTGCCGTCCCAGTATCTCACCCAATGCCTCTCTTCTGACCTCATGTGCTCTCTTCCTTCATTCCCCCATGCCACCATCACTCCGCCTTCACGCCGAGAGCCTTGCAGCCCCTTCACTCATCCCTGCTGTCGCCCTACACCATGTGCGCCACTCACACCCATTCGCATCCACCGTCCAACCGCCTGCCACCCGTCACCCCTGACCCGTCACCCCTGACCCGTCACCCCGTCCCACCTCTCCCCTCAACCGCTCCCTATGTGTCTGTCACCCGCGGTGCCTGTCATGCAACCTCCCCACTCGCCCGTCCCTCACCCGCCACCAGCGTCGCCTGCGCGTTCCTCACCGCCACCTCCACCAGCCGCGGGTCCAGCGGTGCCCCCCTCTCGCCCGCTTCGGCGCCCGCCGCCAGCCGCCGCTGCAGGAAGCGCGAGAGGGCCGCCGCCTTGTTCGTGGCCAGGGGCCCGCCGGGGTGCGCCTGGCTGCGGTGGGGCGGGCCGGGGGGTCGGGTGGGGGAGAGGTAAGAGGGCGGCAAGTGAGGTGTGGATCTAGAAGCAGGCGGTTAGCGGCGGGCAGGATGCGCGGAAGCGCGGCGACCCACCGTGCGGCCGCTGCTGCTGTGGCGGAGTGCGAGGAGCGCGGGGGACTGGGAAGGCGCGCGGAGAATCGACTGGCGCGGAGGGCACGACGCTCGTCGTCCGTCAATTGGTCCAACTCCGACACCCGCTGCATTGGGCGCGCCGTGCTGTGGTGGGTTAGGACGCTAGGCGAGGTAGTGCTGGCTTGGCACTGAAACGAGGGGGTGTGGGGAGAATGCTAACCTAGATGCAATGGCCAAATGGCGACCAGAACAGGAGTGGTGTCAAATCATTTCTCACAGATTGTAAACTAGGGTAGTGAATTCGTAGGCGAAACCACTTCTTTAGCGCGTACTCGGTTCACAAACCTCACTTGAAACATTCGATTTCGGCCATAGTGTACTCTAATCACCCAAAACTTCTACCTGTAAGGAATTACGGTTCCTTACGGGGGCTCGCCACAACGAGTAACCTCTCGGGTCCACAGGCTCGGCCCTTGGTTCTCGCGCCAAACCAGCCCCCGTCGTCAGTTTCAGCCCCAACCTGATCCCGAGTCGCCCCGAACCCATTTTGACCTCGTCACCCTCGGTATTGTCTGTCAACTTATACATACATTGTTATGTAGAAGTTATAGGCTAGATAGGGTATGTTCTTAATGGGTACAACCCAAATGCTATATCTCGCCTGTTCTCCCTTCTTCTAATCATTCTTTCTAGTCTTAATATGGTATCAGAGCACGTAGATCCACCCACCCGCTTCCGCCCCTTGCCGCCACCTACCGGACCCTCGCGCCCCTAGCTGGCCCCGCGCTCCCCTACGGCCCCGTCGCGCCCCTAGCAGGCCCCGTCGCGCCCCTACGGCTCCGTCGCGCCCCTACAGCCCCATCGCGCCCCTACGGCCCCTCGCGCCCCCAGCTGGCCCCGTCGCGCCCCTAGCTAGCCCCGTCACGCCCCTACGACCACATCGCGCCCCTACGGCCCTGTCGCGCCCCTATGGCCCCCTCACGCCCCTGACCGGCCCCATCGCGCCCCTACCGGCCCCGTCGCGCTCCTACGGCCATGTCGCTCCCCAAGCCGGTAGGGGAGCAGACCCTATCGGTTAAGAGGGCGGAAGGATGCTGATGGCGAGCGGACGACGCGGAGATTAATTGCGCGGGCATATGCGATGCCGTCAGGTCCTGTCAGATTGGAAGGTTGGGATTGGTCGGTTCTCCCCTTCCCTGGACCTGGACGGAATTATTTCCCGTCGAAGAAGGGGCGATGTTTTCGCCGTGTTTTTCGGGTATGTTCGTTAGAGCTTTCGTAATTTTCGGGTGTTTGGACGGAGTCTTTGGATTGGCTTCCGAAAAAAACGAAGGCTTCGTTAGGAGAATACAAGTGCACCGGAGTCCTCAGGCGGCCGGGAGTTGGTCGTCAGGAGCGCGCGGAGTGGCGAAAATGGCGGGATGCACGGCGATGTACGTCTGGCACGCCACGCAGCGGCAGGGTGAATTGTAGCTGTGTCGCGGGTCCCAGAGTTTTCCGGTAGGCTAGTTGCAGGCGATGGACAGGACTTCAACACTATTTCGGCAATGGGCGAATCCGACAATTTCGAAACGACACGATCGCACGAGAACGTGTGGGTGTGGAGTTGTGTGGGAGCCGCTGGGATTAACGTCCTCGACGCTATTCACCACGACGGCCATCTGGAGGTGATGACGCTGTGTTGGAGTGACTGTACTCAGCGAGGCCGACTTCCCGCGTGGGGAGGCGTTTCGTGGACCAGCGATTCATACTCCCACGATCAACGGAAACGGAAGCCACCACCCCTGGGTGTGTATTAAAGCGAGAGACTATAATAGTGACCCCCCTTACTAGTTGGGCCCAGCTTGAATGTGGGCGTACAGTAGCCAACATGACTCTGACGCACCAACTTAGGCTGGGATGCCGTTTCGCCACTGGGCAACTGACCGGGATGAGAGGTGTGGCTTGGCAACGAAAAATTACATGGGCGACTAAAACGGAACACAAAGCGACGCTGACGACAAATGTGACAGACATGCAAGAACGAGAGCCAATCAGGGGCACACATACAAATCCCACCTCCGAAAAAAAGTGGGGGTGTGATGGGCTAGAGCAAAGCCCAAACGCAGGGAACTCATTCAACCCGCTCAGATATTGCTCGATGCTAGCGACTACTAATCTGAAATACAACAGGAGCCCATGGCGTGCACATGTAGCTCGTGACACTAGGGGATACACTCGCGGATAGTGCTTGACGAGCAGCCCAGCGCCTAGCGCGACGAACAACAGCTTAGCGCCTAGGGGGGGTGAACTTGCGAACTACACAGTGCTGATGGAGTGTCCCCGAATTTTTAGGAGCTACTGTTGTAGTGGAGCTGAGGGTTTCATCTGGTGCAGCAGAAGGAGGTTCCAACTTTTGCGGGTGTAGTTTGACGAGTTTCCGACGGAGGAGGAAGCTGTTCAGCGGTTAGAAGGCGAGCTCGTTAAAGCTCCTCTGGCTAGAAGCATGTGCACTCCTATCTCAGCGGATTCTCCTAGTTAGATAAGCAACAGCGATGCGATTTTGGGTAACCTGCAGCAGCCGCGAGATGGGTGAACGTGTGCACGGCCAGCTGGCAGGGGTACCGGAGAATTTCTAGAGTGGGGTAATAGCTAGGCGGAGATCGACGGCGGATGATGCGCGTTGACCCCGATTGACGGCCAAAACATTACGCTGAGGCAATGGAATCCAGTGCTCACTAATATAAAGGGTGTTGTTCATGCGTACAGCTGGTGGAGAAACCGTGGGGGCGCTGCTAAAGGACGTCGCGAAGCCTAGCGTTTTACTGGTAGCTGTGAAACGGAGTTGCGGTATTCGCTAAGTATCGTGAGGTTCCGACATTTTTGTTGGAGCGGATTATGGAGTTACATGGGTACGAGCAACATCGACAGATATTCCCTGAATATTTTGGGTGCATGGGGGAGGAGAAGCGCAGCAGCAGTTTCGGCTCTTCCCGAAATTTTCGGCGTGTACGGACAAAGTAGCTGATGCAGCTGGCGGCATTAGACCCCCGGTTCTGTTCGAGGATATTCACTGGAGTGGTTCGGTACAGATTACCGGTCATCGCCATCATCGTCTTCCTTTCGTCACTACCCGCTACCGCCTCCATCGTCAATTCACGTGCTTCACTTGACAGTGTGAACACGACCCCGCCGCATCATCGCCTCACATCAGGAGCAGTATCGAAACGAAAAAAAAAATTGCCGCAGTGTTGTTGGAGCTATGTTGGGACCAGCTCGCAAGAAGTGTTCCTACTCGTGCAAATTTTTAAGTTCGTCTGGGATTCTTCATGAGTTTTACAAGTTGTAACACTAGAATCAGTATTACAGCCTTGTGATACTTTCAGACTTGAACAAGGATCTTTGCTGGAATGGTAGACTAGTACGACAATGGGAGTCTTAGAACTTGTAAGTGTTTGACAAGAATTTACTCAAGAACAAGTTAAATAATTGAAGGCATACCAGCTACTCTTATACCTACTAGAAGTACCAGTTCGGTAATGTACC
Source organism: Closterium sp. NIES-67 (assembly GCA_027943415.1). Taxonomy (NCBI): domain Eukaryota; kingdom Viridiplantae; phylum Streptophyta; class Zygnematophyceae; order Desmidiales; family Closteriaceae; genus Closterium; species Closterium sp. NIES-67. Next base: position 67,689 of record BQMB01000956.1, read on the forward strand.
TGTTCAAAACTACTTGCGCTATGCGCTCTAATCGCTACTGAAAAGGGCGCAACTGTTCGCGTGACTGAAACGACCTGCTGACGTAATCATCCAGATGAGCGCTATTTGCTGACGTCATTCTATGGATGCTAACTACAATGTAACTTGATACTATACTGTATATCAGAAACTACTTACAGAAATGCTTGAGTACGATTTTATCACAACACCCTCGACATTCAACGTGGTCAACTCGCACTCTATAAGCCCTAGGCCTCATTCATAGAACACTAGAATGGTTAGAAAGAAGAGAGAACAAGGGAGATACATGGTTTCGATTGTACTCTCTAAGAACACACACCTATTCTAGCGTATAACTTCTACATGCAAATGTATGTATAAGTTGACACACCCCCTAGGCTACATAAGGGGTAGTGCTGAGCAAGAAGCACACAACTCAGGGTGGCACTACTAGTCCAGCCTCTGAGACAGGGGTCCGAAGACAAGTCAGCAAGAGTACAAACAAGACAAGAGCAAACCAGGGCTGCACTAAAACTCCGCCCACTGGAAGAGAAGCCACAAGACAATTCTAAAAGATATATATAAAGTGGAGTACACAATCAAGATCCTAGCAAGTGAGAGTCTACAAGAACTAGACCAAGATGCAAACAGTGCCGCTGATGATCTTTCGGTGCAAGCGCCTTAGTAAAGATATCAGTTGTGTTGGCACCGGAGGCCAAGTGTACTTTGCGGGCCTGGCGGCACTGCTGTAGCTCACGCATGAGGAAGTACCGCAGATGGATGTGCTTCGCTCTGCACTCAAGTCGAGGCTCCTGACACAGGACGATCATGGCCCTGTTGTCAGTGTACAGGACCGGGGCAGAGCTAGGCCGCTCACCTAAGTCGGCAAGCAAGAAGGTCAGCCAGCGGAGCTCCTGTGCTGCCATGGCGTAGGCATAGATCTCAGCCTCACAGCTAGACTGGGCAACAGACGACAAGCGTGTGGAAATCCACGAGATGGAATCTGCACCAAGGCTAAAGCAGTAGCCCTGCGAGGACCTGAGGGTCTCAGCATCGTCTGCCCAAGCAGCGTCTGTGTGCCCAGTAAGGACGACTGGCCTGCGTCCTCCTAGCACTAGCCCCATGCCCTATGTACTCACTAGATAACAAAAAACCCTTTTAGCAGCTGACCAGTGCTGTGGTCGGTGTCTGCCTGTGGCCACAAAGCGAGCCAGGATGCTGAGAGGGTATGCGAGATCGGGATGAGTGCAAGTCATCAGGTACACGAGGCAACCCACCAGCTCTGCGTAAGGACAACTAGGCTCTACTGACTCCTCAGGAACTGGAGCAGAGAGCATGTGATCTACCGGCAGAGGTGTGGGCTGTGCGGAGGAGAACTGAAGACCGAACCTCTGAAGGACCTGGCGCACCAAGTGTGACTGTGTGAGAGTGATGGTGCGCGCTGCTCTGTCCCTGGATATCTGCAAGCCCAGGGCCAAGGTAGCAGCACAGCTCTCCCAGGTCAGTGCAAGTGTGTCTCCTCAGCAGTTCGGCCTTCACGGAGGTCATCGCGTCTCTTTCTGCAATAGCGATGACCAAGTCGTCTACGTAATCAAGGATGTAGAACGGAATTCGGCCAGCACGAACGAAGAGCGAGGGGCCTGTAGAGGACGGAAAGAACTGCAGGTCAGCTAGTGTAGTACGCAGCGCGTCGTGCCACTCACGGGGCACAATCGCAGGCTGTAGACCGGGTGCCAGAGGAGCCACTGGGTCCCAGGAGGGAAGGTACCGGTGAAGCCCTGTGGACGGCGCAGGTAGACCTGCTCCTGTAGGGTACCCTGAAGAAAAGCAATGGAGAATTCGTGGGAGTGGAGCTCGTAGTCACGCTGAGCTGCTACATGTAGCAGCGCCCGAAGAGTTGTCATCTTCAGGGTCGGGGCGAAGGTCTGAAAGAAGTCCACCCCCTCTCGCTGACTGAAGCCTCTAGCCACGTAGCGCGCCTTGAACACAGGCGGCTCTCCAGGGGGGCGCTTCACCTTGAGGAGCCACTGGCCATCGACTACGTTCACCCCAGGTGGGGGAACAGCATCGACTTAGGTGCCTGTGGATCTCCAAGATGCCATCTCCTGCTCCGTGGCAGTTATCCACTGAGAGGCCCAGGGTCCCGAGGTCGCCTCAACGTAAGTGCGAGGGGTCGGGATGTCAAAGGCGTTTGGATCACCCTTAGGGACTAACAGCATGGAGCAGAGATGGGGAGCAGCCTCGGACAGGAAAGCAAGCTCGTACTTCCTATCCTCTAGGACGTCACTGCCAAGGGCAGGAGCATCCCCGACGGACAGAGGACAGACAGGGTCAGAGACCAGAGCGGTGGCGTAATCAAGGCAGCGGGTAGAGGTGAAGTCAGCGATAGCAGCGACAAGAGCATCAAGACTGGAGACAGAAACAGACGGGTCAGTAATGAGGGAGGCAAGGACCCGGGGAACAAGAGGTCGAGCAGCACGAAGGTAGTCAGACAGAGGGGGAGGCGCGATGGCGAGCGATGACGGAGGAGGCGAAGGCAAGAGGGGAGGATGAGACGCGTGGGAACGAAGCAACATAGGGTGGGAGCGCCGAACAGGAGAGACAGGACGAGCCAAGAGGGACGGCGAGACCACACGTGTGATGGGGGTGTCGGGTTAGGAGACAAAGGAGGAGTAACAGGAGGGGAACAGGGTGGGAAACAGGCCAGGGATGAGTCCAGCGGAGGAAACACAGGACCGTGGATAGGAAGGGGAGGAGGCGGCGGGGGAGGCACAGGCGAGCGGTCAGGGGAGGGAAGGCCGAGTAGGCAAAGGGCGGACACCGGCAGCGACTGCTGCTGCTACGGCTGCTCGGAGCTGACACCAGGACAGCCAGCTGCACCGCGGCCACCTCCGGAACACTCCAATCCAACACCCCCAGAACGAGCACCCCCAGAGCAAGAACCCTCTCCAGCACCGGTGCCACCCCTGAGCCTGCCGGGACAAGCCATGACAGGAACCCCACGACTAGCACCCTCCTCAAGGCCAGCACCCCCAGAGTCAACCAAAGGCTGATGCTGCTACAACGGTGGCACCGGCTACTTCGGCGGAGGAGGAGACAGCGGGGGAGAGACAGGCGGCGAGAACTGCGCCGTGGGGCCACCAGAGTCCGCCGACTCCTTGACTAGGACAAGCGACGGGAGGGGAGGGGTTTTGCGTTATCTAGCAAGTACATCGGGCATGGAGTTAGTGCTAGGAGGACGCAGACTAGTGGTCCTTACCGAACACACAGACGCTTCTTGGGCAGATGACGCCGAGACCCTCAGGTCCTCCCAGGGCTACTGCTTCAGCCTCGGTGCAGGTGCCATCTCGTGGAGGTCCACCCACTCCTCGTCTGCTGCCCAGTCTAGCTGTGAGGCTAAGATCTATGCTGGTGCCATGGCGGCACAGGAGCTCTGCCGGCTGACCGTCTTGCTCACTGACCTGGGTGAGCGGCCTATCTCTGCCCCAGTTCTGTACGCTGACAACAGGGCCATGATCCTCCTGTGTCAGGAGCCACGACTTGAGTGCTGAGCGAAGCACATACAGCTGCGGTACTTCCTCCTGCGCGAGCTGCAGCAGCGTCGCCAGGCTCGCGTAGTACACTTGGCCTCCGGTGCCAACACAGCTGACATCTTTACTAAGGCGCTTGCGCCTAAAGATCATCAGCGGCACTGTGTACAGCTAGGTCTCGTTCCTGTAGCCTCTGACTTGCTAGGACCTCAAGTGTGTACCGACCTTTCTATACATTATCCTGACTGGCCATGTGGCCTCTTCGCAGTGGCTGGACTAGTATTGCCACCCTGGTCTTGCTCTTGTCTTGTCTGTACTCGTTTGACTGGTCTTTAGACCCCTGCCTCAGAGGTTGGACTAGTAGTGCCACCCTGAGCTGCTTCTCTCTCACCAAGCACTGCCCCTATCCAGTTTAGGGGGTGTGTCAAACATATCTTTGTATGTTGTTATAGACTATACATGGTTGTGCCTTAGAGAGTACAACCTGTTAGGTTATATTCCCTTGTATGTCACTTGTCTAGTTTATTCTTTCACTTTAACAACTGGCCCTTCACCAAAATCAAAGGCCAATGTGTACTGGGAGCTGTGTGAGGGAGCTGACTGACCCTTGACCAAAATCACCTCCCAGTTTGTGATGCGTGCAATGTGAGGGGCTGATTGGCCCTTAGAAAAATTTGCAGAGGTGTGCCGCGAGCTGTGTGTGCAAGGGCGCCCATTGGCCCTTCACGAAATAGCCTCTTGGATTGTCCCAATTTCCCTACCTCCCCTACAATTTTGATTTGCCTGCTCCCCAATTCCTTTCCACCCCATCCCTCGATTTCGTCCCCCATTCACAATTCGCCACGATCCCGTATCTCCACCAACCGATATCCTCGCCGTACCTCAGGCACGCAAAATTACTAAACACGGAACGGGGAGGGGGATGGATAGAAACTCGTGAAAGACTCATCTAAAATGTTAAAATTTGTATGTCAGTGTGTCTGGGAGATCAGAAAAGTAAAAAAATCTTCTGTCGGGCCTGGCGAGAGCACTGTACAGTACAGCACAGCCTCGCCATGAGCCTCGCTGATCAACCACATCCGCGCCGGCGGGGGGCCGGGCCTAGTGCGCCGCGAAATTCCGCGCCGCCGCCATAACACAGATAGGTAGCGCACGCAAGAGAAAGCGCCTCAAGGGAGAAGTCTGAGGGCATCGGTAGGGAAGGGAATATAAAAGTAATGTGCAAGACACTAACTTTGAAATCAGAGTTAAAAACAATGGTAACTCTGATTAATCAGACAAATAAGTTATTATTACTTTTATTTTCATACTTTTTTTAAGGGGTGACTCTGAAGGCCATACTAAGAGATGGCAGGCAAGTCTGATGAATCAGACAAGCCCAAAACCAATTTGGGGGCCTGTGCTGAACCCTTCAGAGTTATATGTTTTTGAATCCCTTTTTTGGACTTCGCCCTCTGCCTCTGTAGGTCGCCTGATCCAGCCCATGCTCTTTCCTGACCTTGCGTCTTTCCCTACTGCCGCTGACCTAGCCGCCCACATGCGCACGCTAGACACGATCTGGCGTGCTGCCTACACTGAGGCCCAGCTTCGTGTGTTTCAGCCCCCCATCTGCTCTACCCTCTACCTGCTTGCCACCCGCCTCCCTGACCGCCTTGCCACCGCCTGCAATCACTTCCTTAGTCTCCACCCTGCTGACCTCACCCTCACTAACTTTGTTGACACCCTGTCTGCAATAGAGACTCGTCAGCGCTCTATCGTCCAGTCTAGCGGTACCGTGCCAGTCTCTATCTTTAAGGGCTGTGCCCTTGCTCAGTGCGCTTACTCCGACGGTTCTGCTGCAATTGCTGAGACAGCTCCGGCTGCGGAGACAGCTGCCACAATGCAGTTTCGTCCGAGTAAGGGTCGCCGCCCCAAGGCTGGGCACGGCGGAGGTAACGGAGGAGGGGGTGGTGGCGGTGGTGGAGGTGGCTCCCCCGCTGGTAGTCCTGATGAGGGGGCTGGGGCTGGTGCCTCAGAGCAGCAGCTCCAGCAGTAGTAGCAGCAGCAGGCACGGTCGCTGGACCAGTAGCAGCAACAGCAGCACCCGCAATAGCAGCAGCAGCAGCGGCGGGCCGTTCGTCTCCCCCCCGGGTGGCCTGGAGCTGGAGGTGACGGTGGCCGCAGTGGTCGTTCACGCGGTGTGCCATCAGATGGTAGTCAGAGTGACGGGCGCTGCCAGTACCAGCTCCAGACATGTCCTCGCCGCGGCCTCGTGTGCGGTAAGATCGGTCATAACCCCACTCGTTGCTTCCGTCACCTAGACGACCTGTTTCGACTCCGCTTCGGCCCGTCGCCTGACCTCCCCGACTGGCACAGTTTGCTCCGTCATGGTGTTAAGATCTTTGATATGGACATGGAGGAGATTAGCTCTGCTTTGTATGTACTGTATGTTGATGACTCTACTATATTGCCCTGTGTGGCCTAGCGTAGGTGTGCCCAGTGTGCCTAGTTCAGACTCCCCTGCTGTGTCAGGCGTAGGATCCCCTGCCTTGTTTAGCCTTGGGCTATCCCTCGCTCCTCCGACCTCGCTCGCCGCTGCCACGCTGTCCTTCACCCTGGACTCCGGTGCTTCCCGGTGTTTCTTTCGCAACTCCACTACACTTACGCCGCTTGCCGCTACTTCTGCAATTGCTCTTGCAGACCCTTCCTCCGGTCCTATAGTTGCCTGTAGCTCCACTACTATCCCATGTCCGGCGGTTCTCTTAGGCTCCCTTACAGGCTTGCACATCCCCTTGTTCTCTAGGAACCTAGTTGGTGTCGGCTGTCTCCAGGACCTTGGCGTCACCACTACGTTCTCTGTGCATAAGCAGTACACTGTCTGTACTGAGACCGCCACTGGTTCCCCCCTTACCACGTTCCCCCGGGACCCGGTGTCTGGCTTGTTCACGCTCGACACCGCTTCCCCCCAGGTTGGGACGCCTCCCCAGGTACCTGCATCTTCCCAGGTTGCTGTGGCGTGCTCGTGCCGGTCGCTTACTCACCCGTCACTTCTGTGGCGCCACCGTCTAGGACACCCACGCCCTCACCCGTCTTCGTCACATGTCCCAGCACCGTCTTGTCCTAGGCCTCCCTAAGTCGTTCCCTGCGCTCCCCTCCTCACCCGAGCCTCCGTGCACGCCCTATGTCGAGGGCCCGCTCCGCCATGCCCCTCACTCCTCCTCGTTTCCCCCTACCTCCGCACCACTGCAGACCCTGCACATGGACGTCTGGGGCCCCGCCCCCGTCCATGGGCCGCGTCGCGAGAGCTACTTCCTAGTGCTTGTCAACGACTACACCCTCTACACCACCATCTTTTCCTTGGAGCAGAAGGCCGACGTGTCTGACGTTCTTCTCCCGTGTCTTGTCTGTGCGCGTGTTCACCGAGGTCTCCCTGTCTTGCGTCTTCACTCTGCCCATGGTGGCGAGTTTGCCTCTGGCTGCCTTGGTCGCTTCTGTCGTGCGGAGGGCATCACCCAGACGTTCACCCTGCCAGACTCCCTGTAGCAGAATGGGGTCGCTGAGCGACGCATCGGTTTGGTCATGGAGGTGGCTCGTACCTCCATGATCCATGCAGGTGCACCCCATTTTCTGTGGACGTTCGCCGTTCGCTACGTCGTTGACCAGCTTAAGCTATGGCCGCACCCTCAGCGGTCGCAAGTTTCGCCAACCCTCCTCTGAACAGGGTCTGCGTCTGCGTTCCACGTCTGGGCCTGCCTTGCTCACGTTCGTGCCTCTGGCACGGACAAGCTCAATGCCCGCACCCTCCCCTGTGTCTTCCTAGGTTTCCCCCTCGAATCGTCTGACTCGCACTTCTGCCACCCGCCTTCTCACCGTTTCTTTCACTCTTGCGACATCACCTTTGACGAGTCCATCTCCTTCTACCACCGCTTTCCCCACCATCGTCACCCGGTCACTCCCCCCCAGTTCCTTGTTCACTCGACTTCTCCACAGCTTTCCTCCAGGGCAGTCTATACAAGCAGGTCTACCTGCGCCGCCCCCAAACCTTCTCCAGTACCTTTCCCCTTGGCACCGAGTGGCTCCTCCGGCGCCCCGTCTACGGCCTGCGGCATGCTCCCCGTGAGTGGCACGACAAGCTGCATGCTACACTTGCTGACTTTCAGTTCTTCCCTTTATCTGCAGACCCCTCGCTCTTCGTCTGTTCTGTCCAGACGCCGTTCTACATCCTTGTCTACGTAGACGACCAGGTCTTTGCTACTGCAAACAGAGACGCACTGGCCTCCGTGAAGGCGGAGCTGCTGAGGAGACACATCTGCACTGGCCTAGGAGAGCTGCGCCGCTACCTTGGGTTACAGATCTCCAGGGACAGAGCAGCGCGCACCATCACTCTCTCACAGTCACACTTGGTGCGCCAGGTCCTTCTGAGGTTCGGCCTTTAGTTCTCTTCCGCACAGCCCACCCCTCTGCCAGTAGACCACAGACTCTCTGCCCCAGTCCCGAAGGAGACTGTAGAGCCTAGTGGTCATTACGCAGTGCTGGTGGGTTGCCTCATGTACCTGATGACTTGCACTCGTCTAGATCCTGCATACCCTCTCAGCATCCTGGCTCGCTTTGTGGCCCCCAACAGATACCGACCACAACACTGGTCGGCCGCTAAAAGGGATTTGCGTTATCTAGCAAGTACATTAAGCATGGGGCTAGTGCTAGGAGGACGCAGATCAGTGGTCCTTACCGGACACACAAACGCTTCTTGGGCAGACGACGCCGAGACTCTCAGGTCTTCCCAGGGCTACTGCTTTAGCCTTGGTGCAGGTTCCATCTCGTGGAGGTCCACCCGCTCCTCGTCTGTTGCCCAGTCTAGCTGTGAGGCTGAGATCTACGCTAGTGCCATGGCGGCACAGGAGCTCCGCTGGCTGACCTTCTTGCTCACCGACCTGAGTGAGCAGCCTAGCTCTGCCCCAGCTCTATACGCTAACAACAGGGCCATGATCCTCCTGTGTCAGGAGCCACGACTTGAGTGCTGAGCGAAGCACATCCAGCTGCGGTACTTCCTCCTTCGCGAGCTGCAGAAGCGTCGCTAGGCTTGTGTAGTACACTTGGCCTCCGGTGCTAATACAACTGATATCTTTACTAAGGCGCTTGCGCCTAAAGATCATCAGCGGCACTGTGTACAGCTAGGTCCCATTCTTGTAGCATCTCACTTGCTAGGACCTTGATTGTGTACCGACCTTTATATATATTAACCTGACTGGCCTTGTGGGTGGACTAGTAATGCTGCTCTGGTCTTGCTCTTGCCTTGTCTGTACTCATTTGACTGGTCTTTAGACCCCTGCCTCAGAGGCTGGACTAGTAGTGCCACCCTGAGCTGCTTCTCTCTCATCAGGCACTGCTCTTATCTAGACTTGGCGGTGTATCAAACATGTATTGTATGTTTATTATAGACTATATAGGGTTGTGCCTTATGGAGCACAACCCTTTTAGGTAATATATCCTTGTATGTAATTTTCCTCATCATTCTTTCACTTTGATACTTAATTCATGTCTCTAATGCCGGGGGGGGGGGGGGGGGGGTGGCGGTGGGGCGTGGTCCAGAATCACGCCCGTGGCAGGCGAGCGGGCGGCAGGTCTAGCGGCACCACAGGCGTTGCATGGCTGGCTGGCAGTCGACGACGCCACCACCGCTGCATTATGACGCCGCCACAGTGCGGCGTCGATGCCACGGCGGGACGTCGATGGTGCGACGGCAGCACGACGGCGCCATTACGCCGCCACGGCTGGACGTCGACGCCACGACAGCACGTCGCCACGGCAGCGCATCGAGACAGCCGCGGCACGACGCCGCCGCCACAGCAGCACGACGCGGCCACCATGGCAGCGCGAGAGGAAGAGGAGGAGTGCGCGGCGGAAGCGTAGGGAGCAGGCCCGGGAAGGGCAACCTGCTCTGATACCATATCACGAAGGCTAGGTAGCTAGGAAGGGTACGAGGCCATGGAATGGCGTGAGGTTTTAGGTAGAAGGAAAGTTGACGAGAGAAAAAAGGGAGAGAGAATAGAAGAGAGAGGCACACAAGGAAGGGGGTTGTACACTCTACAGTTCGTTGCAATAACACATACCAAGCCTACCAATTATATAACAAAATATATAATTTAACAATCGCCTATTTTTGTCCTCGACAAATATACGCCAGGAGAAATCATGGAAAACATTAACACCTGAATGATTTTCTACCCTCATTTCTTGATCCAAATTGTAGTTAATTTCTATTTTACACTACGATTTACATCCTTCCAACGACCATTCTAGATAATTAGGCAACAATCAAGCTATGTAATACAATATGAATTTGGAGTTTTCCCCCATTCCTGCAATTTTTTTGAACTTTTTTTTAACAAAAATTGGAAAAAAAAATATTTTCCGATCGATCGAAATACCTAGCTCCGCAACCCAAAGAAACTTTACTCACACCGACTGTGACTTAAAGCCGTTGACCCAAATTGCAGAATTTTACTTTCAAGTTTAATAATCGTGAAACCCCCCGATTGGTAACCAAGTTCCCCAGAGCGAGAGCAAAAACGGAAGTTGCGCAACAAAACGATGGGAAACAGTCTATAATCTTGCGCCACCCCCAGCTGATTATGCCCCTGCCCCCGCCACACCAGGCGTTTGAGCGGAAAGAAACTTGAACTTCCCCCCATACATTTTGGGACTTTTCGGAGTGCAAACCCAGCCCAGCGCCACTATGCCCAAGGCAGCGAAAGCACAATGTACAGCACCCGCTTGTTTTTATTAGGGCGCGGTACAAATCGTTTCAAGTGAAGTACGCGACTTGAACTCGCAAAAAAATATTATTATAGAGCCTTCTTGATCGCGTTGAAAATAGTCTAAACGTCTACAACCCCATCAGCTGTTCGAATTTCAGTTTGAATACATACTCGTGATATGAGGTGTACTTCGCCCTGATATGCGCAAGTCGAGTTGCTTTGCGATTCCAAGCGAGTTGCGCTCGGCCAGGATGCGCAACCCAGAGTCACGTGCCCTTCCTTCCCGCTGTTTCCAATGTTCCACGCTGTGCCGTGCGCCGCTCTGACCAGGTATTCTTTGTTAGAATGCAAGAATGATTGCTAGTGTGAGAAACCTAGAACATATACCTGTTGGGGTTGTACTCACTAGAAGCACACACCCAGGCTAGCCTATAACTTCTACACATAACATATGTATAAGTTGACACACCCCCTAAGCTAGAGAAGTGGTGGTGCTAAGCAAGAAGTACACAGCTCAGGGTGGCACTACTAGTCCAACCACTGATGCAGGGGACCGCAGACCAGTCAGCAAGTGTACAAACAAGACTAACGCAAACCAGGGCGGCACTACTAGTCCAACCACTGGAGGCAAGGCCACAAGGCCAGTCAGACAGGTATATATATAGTGACGGAAACAATTGTCCAGATGTTTTGCATTAATTAGGGTTTTTGGGCTTTCCGACCACTGTACATAAAGTCTTAATGTTAAATGGTGGTGCACTTTGGGAGGGGCACATAGTGGATGTGCTCACAGCGCTAAACTCCATAATAGTACAATGGATCCAACTTAGTGCCGAAAGATATACAAAGAGTACATCCGGACAACTACTTCCCAGAACACAGAGCAAACTTCCGAGCAGCGTTTCTAGTACCTACTCCACCAACACTTGTCCTTGATCACCACCTGCACCCTCCTAGGCATGTTATCTATGAGATTAGTGCAAACCTTTACAGGGATCTTCTCGCACTCTTCCTGGACCCACCCCTTTGCATAAGGGGGTAAGCACTAGGAAAATCGCGAAGTATTTGAGCGTATGCAAGAGTATTGTGCACGATTTCATATTGAATGTTATCTCTGAGACTAGCCACGCTGAGGTGTGGCCAAAGATGCCATAAGTCAATTAGTCCCATCCTATCATGGATTGTCTCCGTCGTACCGTTGTAGGGTAAAACTACGAGCAGAGTGGCGAAAACTAGCGTGTTCGCCGCGAAACTTAGGGTAACATAGCACGGTCAATTGTGCACCCTTTCACTAATAGAATCACGTTAAAATCTATGGGTCTTGTCACGGTACAGCAGTCGAAGAAGCCCCGGCCGACGGGGAAGAATGTCCGGGTTGAGGTCTGGTGAGGAAGAGGGTCATTCCAGTGCTACAAACTTATGCTCTCCAAGCCATTCCAAGCCTAGGCGGGACACATGGCTTACAATGGCTTGGAGAGCATGGGTATGTTGCGCTGGAGTGGCCCTTTTCCTCACCAGACCTCAACCTGGATATTCTTTCTAAACAGTCACGACTTCTTCGACTGTTGCACCGTGACGAGACCTACAGATACTAGCGTGATTTTAATAGTGCAAGGGTGCACATTCGACAGTGCAATGTTACCCTAAGTTTCACGGCAGATATGCTAGTTTTTGCCAGTCTCCTCGAAATTTTACCATACAACGGTACGACGAAGACGATCCATGATAAGACAGGACCAATCGACTAATGGCATCTTTGGCCACACCTCAGTGTGGCTAGTCTCAGAGATAACATTCAATCTGAAATCATGCACAATACTCTTGCGTACGCTCAAATCCGCTTTAAATTTCCTTGTGCTCACCCCCTTATGCAAAAGCGTGGGTCCAGGAAGAGTGCGAGAAGATTGCTACAAAGGTTTGCACTAGCCTCGTAGACAACATGCCTAGGAGGGTGCGGGTGGTGATCAAGGCCAAGTGTCGGTGGACTATGTAGTAGAAACGCTGCTCGGAAGTTTGCTATTTGTCCTGGGAAACGATTGTCCGGATGCACTCTTTGCATATCTTTTGGCACTAAATTAGATACCGTGTACTATCATGGATTTTAGTGCTGTGAACACATCCACCATGTGCCCCTCCCAAAGCGTACCACCATTAAACATTAAGACTTTATGTATAGTGGTCAGAAAGCCCCAAAACCCCAATTAATGCAAAACATCCGGACAACTGTTTCCGTCACTGTAGTAGAGAGTACACAATCAGGGTCCTAACAAGTGAGTAGCTACAGGAACAAGACCAAGCTGCACACAGTGCCACTGATGATCTTTAGGCGCAAGCGCAGGAACGAGGTGAGTCAAACTAGGCACTCCTACGCCTGACGCAGCAGGGGAGGCTAAGCTACATAAGGGTGCTACACCTAAACTAGAGTACACAGGGTAATAAGATCCAGCAACACTAGAAGCGTCAGCATACAAGGGATGCAAAGCAGCACCTATTTGATCCATATCTAACTCAAAGATTGGCACACCCTGGCGAAGCAGGCTGTGCCAGTCGGGGAGGTCCGGGGCCGGGCCAAAGCGACGATGAAAGAGATCGTCGAGGCGGCGGAAACAGCGAGCGGTTGGGTGCGGGCGGCGGCACAGAGTGCCGTGGAGAGGCCCGGTCTGAAGCTAGTACTGGCAAGTCAGACCAACGGAGCTGCCGGTAGACGCCAAGCTGCGCGGGCCGCCACCACGGCCACCACCTATGGAGGTGCCAGGCCAACCCGGCGGGAGACGAGCCCAGGACTGGGGCTGAGACAGCTGCTGCGACGGCTGCTGCGGCTGCTCCTGCTGCTGGGGCGACCGCTGCTGCTCCTGACTAGCTGCGGCAGTCCCCTCAGTAGAACCACAGTCCCCGGCGCCACCACCACCACCAGCTCCACCACCATGCCCTCCCTGGCAGCCACGGCCAGCGCGGCGCGGGCGCTGCTGCGGGTGGACCGCAGCTGCGCTCTCGGTCAGAGGGGTCGTAGTGGCGACCGCAGCCGAAACGTCAGTAAACGTGCACTGGGAGGGGGCACAGCCGTGAAAGATAGAGACTGCCGGCGCACCGCTCGACTGAGCGATAGTGCGCTGGCGAGTCTTGATCTCGGTCTGGGCGGTGACAAAGGCTGTCAGGGTGAGATCACCAGGGTGCTGGCTAAGGATGTGGTCGCGTGCACTAGCAAGGCGGTCAGGCAGGCGCATAGCGATAAAGTAGAAGGTCATGCAGAAGGGGGGGGGAGCGCTGTGAGCTGGGCAGCAGTGCTAGCAGTGCGGTAGCGAGACTCTAGGGCTCGCAGGTGAGTGGCAAGGTCAGCAACAGTAGGGAAGGAAGCAAGGTCTGGGAAAATCATAGGGAAGAGCAGGCGGCCTGCAGTAGCGAAGGCAAGCGTGGAATAGCGAGCAACAACAGCATCTAAGTAAGCCTTGGCTGTATCAACTGTAGCAAAACGTGAACGCTCAGACACAAGGAGGGCGTGACTGATAGCGACCTGAGCAACTGCATCGCGAGAGTCCCAGACGGCACAGGCAAGTGCAGCAGCAGAGAAAGTCTCACGCTCAGCAGAGGTGGGATCAACAGGGAGGGGAGCAGGCTCAGGGGGGCGGGGGAGCAAGCCATCAACATGGACAACCAAGGAGTGCCCATCCTGGCGCTGACCTGTGAGTTGACGGCGGAGGTCGGACAGCCAGGCGGCGAAGTCAACCGCGTGGCCCTCAGCGTCCAGGCGGAGGACGAAGTTAGCCATCGTGCAGGGTCAGTGACACAGGGACACAGCGGCACAGCTCCACAGGACACAGCGGCACAGGGACACAGCAGCACAGCTCCAGGAGGACGTCAGCAAGACGCTCCAGCGCGGGCAAGCTGAAGACACCCCGCCGGAGAGTCGAGGAACCGTGCCGAGCAGAAGTCACGGGGCCGCAGGAGTGGGGCGTGCAATAGGAGCTGCGGACCGCAGGAGCCGGGCAGGCGTGTCGGGGGTGGGCTGGCGCTAGGAGTGGCCGGGCAGGCGCTAGGAGGGGCGGGGCGGGCACTAGGAGGGGCCGGGGTGGCGCTAGGTGGGGCCAGGCAGCGCTAGGAGGGGCCGGGCGGGCGCTAGGAGGGGCCGAGCGAGGAGGCGAGCGCTAGGAGGGGCCGGCCGAGCGGGCGCTAGGACGGGCCGGGCGGGCGCTAGGAGGGGCCGAGCAGGTGCTAGGACAGGGCCGGGCGGGTGCTGTGGGACGGGCGGGCGCAACTGGCCGGGCGGGTGCTAGGAGGGGCCGGGCGGGCGCTAGGAGGGGCCGGGCGGGCACTAGGAGGGGCCGGGCCGGCGCCAGGAGGGGTTGGGCGGGCGCTAGGAGGGGCCGGGCGAGCGCTAGGGGCCAGGGTGGCGCGACAGGGCCAGGCGGGCGCAACGGGGCCAGGCGGGTGCGACGGGCCGGGCGTGCGCGACGGGCGGGTGCTACGGGCCGGTCAGGCGCGACGCGTGCTACGGCAAGCGGGCGCTGTGGGACGGGCGGGTGCTACGGGCCAAGCGGGCGCTAGGGGTCAGGGTGGCACGGAGGGGCCAGGCGGGCGCGACGGGGCCAGGCAGATGCTACGGGCCGGGCGGGCGCTAGGGGCCAGGGTGGCGTGGAGGGGCCAGGCGGACGCGACGGGCCGGGCGGGCGCTAGGGGCCAGGATGGCGCGGAGGGGCCAGGCGGGCGCGACGGGCCGGGCGGGCGCTAGGGGCCAGGGTGGCGCGGAGGGGCCAGGCGGGCGCGACGGGCCGGGCGGGCGCTAGGGGCCAGGGTGGCGCGCTGGGACCAGATGGGCGCGACGGGGCCAAGCGGGTGCTTAAGGGCCGGGCGGGCGCGAGGGCTAGGTAGGGGGCAGGGCCAGTGATTCAAGGGTATTTCACCCTGATTACCCTTGCCAGCGGCCATTTTTTTGGGATTACCCTGATTTTGTAAGGCTACTTTACTTCTGACTCTTAGACAAAAAGAGTAAGGGTTGTACTACCCTGCCGTAGTAAGGGGCCTCCTACTTTTACCCTGCCCAGTCAGGGTGCGACGTAATAAACCCTGTAACAGAAAACTTCAAGGGTCGCAGATTCGACAGCTGTCGAATCTGCGGTTTCGGCGAATACCGTCCAAGCAGTCCCGCCCACTGATAATCGAACCCACCTCGCTGGCATTGCCAGCGCTCTCGCGTGGGCTCCTACAGCTCTAGGCGGGGCAACAATCCTGCCACCACAGTAGTCCTTGCACTGCGGCAACAATCCTGCCACCGTGTAGATATTTATAACTAGTTTATGTAGGAATATGGTACTGTTTCTAGATGTATCTAGATTGAGACTTATTGTGAACATAAAGAGCTCGATTATTAGCGGGCAGGGTATCTTGCAAATCACCCTTCCTACATCAGTGTACTTTTTCTTTCCAGACCGAACACCCTGATTTTGTCAGGCCGCCGCGAAAAATCCCCCAGGAGCAAGGGTAAAAAAACCATGCTACCCTGATTCCTAAGGGTGCCTCAAAACCAATCCCTGTGTCAAATGTAACTTAGGTCGTTACAGTAGACTATACTGGATTGTGCCTTAGAGGGTACAACACCCTAGTCTATATACCCTTAGAGGGTATCATAGTAGGTTAGGTCCCCCCCCTAGCCCGCCCATGCTTCCGCCCCTAGGCCCTAGCCGCTGTCTTGCCCCACTCCTAGACGGCCCCCTGGCCGTCGCGCCCGTCCCTAGCCGGCCCCCTGGCCGTCGCACCCATCCCTAGCTGGCCCCCTGGCCGTTCGCGCCCGACCCTAGCCAGCCCCTAGCCAGCCCCCTGGGCGTTCGCGTCTGACCCTAGCCAGCCCCCTGGCCATCGCGCCCGTCCTTAGCCGGCCTCCTGGCCGTCGCGCCCGTCCGTAGCTGGCCCGCTGGCCGTTCGCGCCCGTCCCTAGCCAGCCCCCTGGCCGTCGCGCCCGCCCCTAGCCGGTCCCCTGGCCGTCGCGCCCGTCCCTAGCCGGCCCCCTGGCCGTCGCGCCCACCCCTAGGCGGGCCCCCTGGCCATTCGCGCCCGCCCCTAGCTGGCCCTCTGGTCGTTCGCGCCCGCCTCTAGACGGCCGCCCCTAGCCATCGCGCCCGCCCCTAGCCGGCCCCCTGGCTGTTTCAAGTCGCCGTTGCGCCTGCTCCTAGCCGTCGCGGCCGGCCCTAGCTGCCGTCGCGGCCGCTTCCAGCCGGCTCACGGCCGCCCCTCGCCATCGTGGCCGCCCCTAGCCGCCGTCGCTGCGGTCTCCAGCCGCCCCACGGTCGCTCCTGCCGTCGCGGCCGCCCCTAGCTGGCGTCGCGGCCGTTTCCAGCCGGCTCACGGCTGTTATAATCACAATAGGCTTAGATGTGCCTATAATGAGAGATAGAGAGCACAGTCGGATTTCCGTCAGACGGCTTCAAATATTGATAACGATCAGTTCACTGAATCAAACGGTGATCTGTAACTTGGATCTGGAGCGCGTTGCTGTCGTTTATCAGCAGCAAGTTGAATCATGAAATTCCATGAAGATTTGACGACGCTATGGCGGTTTGACTGGCAGGAGGTAAAGCAGCCACTATAGTCTTAGGAGTACAAACTTAGCAAGAAGAGTTGGAGAGGGAGATGGTTCCCAGCCTCTACATACCCCAAGAGTCGAGGTCCAGGTTGGTGGTACACCACCACAGAGTCCCCAACCATGAAGAGTCTCGAAACCAACCCTCCAAGGGGCTACACCAAGTGAAATGTAACACTACACGAAGTAACGTTACTATTTTCACTATTTAATATTTATCCGCGTCCCTTGGGCTTGAAATCTTGAGCTCTTGTTCTTGGATCTGCAAGATAAATTCTTCTTGAGTTGATGGGGGCTTGCTGCAAACACCTGCGACACGATGGACACTTCACACTCGACAAAATAGAAAAAACACATGCGACACACAAACGACGACTTGACATGCGAGTTGTAGAAACTCGCTAATGTCTTGACCGACACAAACCACATTGTGATACACCATTCAAACACACACACAAGCACTGGATAGCAATGACATAGACTCACAATTCATTCCATGCCATGCATGCACACACACAAACAAGGACGACAAGCCGAGTGCAAGCCATAGGGTTGCACCAACAACGGCCGCCCCTCGCCGCCGCGGCCACCCCTAGCCGCCGTCGCTGCCGTCTCCAGCCGCCCCACGGTCGCTCCTGCCGTCGCGGCCGCCCCTAGCCGCCGTCGCGGCTGTCCTTGGCCGCTGTCGCGGCCGGCTCTACTCGCCGTCGCGCCAGCTCCTACCCCCCCCCCCCCCCCCCCCCCCGCTGCCGCCGTTTGCTGGCCCCTCGCGTCCGTCGCCCGTCGGCCCGCCCCGGCATTCGCGTCGTCGCCAGCCCGCCGCCGCCTCGGGGTCGGCCTGTTCTTCCCGATCAGCACCGCCCTGCGAACCCCCCGGTACCGTACTAAACCGCCTTGCACCACACTGCACCATATTGTACCGCACTGCACTGCACCGCACTGTACCGCACTGCACCCCACTGCACCACACTGCATCGCACTGCACCGCACTGCACCGCACTGCACCGCGCCGCACCGTACTGCACCGCACTGTACCGCACTGTACCGCACTGCGCCGCACTGCACTGCATTGTACTGCTCTCCACTACCCTCAATCGTCACTGATGGCGGAGGTGCTTCGCTTTGACGCTGAGGGCCAGCCGATTGAGTTTGATGCGTGGCTTGCTCTGTCGCCACCTCACTCGTCAGCGGCAGGATGGCCACTCTCTGTCTGTCCATCTTGACAGTACTCTCCCCTACCCTGACCCCCCCGTTGCACTGTCTACTGATCCCTCGTCCGCTGAGCGTGAGTCCGCTGCGGCCGCTGCCCTTGCTCGCTCTGTCTGGCTGTCCCGTGACGCTATCGCACAGCTGGCTATTAGCAATGCCCTCCCCCTGTCCGAGCGACCTCGCTTCAGGTCTATCACCACTGCCCAGGCTTTCCTAGATGCTGTTGTCCAGCGCTATTCCACCCCGCCTGCTGCCTCATTCGGTCGTCTGATCCTCCCCATGCTCTTCCTTGACCTTGCGTCATTCCCTACTGTCGCCGACCTGGCCGCTCACCTGCGCACTATAGACGAGACCTGTCGTGCTGCCTGCACTCCCACACAGCTTCTAGCCCACCAGCTGCCCCTTGCCTCTACTCTCTACCTGCTAGCCACCCGCCTTCTTGACCATCTTGCCTCTGCCCGTGACCACTTCCTTAGCGACCACCCCGCATACCTCACCCTCACTGACTTTGTTGACACTCAGTCCGCTATAGAGGCCCGCCACCGCTCTATCGCTCAGACCAGCGGTACTGTGCCGGTCCCTATCTATCAGGGTTGCGCCCCCGCTCAGTGCACCTTCTCCGACGGTTCTGCTGCTGTGGCTGAGACTGCCGCTGCAGCACAGGTTCGTCCGGGGAAGGGTCGCCGCCCCAAGGCTGGGCGTGGCGGCGGGGGTGGGGGTGCAGGTGTAGGTGGTGCTGGAGCTGGGTCTCCTGGTGGTGGTGCGGACGAGGGGACCCTGCCAGGTGCAGCCGAGCAGCCGTCTCAGTAGCCGCCGGTGTTGCAGCCGGACTCGCGTCACCCGCAGCAGCCGCAGCAGTCGCAGCCACAGCAGAGACGGGCGAGTGGTCTCCCGCCCGGGTGGCCTGGCGCTGGTGGTAGCGCTGGACGTGGTGGTGGTGCGCGTGGTGGGCTGCCGGGTGGTGGTTCGGGTGACGCGCGCTGTCAGTACCTGCTCCAGACCGGTCCTCGCCGTGGCTTCATTTGCGGTAAGATCGGTCACACCTCCATCCGCTGTTTCCATCGCCTGGACGACCTCTTTCGTCAGCGCTTCGGCCTTTCGCCCGAGCTCCCAGACCGGCACAGTTTGCTTCGTCGTAGGGTTCAGATTTTTTATCTGGATATGGATGCGATTGTTATTGCTCTGCATATGATGTATGCTGATGACTCTAGTGTGCTTCCATCTTATTACCCCTTGTTGCCTAGTGTAGGTGTGCCTTGCTTAGACTCCCCTACTGCGTCAGGCATAGGATCCCCTGCTTTGTTTAGCCTTGGTGCTTCCGTCGCTGCTTCGCCTCCGGCCACCACTACCGCGCTCTCCTTCACCCTCGACTTTGGCACTTCTCGGTGCTTCTTCCGCGACTCCACCACGTTGACACCGCTTCCTGTCCCTGCCGCAGTCTCTCTTGTTGACCCCTCCTCTGGCCCAGATGTCGCCCGCAGTTCCACCACCCTCCCCTGCCCGGCGGTTCCTTCGGGCTCGCTCACAGGACTGCACATCCCCTCGTTCTCTAGGAACCTAGTTGGTGTCGGCTGCCTTCAGGACCTTGGTGTCACCACTACGTTCCCTGGACACGAGCGGTGCACTGTCTGTACCAAGGCCGCCATTGGTGCCCCCCTGTCCACGTTCCCACGGGACCTGGCGTCCGGTCTTTTCACACTGGACACGGTGACCCCCCCGGCTGGGACCCCCCCTCAAGTGACTGCGTGTCCCCCGGTTGCTGCTGCCTGCTCCTGTCGATCTCTCACTCACCTGACTCTTCTCTGGCACCACCGCCTAGGTCACCCTGCGCTCCTGCGGCTGCGTCACATATCACAGCACGATCTCGTCCTAGGCCTCCCCGGGTCGTTCCCCGAGTTTCCCTCCTCCCCAGCCCCACCTTGCACGCCCTGTGTCCAGGGCCGGCTCCGCCGTGCCCCTCCCTCCTCGTTTCCCCCTACTGCAGCACCGCTACAGACTCTGCACATGGACGTCTGGGGCCCCGCCCCCGTCCATGGGCCGCGTCGAGAGCGCTATTTCCTAGTGCTGGTCGATGACTACATGCGCTACACCACTGTGTTCCCCCTGGAGCGGAAGGCCGACGTGCCTGCCGTTCTTCTCCCGTGGCTTGTCTCTGCGCGTGTCCACCGCGGTCTCCATGCCTTGCGTCTCCACTCCGACCGTGGTGGCGAGTTTGCTTCTGGTGTCCTTGGTCGTTTCTGTCATGCGGAGGGCATCACCCATACTTTCACCTTGCCGGACTCCCCATAGCAGAATGGGGTCGCTGAGCGACGCATCGGTTTGGTCATGGAGGTGGCTCGCACCTCCATGATCCATGCTGGGGCACCCCATTTTCTGTGGCCGTTCGCCGTTCGCCACGCCGCTCACCAGCTTAACCTATGGCCGCACCCCCAGCAGCCTCAGGTTTTGCCGACCCTCCTTTGGTCTGGGTCACCTGGTGACGCGACTGCGTTCCACATCTGGGGCTACCTTGCTCACGTTTGTGCCTCTGGCACGGACAAGCTCACTGCCCGCACCCTTCCCTGTGTCTTCCTCTGCTTCTCCCTTGACGCATCTGACTGGCACTTCTACCACCCGCCGTCTCACCGGTTCTTTCACTCTCGTGACGTCACCTTTGACGAGTCCGTCTCCTTCTTCCGTCGCTTCCCCCACCGAGGTCCCCCGGTTACCCCCCCCCTGTTCCTGGTCACCCCTTCCCCAGTCGTCGTCGCCCCTCCTCCTCCCCCTCCCCGTCCTACCCCCTCTGGTGTGTCCCACATCACCCCACTTACGTCGGTTGTCCCGGTTGAGGAGTCTGCTGACTCTGGT